>OX463245.1:31234884-31737384 GCA_949820135.1 Sylvilagus floridanus | reverse complement strand
ATAGACTATCAATGGCTGAACTCTAGAACTCTACTCTCTAATCTGTTCTTTACTAGGAAACTCCATTGTTACACACTCATGTAAATGTTTCCTGCCCCTTGTCTCTAGAAATAGATCATTTGGAATGCAGGTGGAGGGTGTAGGTTCTCTACTGGAAGCCAAGCCTGCATGTGTGATCCAGTCTGGTTAGATAAGGGCCTAGGGGTCATGAATGTTCTACTTCTCTGGGTAAGTCTGCCCCCGATAAACTCTGTTTTTTTCACAACATTACATAAATAATTTTTTAAAACTTGGGGTGGATGCTTGGTTTAGTGGTTAAGTCGTCTCTTGGGACACCTGCATCCCATATTGGAGTGTCTAGGTTTATGTCCCAGTTCCACTTCGATTTCAGCTTCCTGCTAATGTGCATTCTGAGAGGAAGCAGGTGATAGTTTGGGACCCATCGGGGAAACTCAGGTTGAGTTCCTGGTTCCTAGCTTCAGCCTGGTCCAGACCCAAGTATTGCAGAAGTTTTGAGAGTGAACAAATAGATGAGAGACCTCTCTCTCCCTCCATCCTTCCCCCTGCCCTCTGTCTGCTTTTCAAATAAAATACAATAAACAAACAAATACTTTTTTAAAAGGTATTTGTGGATCCAGCTGATGCTTAACATCCAAGTGACAGAATTATTAATGCTTCATTCAAGTATTTCTGCCTGCTAAAGATAGTTATCATTAAGATAATGGTGAGGAATCAAATAGAAATGAGCACTTGTTCTGTAGGTCAGTTCTATAAATTGCATAAATTGAGTAACTATTAACATTTTGCCACATTTGCTTCATCACTCTCTCCAGAGGTATGCATTTTTTCTTGAATCTTTTGAGAGTTTTAGACATAATGTTTCTATCCCCAAATGTTTCAGTGTGCATTTCCCAAGAACGTGGACATTCTCTTAAATAAGCACAGTAAAAGTGCCTAAAATTTTTTAAATTATCATAATACTACTGTCTAAACCCTGTCTGTATTAAGGATTTTCACATGTCCTGATAATATTCTTGATGCCAATCTCTCTCCTGCTCCATTACCTCACCTCCATCCCCACCCCTTTCCAGAATCCAACCCAGGATCACACATTATATTTAATTGTCATCTTTGGCAAAGATTTCAGATTCTGAATTGTTCTGTATAGCCTTGGGACTCCCTTCTTCCCTGCTATAACCTTGCAATGCTGTCTTCCTGTCATTTATTTCATTTCCTTGGTGGTCAATAGAATGAACTTGGAAATTGTAACCGAACAGTCAGGACAAGCCTTGAAATAGAGCCAGATGAGGTTGACGCATAGCAGGTAAAGCCACCGCCTGTAGTGCCAGCATCCCATATGGGTGCCAGTTCTAATTCCGGCTGCTCCACTTCTGATCCAGCTCTCTGCTATGGCCTGGAAAAGTGGCCAAGGATGACCCAAGTCCTTCGGCCCCTGCACCCATGTGGGAGACTCAAAAGAGGCTCCTGGCTCCTGGCTTCGGATTGGCTCAGCTCCAGTTTTTTCAGTGAACCAAAAGATGGAGGACCTCTCTCTCTCTCTCTCTCAAATAAAAATAAATAATTTTTTTAAAAAAAGAAATATAGCCAGATATCATTTTAATACCTATATAAAGTGAGGCTACATCAAATAGGACACCCAAGAAAAGAATTCCATGAAGCCCAAAAGTCTTAAGAAAATCTTTCTTTTAAAAACAATTAAATATCCAAAGCAAAGAAAAAGTACAAAATGCTATAGATTTTCTAAGGTAGATTGGAAAGTTAGGTAACATGTAGCATGAATAACGCCCTTGGAGAAGTTCTAGGGATGAGACTGTACAGAGTTCCGAATGGCAGTTGGTGTATTGGGCCCATGAGAGAAGCTGCCCTAGAGCCTACAACTTGAGCCCTTAAACCTCAGCCAATCTGTGTCTCTGACCCATGAACAACACTGCCAAAATTTGTAGCGAAGGAAAGCCCAGAAATATTTAGGACGGCATATTTGTTTCCTTAGTGGGATAGGAATAGATTTATAATTATATATCTATATTGAATTATAAACATGTTTGATGTACTTACAAAATTAAAATATTAGTTATCTGTACATTTGGTATATCAATTCTAGTCATGTTTTAGAATGGCAGATGTCCTAAACAGCACTCTGGCCTCAGACTCAGTCCTTAAGGCATTCGGATCTGGCTGAAGAGCCCATGAGAGTATTTCAGGCATGGAAAGCCAAGATACTCTGGGGAAAAAAAAAAAAACCTAAATGAAAGATCTCTGTGAGTGAGTTCCCAGTGGAAAGAACAGGCCATCAAAGAAGGAGGTACCTTTCTCTGAAGGGAGGAGAGAACTTCCACTTTGACTATGACCTTGTCTAAATAAGATTGAAGTTGGCGAACTCAAAAGGCTTCCATAGCCTTGGCAACTCATGACGAGAGCCTAGGGTGATTACTGACGCCATAAACAAGAGTGTCAATTGCTAAATCAACAACAAGAGTCACTGTGCACTTACTCCCCATGTAGGCTCTCTGTCCTTAATGTGTTTTTACTATGTGAATTAACAGTATAACTAGTACTCAAACAGTACTTTACACTTTGTGTTTCTGTGTGGGTGCAAACTGTTGAAATATTTACTTAGTATATACTAAATTGATCTTCTGTATATAAAAATAATTTAAAAGGAATCTTGATGTGAATGGGATGGGAGAGGGAACGGGGATGGGATGGTGGTGGGTGGGAGGGAAGTTATGCGGGGAAAAAGCCACTGTAATCCAAAAGCTATATTTTGGAAATTTATATTTATTAAATAAAAGTTAAAAAAAATTCCAGTCATGTTTAAGAATTTGGGATTTTGGAGTATTCTACAGATTAACCTTATAAGTGTAATGGATAATATATAATCAAGGAATAATTCAGAATTATACTTTTAGGTTGTAGTTTTACTCTAACAGTATTGGACTAGTTAAAAAATGTAAGATTCACCATATTTACAAGTTTAATTTATTAAATTTGTAAGACTTGAGGTCATAGGTCGGCGCCGCGGCTCAATAGGCTAATCTTCCACCTTGCGGCGCCAGCACCCCGGGTTCTAGTCCTGGTCGAGGCGCCGGATTCTGTTCCGGTTGCCCCTCTTCCAGGCCAGCTCTCTGCTGTGGCCAGGGAGTGCAGTGGAGGATGGCCCAAGTGCTTGGGCTCTGCACCCCATGGGACACCAGGAGAATCACCTGGCTCCTGCCATCTGATCATCACGGTGCGCTGGCCGCAGCACACTGGGGGCGGCGGCCATTGGAGGGTGAACCAACAGCAAAGGAAGACCTTTCTCTCTGTCTCTCTCTCTCACTGTCCACTCTGCCTGTCAAAAAAAAAAAAAAAAAGACTTGAGGTCTTGGGAAAGTATTTATTGGGCAGAGAGTTAAAGCTGTTCAAAGGATATAGAATATATTAATTGTATAAACCTATTTGAAATATTTAAAGGGATTTTATTCACTAAGTTTGTAACTAATATAAAACATAATCAAAGGCCCTTTCAAAGTGTGTATTAAAATTTTGCTAGGGTATTACATAGACTATTATAACCTGTAAACTGAACTTAAAAGTTTAATAATTAAGTTTTTATTTTGTAACTTCAATAATTTGCATGTTAATTTTTAAAAAGTAATTTTTTATAATCTTTTCCATGCGAAAGCACTGCATTTGTAGAGGTACTCTCCTAATACCCAGTCGGTGCTCTTGTCAGCAGGAAGCTTCACACCATGGCTGGGGGTGGTAGACTGGATGTCAGTTTGTGTGACAGTGGCAAAATCTGTTCTCTCCTCCCACAGGAGAGCCAAAGTGCCAAAAGCCAGTAGGCTTCTCCAGCATTATCCTGGCCTATAAGGGCCCTCAATGGCACAGGAGTTTAGGGATAGGAATAGTGGCGCAGCAGTTAAGGTGCCTCTTGAGATACCCTCGTCCCTTACTGGAGTGCCTGGTTCTAGTCCTGCCTTGGCTTCTGCCCCAGTTGATGCATACCCTGAAAGGCAGCAGATGATGGCTGAAACAGCTGAGTTCCTGCCATCCATGTAGGAGACCCAGACAGAATTCCAGGTCCTAGCTTTGTCCTAGCCTCGCCCCCACAGTTGCAGGCATTTGGGGGAGTAAACCCGTGAATGGAAGCTCTCTTTCTCACTCTTGCTCTCGTTCTGTCTTGCACTCTCTCTCCCCCATTCTTCTTTCAAATAAACAAACAAGCATTTTAAACATGGGAGAGGGAGTATGATTTCAAGGACAATATATAGGAAGACAGGTCCTGCCCCAAACTAGAAAGATTGGATCTGGATCTCAGTTCTGCTTCACCACTTATTACCTGTGTAACCACAAGCAAACCATCAGCATTCCCTAACCTCTATTTCCCCATTAGTAAAATGGGATTTTCTTTATTTTACCATACAATATTTGCTTCATAGAGTTGTTATGAGGACTAAAGAGAAAATGCTTATAAAGTGCTTAGAACAGTGCCTGACAACATAAACCTTAACTATTATTGGCATTATCAGCATCATTGTTATTAGCTCTATGCTAGCCTGGGGGTGAGAAGCAGGATACACATGATGCCTTGTTAAAACTTCATCCAGAAACTTCAAGACACCTGCTAACCAAATAGTCCCACAACAGTACAGCAACATGATAATCCCCAGATTCTGCCCAGGGGGATTTTGAGAGCTGTGCTTTTATTGTAGACCAGAAAACTAAAGTTGTAGTGTCTGAGGAGCACTTTGAATAGTCTCTCCAGGTTCCTCAACAAATTCACTAAGTGAAAGTCAAAAGGCATCTAACTTTATACAATGAATGATTCTTGAAACATTAAAAACATCTTTAAGCCCTACTCAATATTGAATATCTAAAAAACTAGCCTTCAGTTCTAAAAACACGAAGTTCTCAGAACTTGTTTTATAGATACTTTCCTACTACATAGAAATTCAGTGATAAATCCTTTTGTAAATGGAGAATTCCCTCCCTGGTCTTCTTTACCATACTTTCCTAAAGAGAAGACGTCTTTCCTGTCCAGTAGTGAGTAGGAGTTGTATGCACCTCATTTGTATTCCTTAGGAAATGAGATTAATTCAAATGCCAGAGTTTGCCTTTTCCACATTTTTCCTAGAGCCATTGGTTAAGTCTTTGTCTTTGCAGGTAGCTTTAGGTGGATCCTTTTCACTTTATTTCTGTTAAAAAAAAAAAAAATAGCCTCCAAAAGCTCAGCCTCCTGAACATCCAACAGCTGCAGATACTGGAGCCTGAAAAGCTTTAAATGCTTCCATTGCTGCTCTTTTTCCTGAGTCCACGTTTCTATTACATTGGTATAGACTTTGTTCAATTTATTTGAGAAGAAGCAGTTCACTGCCACCCTGAATGAAAGGAGAGAAAGCCTATATGCTGTGAGTATAAGAGTGTAAACTCCCATACCAAAGAATCTGGTGTCTACAACGCAGGGTGCCTGCAAGACCAGTGTCTGCCTCTGACGATGTAAATTCTTACCAACATAAATCTTCCCTGGGAAAGGATTAATCCTTCAGAGGCTGCTCATGCTGGAAGAGCATTCATTAGAAATCCTTCAAGTTCATCAGTGTTTTTGGAGACACCAACAATAACAATTAAGACTAGTAAGGAGGGCTCAATTTCCCTCTTTTTGTGGGTTAGAGGGGAGGGAACAAAAGCCTGGATGAGGAAGGCAGGTGACCTTTGTGCCCATGTAGGAGCAGTAGGTATGGTATACATTTCCTTACACACCCTAAGGATCAAAGCTGACACTCTTATAACAAAATACAGGTTAACAAGAGAAAAGTATAGCAAGTTTAATCAAATTTTACATGACATGGATGCCTTCAAAAATAAAGACTTAAAACCTAGAGAAAACTGTATTTTTATGCTTAGGTTCAATAAAAAATGGATAGCCATGGAGAAATGTAATTGGCCAAAAGGATATGACCTCACTGTGATAGGCCAAGGGAGGAAACTTAGAAAGACCTGTCTGTTCAGATTCTTGTTGGCTTCTTTGTGTAGCATTCCTTTCCCCTGATACAGGACAGGACCCCTGTGGAATGGAGTTTCAAGGGAGATAGGAGAAAAGATAGTGACCTTTTTAGGTTTTATGGCTTGCTTTGGGGAAAGAGGGTTCTAGTTTCTATGATCTTCCCTGGGGAAGAGGAATTCTGGTTTCTGTGACTCACTTCTGGGGGCACATGGGGGTGGGGAAGACAAGAGGGAAGGATAAGGTTAGGTAGATCTTGCTTCAGAAGTCAGTATGCCAAAGTGTTGTACTTTGCAGTAAGATATACTGAATCCTTACACTTATTACAGTCTAGAAGCACTTTGCCAGTGAACTGGACATTAGAGCAAATCCCCTCAAAGTTCTGGCTAGACTAATCTTTGGTACAAATCAATAGATGGTGTATCTTCCTACTTTAAATTAACCTACTTTGTGTATACCTCTTTAAGACTATTCTTTGGGGCATGTGTTGTGGCACAGTGTATGAAGGTGCTGCTTGGGACATCTGCATCCCATGTTGAAGTACCTGGTTCAGTTCCCTACTACTCCAGTTCCCATCCAGCTAACATGCCTGGGAAGCAGCAGATGATGGCTGAATTACTTGAGTCCCTGCTACCCATAAGGGAGACCCTAGTGGGGTTCCTGGCTCCTGTGTTTGGCTTGTCCAACTTTGGCTATCATGGGCATTTGGGGAATGAACCAGAGGATGGAAGAACTTTCATAATCTCTGTTTCTTCCTTTCCTTCTCCCTCTCTCTCTCTGTTACTCTACCTTTCAGATAAATAAGTATTTTTTAAAACTGTCTTATGTGCCAAGTGGTTATTAAATACTTCTATGACTCAGTACATTTACACTGTCTGTGGCTTTGGAACATTCAACTTCTGTATAGCCTGCTCTTTGATACCTTCTACATTCATACTTCTTGTTAAGATTATTTATTTATTTGAAAGAGAGAAAGATCTTCTATCTCCTCTCTGTGTAAATGTGACTTTTAAGCGGATAAATAAATCTTTAAAAAAAATAAAATCAATACATTTAAACTTCAGTCTAATGTTCTTTAACTTAAACCAGTATAGAGGGATCATCAAAAAGTTTATGGAAAATGTGTATTATGAAAGAACTATGCATGGGTTTCAAAATTTTTACACAAAAATAAATTTATTTTTTGCTTCTTTTCCCATAGACTTTTTGAAGTTCCTTCATGTTGCGTTTTTCAATAGAAAGAACAAAATTTTATTTTTTTAAGCTTTTATTTATTTTATTTGAGAGGTAGAATTACAGACAGTGAGAGGGAGAGATAGAGAGAAAGGTCTTCCTTCCATTGGTTCACTCCCCAAACAGCTGCAACAGCTGGAGCTGCACCAATCCGAATCCAGGAGCCAGGCGCTTCTTCCCGGTCTCCCACGTGGGCACAGGGTCCCAAGGACTTCGGGCATCTTCCACTGCTTTCCCAAGCTGTAGCAGAGAGACAGATCAGAAAAGGAGCAGCCAGGACTAGAACCAGCGCCTGTATGGGATGCTGGCACCACAGCCAGAGGATTAACCCACTGCACCAAGGTGCTGGCCCTAGAAAGAACAAAATTTTAAAAATGCATAAAAGCTGAAAATAGTTTGAAAGAAAATATATAGTTAACATTTTGTAATTGTTCTGGCTTTTTATAAAGACCTTTCCTCATATAAGATTATTCAATTTTCTAGTAATCAACTATACATATATATATGTATATATATGTTGGTCATCTTATATGTATATGTAGAGGACTGCCTTTAAGAATATACCTGGGCTGGCGCCGCGGCTCACTTGGCTAATCCTCTGCCTGTGGAGCTGGCACCCTGGGTTCTAGTCCTGGTTGGGGTGCCAGATTCTGTCTCAGTTGCTCCTCTTCCAGTCCAGCTCTCTGCTATGGCCCTGGAAGGCAGTGGAGGATGGCCCAGATGCTTGGGCCCTGCACCTGCATGGGAGACCAGGAGGAAACACCTGGTTCCTGGCTTCAGATCAGTGCAGCACGCCGGCTGTAGCAGCCTTTTGGGGGGTGAACCAACGGAAAGGAAGACCTTTCTCTCTCTCTCTCTCTCTCTCTCTCTCTCTCTCTCTCTCTCTGTCTAACTCTGCCTGTAAAAAAAAATACCTGTAAATATTTGTGTGTATGCCTAGAGGTCTTTTCAATGCAAAGGAATCAGTGTAACAAATTAAAATTCTTGGTGGTAGAATAAGTACCATGTTTGCTTCTTGTCCCTTCTGAAATCCCATTGAAGTCAAGTGTGTTATTACCAAAGGAAAAAAAAAGATCAAAGAGAAGTGGCACAGACTTTTCCAGAAATTTCTGAAAGAGGGGAAGAGAGATGGCTGACAAAGAAAGGTCAAGAAAGTTGAGAGTAGAAAGCAGGAGGAAGCTGCTCCAAGGGCTCTTCCTTTCTTTTGTAAAATCCTTTTTTTAAAAAAAAAAAAATTATTTTTTGAGTCCAAAATATTGAGAGAGAGAGAATCTCATCCTAGACAGAAAGAGAGGAAGAGAACCACCATGTGCTAGTGCACTCCCCAGATGCTCCCCAGGAAGCAGGCAGGAACCCACTTAAGCCATAACCACTGCCTCTCAGGGTTTGCATTAGCAGGAGGCTGCGCTCCAGTGTGAGATATGAGCGTCTTAACCAGTAGGTCAACTGCTTGTCGCTGCAAAATTGTTAATGATTGAAGAGACTTTGCAAAGGGCCTTTAATGATAAAAGACAAAGGGGATAAGGAGTGTTTTCTTCCAGAGTAAGATCAAAGTAAGATCAAAGCATAGATGTTGCAGGAACGAGAGAACAGTATTGGACAGTGTTGCTGACTGATCTTGAGGACAGAGCAAGGCCAGAAGAGGGAAACGAAGTTATTGGGTGATGCCCCTAATGAGGTTGGGTCCAGGGTACTCAGATTTCCATGCTGGCAAAGGGTTCTATACTCCTGACATGGAAGTAGAAGCCACTCAACCTCACAGGGCCATGTTTCCCGGCATGATACAGGCCTTCAATACTGACAATTGAGAGGTATGCCCCATTATAAGACTTGACAAGAATATGACCTTACTGTACTGTAGAGAGAATACAGAAATAGGCATTAGCTTAACACAAGAGTCTTTTGTTAAGATTCACAGCCTCTACATTAAGAAGAGAGGTTGTAGTAATGTCTTGAATAATAATAATTTTGATTATCTTGGTAAACTCAAAGAGAGGCTTTTAGTCAAAGGGATATTTTGACACTTAAAATTGATTTTAAACATTTTATTTATTTATTTTCATCCTACACGAAAGGCCCAACAACAGACAGAGATCTTCTATCTACTGGTTTCCTCCCCCAAATGCCCACAACAGTGGGGACCAACTGGGCCAGACTGAAGCCAGGAGCCCATAACTCAATCTAGGTCTCCCATATAGATGACAGTAGTTGAACCTGCTGCCTTCCAGGGTACATAGTAACAGGAAGTTGCAATAAGAAACTGAACACAGACTCAATCCCAGACACTCTGATATGGGCTGAGAACACCCCAAGCACTGTCCTAACCACTGTGCCAAACATCCACGCCAACCCATAAATTAAAAAGAAGCAATTGTTGGCCAGCGCCGTGGCTTACTAGGCTAATCCTCCACCTTGTGGCGCCAGCACACTGGGTTCTAGTCATGGTCAAGGCTCTGGATTCTGTCCTGGTTGCCCCCTTCCAGGCCAGTTCTCTGCTGTGGCCAGGGAGTGCAGTGGAGGATGGCCCAAGTGCTTGGGCCCTGCACCCCATGGGACACCAGGAGAAGCACCTGGCTCCTACCTTCAGATCAGCGCGGTGCGCTGGCCGCAGCACGCCGGCCGCGGCAGCCATTGGAGAGTGAACCAACGGCAAAAGGAAGACCTTTCTCTCTGTCTCTCTCTCTCACTGTCCACTCTGCCTGTCAAAAAAAAAAAAAAAGAAGAAGAAGAAGAAGCAGCAATTGTCTATTATATTTAAAGCTGGTTTGCCTTCCTGGAACTTCCTCACACTGTAATCACTGCCTGTCCTTCCTGGGTACAGATTATAGCTATAGTTGAGTTCCTTCTCAGTTTCTCCTCCATGAATCAAATATATTCTCTCAATCTGCTAGATACTCATCAGGTTTTGCACCCTCAGTGGGAATGGAGTGCACTACCTTGAAAGGCAGTTCGGAAGACCAAGAAGTTCAGTTTAATGGCTTTGCAGTCAACATGTGAGGCCCCGATTAACTCCTTCTTCCCCGATGCCTGAACTGGCCACTCGGCACGTTGCTCAGCACAGCTGCCTCTGCTGTATGGTCTTACATTCTTCTTTTTTTCAGGTGTCATTGTTTAACCTGCAACTCTGGATTTTAAGGTTCCTAAAGGCAAGAGCAGTGTCTCCTCTTATTCCCAATGTAGAATTGACCTACAGTAATTGACTCAGGACAACACAAATATGATTTTGTAAGTGTAGTATCTTCACTTGATTATAAAGTAGTCTAGTGCTTACTCCCACAAAGTTTTATTTCTTTTGGGATAATCCCTGTGTCTGTAATCATGCTTACATTACAGTTCATCCATCCATTCATCCTTCCTTCCTTCCTCCTTTCCTTTCCTTTCCTTTTTTGGTAAGGTTTATATATTTATTTTCATCTTAACCTGAAAGGCAGAGCAACAGAGACAAAATGATTCCATCAATTGATTAATTTCCCAAATGCCTGCAACAGCCAGGACTAGGCCAGGCCAAAATCAGGAGCCAGGAACACCATCTGGGACTCCCTTCTGGGCTGGTAGGGGCCCAAGCACTTGGACCACCATCTGCTACCTCCCAGGGTGCATAAGCAAGAAGCTGGATCAAACATAGATTAGGCCGGCACCATGGCACAGTAGGTTAATCCTCCACCTGTGGTGCTGGCATCCCATATGGGCACCAGTTCTAGTCCTGGCTGCTCCTCTTCCAATCCAGCTTTCTGCTGTGGCCTGGGAAAGCAGTGGAGGATTGCCCAGGTGCTTGGGCCCCTGCGCCCATGTGGGAGACCAGGAAGAAGCTCCTGGTTCCTGGCTTCAGATCAGCACAGCTCTGGCCATTGCGGCCATTTGGGGAGTGAACCAGTGGATGGAAGACCTTTCTCTCTGTCTCTCCCTCTCACTGTCTGTAACTCTACCTCTCAAATAAATAAATAAATAAATAAATCTTTTAAAAAAAAAAGTAGACTAGGTGGGTCTCAAACTGGTATTCTGATATGGGATGCTGGTATCCCAAGCCTCAGCTTAACTTCCTTTGCCAATACACTTGCCATATACTACTATTCTTGATTTATGAACCTTAGGTTTTGCCTGATGAAGACTCAATTCACTTAACACACCCTGTCGTCCCTTTCTATCTGGCCCTGTACCCTTCCTCCAAATTCTGTTTCCTTACCGGTTGCATCTTTGATTTCAACCTATGTATCTAAACCTCCAATTGTTTTTTAATTAGACAGTATTTCTTGACTTCCTTTTTGTAACATGAAGTTAATTATAATCAGCCTTTCCCTTTTCCACTCTAAATCCCCACACCTACCCCTCCTAATCCCGTATCTTTGCCAAAGTAGTTAAGATTAACTTTTTTTTAGTTTGGGTGACAATCAGCAACCAGATTGTCTTCAATGATTTGTCAATTCATTCATTTATTCAATAAATATTTATTGAGTGGCTACTATGTACTGAGCACTGTTGATGCACTGAGAATATAGAAGTGATTCCAATGAGCAAACATCCATCATGGAACCTCCCTTCTGGTAATGGGAGTTAAATAAGTAAAATCTGTATTATATTAGATGACAATACTTCCTAAGGAGAAAGCCCAAGTAGGGTAAGGGAATCATGTGAGCACACAGATGAACGCACAGTCACAATAGTCTGAAGGATGCCAGGGATTACATTTGGGTATTTGGGATCACAAGGAGTAGGAAGGGCTAGACATCATGGCACAGCCAGCTAAGCCACCACCTGGGACATCCACTTCCCATATCAGAGTCTCTTTAAAAAAAGAGAGAGAAAGTGAGTAAGACATTTTCCATCTGCTGGTTCACTCCCCAGATGCTTACAACAGGGCTGAGTCAGGCCAAAGCTGGAAACTCCAGCCAAGTCTCTCAATGGGTGTCAGGGACCTACATACCTAAGCTATAATCTGCTACCTGGGATGCCCATAAGCAGGAAGCTGGATCAAGCAGAGGGAACTGGATCCCAGGCACTCCAATATAGTATGTGGGTATCTTAGTGCAGCTTAATCTGCTGCACCACAACCCCTGCTCTGGTTTGTTTTTTGAATAGTTAATGAATGGCTCAAATCCTAAAATGTTATAAAACTTATTTGGTGAAAATCTTTCACTCACATTTATCCATCTGTTTCCTATTTAGAGCAGGTTTTTCTCTTTTTTGAGCACAGTTTTTGGTTTTATTTCATTTTTTCCCTGGAGTTTCTGAATTGCCTTTCTTTCATGGAAAGAAGAAATGCATGTTTACCTTACCATATTATCAAACATTTTTCAGCTTCATACGTCTTTGATTGTTACTTAGGATGTATTTCTTTCTTCTTAAAGCTTTCTGACTTCTTTAAATTTGGATCAGTTTCTTCATATTTTTTTAAAATATTTACTTATTTGAAAAGCGGAGCTACAGAGAGAGTACTCTTCCATTCTCTGGTTCCCTCCTCAAATGGTTGCAACTGTCAGGGTTGGTCCAGGCCCAAGCCAGGAGTCTGGAACTCTATCCTGATCTCCCACATAGATGTTGGGGGCCCAAGAACCTGGACCATCTTCTGCTGCCTTCTCAGAAACTTTAGCAGGGAGCTGGATTGGAAGCAGAGCATCCAGGACTTGAACCTGCTCTCTGATATGGGATGCTGGCCTCACAGACAGGCAGCAATTTAACCTGCTGTACCACAATGGGGAGGGGGGGCTTTTCATATTTTAACCATGACTGTCCTTTTCAATGGTTGAATGTGAATGAAAGTGTTTGAAATTTTAATTGCCTCTGCCCTCCCACCCATGTATTATTTGCAGTTATCACATCCTCAAGTTTTTACAAGGTTTTAGTCATGCAGGCTATTATATTGCATTTCCTTTAACCTTAGAGCTATGGATGAGAACATTTCCTGTAAAGAGGTAAATTTGTTAGCTTTGGAGCAGGTCTTATGGCATACCAGATTAAGCTGTTGCTTAGGAAGCCTGCATCCCATATTGGGGTGCCTGGGTTCGACCCAGCTCAGTTTCCAATCCAGCTGCCTGTTAATACACACCTGGTTGGCAGCAGGTGATGGCTCAAGTTCCTAGGTCCCTGCTAGATGAGTAGGAGACTTGGATGGAGTTCCTGGCTCTAGGTTTCAACTGACCGAGCCGCAGCTATTGCTGGCATTTGGGGAGTGAACGAACAGATGATAGATTCCCTCTCTCTCTCTCTCTTTCTCTCTCTCTCTCTGCCTTTCAAATAAATAAACTTAAAATAAAACAAAAATTGCTATTAAAAGAACTATGTTAGTTCTATAGACTATGCACTGATGAGCAACTATCCCAACTCAGCTGTTGTACTGTGAAAGCAGCCACAGGCAGTAAATAAGCCAATGAGTTTAGCTGTGTTCCAATAGGACTTTCTTAATAGACACTGAAATTTAAATTTCATACAGTTTCTGTGTGTCATGAAATATTACTATCCTTTTGAATTTTTTCATCCATTAAAGGATATAAAAACCATCCTGAGCTTGAAGACCAAACAGAAACAGGCAGTAGGATGAATTTGACTCACAAGCCATAGTTTACTGACCCTTGACCCAGGACTTTCCCTCCTGAAGCCTTTCCCTGGGTTTGTTTGCTCTTCAGTCCCACTTCATAGTCTTCACCCTGAGAATCCCCTTTCCCCTCTCCTAGCTCTATCTGCTGCTTCCTGGATCTCTTGTCTTGGGTTAATCCTTCATTTTCCTGGAAAATACTGCAAGTAATTTAAAAGTAAAAGAAGATCAGCTTTCTCAATTCTTAATAATCTGGAAAGTATCTTTATTCTATCTCACATTTTATTATTAATTGTCAACATTTAAAACTCAAGGTTCAGAGTATTTCCATTAGAACTTCTAATTCTTCATTGTTGCCAATGAGAAGGTAGAGCCAGTGTGATTCTTATTCATTTTGTAGGTAGCTCACTGTACTGCACCTCAAGTACATTTAGAATTCTCTGTGTGTCTTGTGTATTATGAAATTATCAGTCTGGGGTAATTTTTTTTTACTTTTTGTGTCAATAGATTTTATATTTCCTTTATTGATTTCCACTCCTCAATTTTAAAAAAGGATTTCTTTACTTATTTGAAAGGCAGAGTTATAGATAAAGAAAGAAGGAGAGACAGAGACAGATCTTTCATCCACTGGTTCACTCCCCAAATGGCTATAATGGCCAGAGTTGGGCCAGTCAGGAGCCAGGAGCTAGGAGCTGGGAGCTACTTCCAGGTATCCCACTTCTGTGCAAGGGCCCAAGGACCTGGGCCATCTTCTGCTGCTTTCCTAGGTGCATTAGCAGGGAGCTGGATCAGAAGTAGAGCAGCCAGGTCTTGAACTTCCACCCATATGGGATGCCAGTGCCAAAGGCTATAGTTTTACCAACTACAACACAGTTCCGGCCCCTCCTCAATTGTCTCTTTCTGGAACTTCTGTTAGATGTTGAAACTCACTGATCTTTTATACATATGTCTTATCTTTTCCTTAATATTTTATATCACTTTTTGTCCCTTTTCATTCCATCATCTATGAAGATTCTATATCTTTATCTTCAAAATTCTCTGATGAATTTTTATTTGAACAATGTTATTTGTAATTTTTGATGAACTTATTGTTCTTTGTTCATTTTTAAAAGCGTCTTAAAAATTTTTTTGTTTATATATTTTCATTCATTTGGAAAGCAGAGAGACAGAGGGGAGAGAAACAGAGACAGAGATCTTCAATCCACTGGTTTACTCTCCAAATGCCTGCAACTGCTACATGGTAACAGGGACTCAAGTACCTGAGTTCATAACCTGCTGCCTCCCAGGGTGTGGAGTGTGCTGGAGTCGAAGCAGAATCAATCATGAAACCTGGCACTTTGCTATGGGATGCAGGTGTGCAGAGTGGCATCTCAGCTACTATGCCAAAGTCCAGTTTTAGAAGCATTCTTTTTTTTTTTAATTTGACAGGTAGAGTTATAGACAGTGAAAGAGAGAGAGAGAGAGAGAGAGAGAGAGAGAGAGAGAGAAATAGAAGCATTCTTAATTTATGTATATTCTACATTCTCAGATCCCTCTAAACGGAAAGCTCTGGTTACTGTTGCTGCATAACAAGCTACCATATTGTGCTGCTCAGAGATTTAAGGAGCTGGAATTTGGATTCAGTATTAATACATGTGGGACCTCCGCTGGGAAAACACAAAGAATTGTTTGACTTACTGGCATCTAATCATCTAAGGCATCATTAAAAAAAAAAAAAATTTATCTGGGGCCGGCGCTGTGGTGCAGCGGGTTAAAGCCCTGGCCTGAAGCGCCGGCATCCCAAATGGGTGCTGGTTTTAGTCCCAGCTGCTCCTCTTCTGATCCAGCTCTCTGCTATGGCCTGGGAGAGCAGTAGAAGATGGCCCAAGTCCTTGGGTCGGTGCACCCATGTGGGAGACCTGGAAGAAGCTCCTGGCTCCTGGCTTCGGATCGGCGCAGCTCTGGCCATTGAAGCCATCTGGGGAGTGAACCAGTGGATGGAAGACCTCTCTCTGTCTCTACCTCTTTCTGTAACTCTGTCAAATAAATAAAAATAAATTTAAAAATATTTATTTATTTGAAAGTCATAGTTATAGAAAGAGAGGGAGAGGCAGAGAGAGAGAGATATCTTCCATCTGCCAGTTCACTCCCCAAGTGTCCACAAGGGCCCGAGCTGGGCCAGGAACCAGGAGCTTCTTTCATGTCTCCCATGTGGACTCAGGGGCCCATAGCACTTGGGCCATCTTCTGCTGCTTTCCCAGGCCATTAGCAGGGAATTGGATCAGAAATGGAGCAGCTGGGACACAAACTGGCACCCGTATTGGATGCCAGAGTCGCAGGCAGCAACTTTACCCTCTAAGCCACAATACCGGCCTCCATCTAAGGCACTTTAACCCACCTGTTTGGTATCTGAGCTGGGCTGTTAATAGGAGCACCAACATGTGCCTCTCCATGTAGTCTGTACTTCATCTACATCTGGTGGTCTCAGAGTTGTCAAACTTCTTATGTGGTGACTTAAGGCTGTGGAGGCAAGTGTCCTAAGAGAACCCGATGGAAGCTGTATGCCCTTCTCTGACCTCACCTCAGAAGAAGGTACACAATCTCACTTTCACTATGTTGGTTGTAGATGAATCAGTAATATTGGCCCAGATTTAAAAGGAGGGAACATAGAGCCCCACATCTCTTATTAGGAAGAAAGCCAACAAATTTGTGAATGTTTTAAACAGTGACAAAACTTGCAAAATTTATTTTATTTACTTGTTATTTTTTGTAAGGTCTGTTTTTTTCCAGATTCTGTTTGCCTGTTTTGGTATGTCTTTCCTGTTGCAGGTTTACCTTACCTGTGTTGTGATTGTCTTGTCCATTCTCATTTAAGAAGAAAACCATAGGAAATCTGTGAATGGGGAAGACCTGTCATAGGGTAGTTTTGCTTTGGGAAGAATGCAGTTGAGATACAGGTATTACCTGGGGAACAGTGAATGTCTGAAAGATGATAAAGAACTTTGTTCTGGGAAACCATACACGAATTTCCTTGTTACTCACTTTTTTCAAAAAGAGAAAACTCCCTGAAATTATTGCTTGGAAGGTGGATCCCTCTCCCTAGGATGTCCAGCTTTCAAGGGATACAGAGAATTGAGGAAACCTACTATTTGGCTTGCTGACTTGCAACTGGTCCACACTATTCACTGTACCTTCTACCTTCCAATTCCAAAGCATCTCTGGGGTTCCACAAGGCTGACCAGCACTCTTCCAGGCAGGCTTTCTTTGGCTTACTACATGCTTGCACCCGCTAATCATCTACCAGAAACTTGCCTAACAACATCATTTACTGTTGTTCTCACTCTGTCAGTGAGACTGACTCCTCCTCATCACTTTCTTCTTCCTTCCATTTCTTACTTTTCCTCCTTCTTTGGTAAATTCATTTTAATGATCTGTCCTGATGTAAGATGTTTGTGCTCTGAAACCCATTTTGAAGCTAAAGATAATGGTTTTATGAATGAATTTTGTATTAAGTCATTGAAGCATTAACATAAAATCAGAGCTATGATATCTTTAAATTATCAATCTAAATTCTCTCCCTCCTCTTCTCTCTTCCCTCTTTTGACATTTGTGAGGTTTTAGTGTGCATTTATGATATGCCATCCCTGAGCTAACATTGAATTTGCATTTTATCACTTAATCTTAACAATTATTTCAACTAACTGTGCAAGTATTAACATGTTTTACTGCTGTTTTTCAAGTTTTGTCTACGTAAAAGAGGCTGTCAATTGTTTGGGGTCATGTGGCCTAATTAGAACCAGGAGCTCACTTCAGACTGACTGCTGACTATGCTGCTGTATTAATGGTCATTTTTAAAAAAAATTTGGGGTCTGGTACTGTGGCATAGCAGGTAAAGCAGCTGCCTGCAGTGCCAGCATCCCATATGGATGCTGGTTCAAGTCCCGGCTGCTCCGCTTCCGATCTATCTTTCTGCTATGGCCTGGAAAACAGTAGAAGATGGCCCAAGATGGCCCAAATCCTTGGGCCCCTGCACCTGCGTGGGAGACCTGAAAGAAGCTCCTGGATTCAGATTGGCACAGCTCCAACCATTGTGACCATCTTGGGGAATAAACCAGGGGATGGAACACCTCTCTCTCTCTCTTTCTGCCTCTGCCTCTTTGTAACTCTGCCTTTCAAATAAATAAATAAATCTTTTTTTTAAAAAAAAAAAGATTTTTTGGAGCTAGCAATGTGGTACAGTGGGTTAAGCAGCCGCCTGCAACATCTACATCTCATGTGGGTGTCATTTCGAGTCCCAGCTGCTCCACTTCTGATCTAGCTCCCTGCTAATGTGTCTGGGAAAGCAGCAGAAGATGCTCAAGTACTTGGGCCCCTGCTACCAACATGGAACGCCTAGATGAAGCTCCTGGCTTCAACCTGGCCCAACCCTGGCTGTTGCAGCCATTTGAGGAGTGAAGCAGTGAATGGGAGATCTGTTTCTCCCTCTCTCTCTAATTCTGCCTTTCAAATAAATAAATCTTTTCCAAGGTGGATTAGCAGGGAGCTAGATCAGAAGTGGAGCAGCTGGGATTTGTTGAAACAGCATTCAAAAGTGATGCAGGTATTGTAAGCAACTACTTAACCTGCTGTACCACAATATCCAGTAGTCATTTTTTTTTAAATTGTGGTAAACTATACATAACATAAAATTAGCCATTTTAACCATGTTTCAAGGATTTATTTATTTATTTGAAAGGCATAGTTACAGACTGAGAGAGAGAGTGAGAGACATCTTCCATCCACTGATTCATTCCACAAATGCTCACAATTACCAGGTCTGGGCAGTGCTGAAACCATGGTCCAGGAGCTCCAGCCTGGTCTCCTACATGGGTGCCGGGTGCTCAGGTCATCTTCAGCTGACTTCCTAGTTGTATTAGCAGGAAGCTGGGTGGGAGGTAGAGTAGCCAGGGCTCAAACTGTTGTCCAGGTGTAAGATGCCAGCATCATAAGCAGTTGCTTAACACAGGCCCCACCACTTCAGCATTTATAAGTATATAGCTCAAAGGCATGTTGTGAAAAGATAACTATTATCCATCACCAGAAGGTTTCAGCTTCTTAAACTCTGTGTCCATTAAACAACAACCCTCCATGGTTGCCACACCCAAGCCCTTGAGAATCACCATTTATTTTCTATCTCTCTGAATTTAACTATTCTAGGTGCCTCGTATAAGTGGAGTCATAGCAACAGAAAGACAGGGAAAGACAGAAGGACAGACCTTCCATCCACTGGTTTACTCCCGAAATGGCCACAACAGCCAGGTTTGGGTCAGGCTGAAGTCAGGAACCAGGAACTCAATCCCAGTCTCCCACATGAGTGGCAGGAACCCAAGCACTTGGGTCATTTTCCACTGCCTTCCTACGCACATTAGCAGGAAGCTGGATTGGAAATGGAGTACCCAGGACTCATCCCAGCACTCTGATATGAGATGTTGGCATCTCAAGTGGCAGCTTAACCTGCTATGCCACAGTGCCAAACCCTTGTACCTTATTTCACTTAGCATAGTGGTCTCAAGGCTTTTCCGTATTAGAGCATGTATCAGAATTTCATCCTATTTTTGAGGCTGAATAATATTCCATTGTGTGGATGTATAACATTTTGTTTCTGCATTCATGCCTCAGAGGGCATTTGAGTTGTTTCCACCTTTTGTCTGTTGTGAATATGCTGCTATGTACATGAGTGTACACTCATCTGTGAGTCTCCGCTTTCACTTTGTTTTCGATATCCCCAGAGTGGAGTTCTGGGTCACATGGAAAGCCTGTGTTTCATTTTTTGAGAAGCATTGCAAAGCACCATTTTACATTGCCCCTGTGTGTTCCGCTACTGCTCTTGGCTGATGGTAGTAAATCCTAACAGTCACCAGGGACATAAGTTTCCAGTTCAAACACTCACTCCTAACACACACACACAACAAAACCCACCACACCAAGATTGGAAATACTGCTCTTTATTTCCTTCTTCTGTTGCTGCTAAGGAAGAAAGCAGAAGGTCATTAAAGCAGGCAGAGAGGCCCTTCTCCCCTGGCAGGTGAGAAGATAGGGCTCCCCTCCCCTGAAAAGAGAACCATAACTGCTGACAAGATAGTTGTTTTTGAATTAAACTGCAGATTTCTGTGTAGGCAATGTGTGTGATAACCACAAAAACCAAACAGTGGAAGTTTCCTATCTGTCCTCCTCCTCCAGTCACACAATTTTTTCCTCAGAGCAGCCAACAGTATTATTTCCTTGTGAAACTTTCCAAGGGCATGCTGTGCATATGCAAGAATGCCCATGTGCATACAGACTCAAAAATACACACATGCAGTTTTTAAACTTCAAAAGTAGCCTATAACACACCCATTTTTTAAATTAACAGTGTGTTTTGGACATAGTGTTAGTATTAACATAAAGTTCCCTTTCATGGGCATATGAATATATCTAATCAGTCTTTTAATCACTGACAATTTGTTTACAGTCTTTTGCAATAATAAAAAGTGCTGCAGGGAAGACTTTGTACATGTGTCATTTCACATGTTATATTTGTGGGATACTTTTTTAGAATGCAGTAGTGTATGAAAGTGCTAATTTCCACATCCTAGCCAGCATAATGTGTTGCCAACTTTTGTCTTTGTCAGTCTGATAATGAAATATGGTATCTGGTTGCAGCTTTAATTTGCATTTCTCTTGTTAAGAGTTACCAAGAATAAAGAGGCTCTTTGGGCTGCTTTGAAGGGCAGATCAGAATTTATGCTTCTTCTGTCCCAAGGTGTGCTCCTGGCCATGGTGTAGAGTCTGCCTCTGGGCTGTACCTTGCTCAGTAAGGGGCCACAATGCACGTCATAAGCCTATAAAGTAAAGGAGATGAGAAAGAGGAGAAGCAGGCTTTTCCGGGAGGAATCCAAATGCGACAAAAATGAAAAGAGGCAATCGAAGCAATAGTGCTATGGCGGGAATCTCAGGATGAAAAGTCTACAGTGGCCAGCTGGAGAGGACTGAACCAACTCAAGCCTGAGAGTACAGTGAGAAATACCCAATACCATGGGCATACAAGATGTGTCTGCATGGTTTATACATAGTCACCTTCTCATATGAAGCCTCTCTGCCTGGTGGGCACAGGCACAAGAACCCTTTGCACAGTGACATTTCATATCAAAACTGTCTTAGGCTATAGTATAAAGGTGAGAGAGATGGCACAAGGGAAAGACTGGGCCAGCTAGTAAGAGAAGAAGGGACAGCATAAGTCCTTAAACAATGTTTTAAATAAATAATTATCTCCCTTTTTTTACAGAGCAATAAAAGCTCAAATAATATTTAAAATTGGGAAGACCAAAAGGATAGGCAATTTTGCTATGACATTACTGAAGCAATTAGTATCTATTATCAATGTAACTTTGTAAGAGAATGGACCTTTTCTTTCCTGAAAGATAGGAAGGATATAATTTTCAAATAAAATGGTATATAAATATCTGTATGGAAAAACTCATTCAGCTGCCCTCCTTTTATTTCCAGTGGGTGAAAATTTTATCAGACTAGTCCTTATCTATGGATTGATGTCTGGAAAATAGTATTTAAGAGAGCTTTAGGTCAGCATTTACAATGGTTTAAATATACTGTTAGTAATAGCTAAAGTTTATCGAATACCTAGGATGATCCAGTGCTATTTTAGGTGAGGCAACTGAGGTGCAGAGCGGATCAGAGATGTGCCCAAGTAACAGGGAGAGGAGCCAAGTGTGGGCTAGGCAGTCTGTCTCCAGAGTTTCGAGTGTCAGCCACTACATTATGCAGGCAGACAGGGTAAGAGTCCTTCAAACAACAGTAGTGTACAAAAGAACAATATTGGTGATAATTTCTTAGGCTTTTTTCTTTATTTCTTTCTTTTTTTTTTTTTTTTTTTTTTGACAGGCAGAGTGGACAGTGAGAGAGAGAGACAGAGAGAAAGGTCTTCCTTTGCCGTTGGTTCACCCTCCAATGGCCGCCGCAGCCGGCACACTGCGCTCATCCAATGGCAGGAGCCAGGTGCTTCTCCTGGTCTCCCATGGGGTGCAGGGCCCAAGCACTTGGGCCATCCTCCACTGCACTCCCAGGCCACAACAGAGAGCTGGCCTGGAAGAGGGGCAACCGGGACAGAACTGGCGCCCCAACTGGGACTAGAACCCGGTGTGCTGGTGCCACAAGAAGGAGGATTAGCCTATTGAGCCGCGGCGCCGGTCTAGGCTTTTTTCTTAAAATATTATACATATAGGCCAGCGCCATGGCTCAACAGGCTAATCCTCCGCCTTGCGGCGCCAGCACACCGGGTTCTAGTCCCAGTCGGGGTGCCGGATTCTGTCCTGGTTGCCCCTCTTCCAGGCCAGCTCTCTCCTGTGGCCCAGGAGTGCAGTGGAGGATGGCCCAGGTGCTTGGGCCCTGCACCCCATGGGAGACCAGGAAAAAGCACCTAGCACCTGGCTCCTGCCATTGGATGAGCGCGGTGCGCCGGCCGCAGAGCGCCGTCCGCGGCAGCCATTGGAGGGTGAACCAACGGCAAAGGAAGACCT
Organism: Sylvilagus floridanus; assembly: GCA_949820135.1. Taxonomy (NCBI): domain Eukaryota; kingdom Metazoa; phylum Chordata; class Mammalia; order Lagomorpha; family Leporidae; genus Sylvilagus; species Sylvilagus floridanus. The sequence goes on along the minus strand of OX463245.1, from coordinate 31,715,084 downwards.
TTCTCTCTGTCTCTCTCTCTCACTGTCCACTCTGCCTGTCAAAAAAAAAAATACAAAAAAAATAATATTATACATACCCAGAAAGGTTGCAAAAATATACATGCTATTATAATAAATAATCATAAGGTGAATGTATTAGTCTACTTCAAGCTCCCATGTAAAATATCACAGAAAGGGTGTTATTTATTCATCTCTGACAATTCTGGCAGATGGGAAGTCCAAGATCAAGGCATTGGCCAATTGAATTTCTGGTGAGGGATGTCTTCCTGGTTTATACATAGTCACCTTCTCATTATGTCTTTACATGGTGGAAACATAAATTACTTCCTCTTCTTCTAAGGCCATAGTCCTATTAGATTAGGGTCCCACCCTCATGATCTCATTTAACCTCAATAACCTCATAAATTCTCTAATATTGTCACATTGGAAATTACTGCTTCAACATATGAATATAGAGGAGGACAAACATCCAGGTAATCTAAGTTAAGTCATGGGGACTGCCAGGCACAGTTGACTCTCCTAACACCAGCCCTTTATGTGTGCCTCCTCAGTCACTTCTTTCTCCCCTCAAACCTCCCTATGGTGAAGTAACCACAACCCTAAATTTTATGGTTAGTAATTCCTTGCTTTAAAGAAAAATAGTTCTCATGCAATGAGAAATTATTCAGCCTTAAAAAGGAAGGAACTCTGGACACATACTATGACATAGATGAACCTCAAGGATGTATGCAATGCATTATAAGCTATGGGGCCAGTGTTGTGGCGCAGTGGGTTAAGCTACCACTTGTGACACCAGCATCCCTTATGAATGCTGGTTCAACTCCCAGATGCTCCATTTTCTGGTCCAGCTCCTTGCTAATGTGCCTAGGAAAGCAGTGGTAGATGGCCCAAGTTCTTGGATCCCTACTACCCATGTGGGAGACCTGGATGGAGTTCCTGGCTCCTGGCTTTGCCCTGGCTGTTGTTGCCATTTGGGTGGTGAACCAGTGGATGTAAGACTGTTTTGTTCTCTGTCTTTCCCCATCCCCCTCTCTCTCTTCTGTAACTCTGCCTTTCAAATAAGCAAATAAATCTTTAAATATATACATATATATGCCAGTCACAAAAGGACAAATGCTATATGATTCCATGTGTTTGAGATACCAGAGTAGTCACATTCATAGAAACAGAAAGTAGAGTGGTAATTTCTAGGGGCTGTGGTATGGAAATGGGGAATTTTGTTTATAGGTATAAGAGTTTTAGTTTTGTAGAATGGAAAGAATTCTAGACATTGGCTGTGCAACATGTTGTAGGACTTCTATACTACCCTCATAGGTCTGTAGCTGAAGCAGATCCCTGTTACAAGACAGATTAACAATGAAAAACAAACTAAAGTTTGTTCGATATATTTCACATATGCATGAAAGACACCCAAAAAATGAGTAGTTATCAGGGAGGAAGCTTTGTTTTTTGTTGTTTTTTAAAGAAAGTTTTTATTTAATGAATACAAATTTCATAGGTACAGCTTTAGAAATATAGTGGTTCTTCCCCCCATAACCACCCTCCCACCCCTACTCCTGTCCCACCTCTTACACCCTCTCCCATTTCATTTTTCATTAAGATTTGTTTTTAATTAACTTTATATATAGAAGACCAACTCTGTACTAAGTAGATTTCAGCAATTTTCACCCACAAAGTATGAAGTACTATCTGAAAACAAGTTTTATAGTGAATTCTCATAGTACAACTCATTAAGGACAGAGGTCCTACATGGGGAGTAAGTGCACAATGACTCCTGTTGTTGATTTAAACATTGACACTCTTTATTTATGATGTCAGTGATCACCTGAGGCTCTTGACATGAGCTGCCAAGGCTATGGAAGCCTCTTGAGTCCACAAACTCTATCAGATTTAGACAGGGCCATAAGCAAAGTGGAAGTTCTCTCCTTCCTTTAGAGAAAAGTACATCTTTCTTTCATGGCCCCTTCTTTCCACTGGGGTCTCACTCACAGAGATCTTTCATATAGTTTTTTTTTTTTTTTTTTTTTTTGCCAGAGTATCTTGGCTTTCCACACCTGAACTGCTCTCATAGGCTTTTCAGCCAGATCCAGATGCCTTAAGGGCTGATTCTGAGGTTAGTGTATTGTTTAGGGCATTTGTCATTCTATGAGTCTGCTGTATGGACTGCTTCCCGTGTTGGAACATTCTTTCCTTTTTAATTCTATCTATTGTTATTACCAGACACTTATTTATGTGATCCCTTTGACACTTAATCCTATCTGTATGATCAATTATACATTTAATATAATCACTTTAATACATAAGATGGCTTTAGAACTACCCAATTTAATGCTATTTGGAGTCCCATGACAAGTTTTTAGCTTTACCCTTAGGGGTAAGTCTGTGGAAATGTGTGTCAAACTGTATATCTCCTCAGGGAGGAAGCTTTGAATTCTAGCTTGTATAGCATCTTCATCAAAGAGCAACCTTTATTAAAGCAGTGACAAGGAAAAGGACTTTGAGTCTCTGTGGACAGCAACCTGGAGGAAAGGCAAATAGATGGCAGACAAGATTGGTTAGTAAAACTTATGAAATGTAAATTGCTCTGGTATCAGCCCCAGGCCAATAAGGGTCTCAAGGTGTCTTTAGTGGTTACCTTTTGTTCTTCCTGCAGAAGAAGGCCAGGATACCTTTTGTCTATGTGTCTGGCTTTTCAGGCAAACAGAGGGAGGATGAGAACATTCCTATATCTGCTTCTTCTTAATTGTCTTGAGCTCAACAATTCTTCACATTTGGAGGCAGCATATTCTGATCTCCCACAATGTGAGTGTATGTAACACTCCTAAACTATGTATTTCAAAGTGGTTATGTGAATTTTACCAGAATTAAAATTTTTATAAGATTTTATTAATTTATTTGAGAGGCAGAGTCACAGACAGAGAGATGGAGAGGCAGAGAGGAAGGTCTTCCATCCACTGGTTCACTCACCAAATGACCACAACGGCCAGAGCTGAGCCCATCCAAAGCCAGGAACCAGGAGCCAGGAACTTCTTCCAGGTTGCCCACATCAGTACAGAAGTCCAAGCATTTGGACCATTTTCTTCTGCTTTCCCAGGCCATAAGCAGAGAGTTGGATTGGAAGAGGAACAGCCAGGACATGAACCAGCACCATGTGGGATGCCAGTACCACACGTGGAGGCTTAACCTACTAAGCCATAGTGTCAGCCCTCAGAATTAAAATTTTTTAAATGGTTGAAACACACACACACACACACACACACAAAATTTCCATAGGCCCTACTAATTTCTATGGAAGTTAGGACTGTAGGTTTGAACAATAATTATAACATTGTACTTATAATTATCAAGCATTTACTTAGGCACAATAGCATAGTCAACTTTTTTAAAAAAATAAAAAAGTTTGCTTATTTCTTTATTTGAAATTCAGAATTACAGAAAAGGAGAGGCAGAGGCACAGAGAGAACTAAAGACATCTTCCATCCTCTGGTTCACTCCCCATATGGCCATAATGACCAGGGCTGGGCCAGGCCAAAGCCAGGGGCCAAGAGCTTCATCCAGGTCTCCCACATGGGTGCTTCCACTGCTTTTGCAGGCACACCAGCAGGGAGCTGGATCAGATGTGGAATAGCTAGGACTTGAACCAGCAACTATATGGGATGCCAATGCTGTAGGCAGCAGCTTTACATGCTACACCACAGCTCCAGGCCCTCTAGTCAACCTTAGAACAACTACGTGGGGTTGGCATTATGACAAAGCAGACACTTGAGGTGCCCACATCTCATATTGGAGAGCTGTTTCCAGTCCCTGCTCCACTTTCACTCTACTTTCCTGGGACTGCGTCTTAGGAGGCAGTGAATGATGGCCCAGGAATTGGGTCCCTGGCAGCCACGTGAGAGACCCAAACAGAGTTCCAGGCTCCTGGCTTTAGCCCGGCCCAACCCTAACTGTTGTAGGCATCTAGGGAGTGAATCAGCAAAGGGAAAGATCTCTCTCCTGTCTCTCTCTCTCTCTCTCTCTCTCTCTCTCTCTCTCTATCACTCTGCCTTTCAAGTGGATGAAAATAAATAAATAAATATTTTAAAAATCTCTGAGAAAGGCATCATCATCCCAGTTTGATAGATTAGAGTAACTCCAGGTGTGCTAGGGCCACCAAGTGTTCTCTCTGCACATTCTTGTGAGGAGTTAGACCAGCTAATAGGCAGTGAGGTCAGGGTCCTGTTGGAATGAGAAAAGTGGCAGAGTCCCTTTAAGAGTGGACAAAGTGCTTCCTTATTCCCAGAGGCTGCCTTTAGCAATACTAAATACTAGGCTAGATAGTATTGCCAATTCCAGCCCTCTGAAGGGTTTTTCCCTGCCTCCTGATTGGTTATTATTCTAGCCCCCGATTGGTTGCTAGCTTTTATTCTGCTCCTCTCCTGATTGGTTAAATCTAGAGTTAATCAGAGAGCCACTTTATGCAAAAAAGAGCCAATACTCGCAGGCTTCCCTGGCAATTACTCCCTTGCAGCCTCTCTCGCATTGCTGTGGCAGGAGGTTTCTCACTTCAATAAATCTGCTTTGCTCACTGTCCCTGTCTGCATGGAAATTCTTCAACACGAGACTCGAGCTGAGATCACTTTCTTCATCCTCTAACATTCAGACTTGCTTGTTTCTGTGCCAGAGGGGAGCAGAGGAGAGAGGACAAGATTAGCAATTAGGAGACTGTGACCTTGGGCATGTCCTCTAAATTCAGTGAGCCCCTCTGGACTGGGAGTATTTTCACTGTCCTGTGAAACACCCATTCCCATCCCCTAAAAGCACTGCAAAGTGTAGGACTGGAAAGGTGAGGTGGACAGGGCTCAAAGACTCTATCCTTTGTCTCCAAACAAAAGCAATTTGCATTTGCCTGTTTTGCATTTTGGACTGTCACCCTGTAGAATGAATTCTGCTAAAAAATAGATTCAAAAAAATCCATGGATTAGATGATCTCTAAGGGTCCTCTGAATCCAAATTTTATATTTCAAACCAGTCTTTTGCATTGTATTCTGCAACTTTGTGGGTGGGGAAGATCAGTCACATAATTTATAGGGCCCAGTGCAAAATGAAAATGAAGAACCCCTTGTTCTTATGTAAGACAATAAAAAGGTACCATTAAAGAAAATAAAATATGAAGTTTCTTCCTTTTTCATTCTTCCTTTCATATTTACTGCTTCATGTCATTCTATATAGAGAGAAAAAACATTTTTAAAGATTATTTATTTGAAAGGCAAAGTGACAGAGAAAGGAGGAGAGAGAGAGAGAATCTTCTGTCCACTAATTCACTCTCCAAATGCCTGCAGTAACCAGGGCTGGGCCAGGCCAAAGCAAGCTTCCAGGAAATCCCCCCAAGTTTCTCACAAGGTAGCTGGGACCCAAGTATTTGGGCCCTTATCTGCTGCAAATTAGTAAGAAGCTGGGTCAGAAGCAGAAGAGCTGGGACTTGGAAAGATCCTCCAATATAGCATGTGGTAATTCCAAGCAGTGGCTTAACTTGCTATACCACAACACCTGCCTCTAATATTTTAAATTATCAATTTAAAATCTACTCTTGGGGCCAGCGTTGTGACATAGCGGGTTAAGCTGCCACCTGCAGTGCCAGCATCCCATATGGGCGCCAATTTGAGACCCGGCTGCTCCACTTCAGATCCAGCTCTCTGCGATGGCCTGGGAAAGCAGTAAAAGATGGCCCAAGTCCTTGGGTCCCTGCACCCACGTGGGAGACCTGGAAGAATCTCCTAGCTCCTGGCTTTGGTTCGGCACTGCTCCAACCATTGCAGTCATCTGGGGAGTGAACCAACAAATGGAAGACTCTCTCTCTCTCTCTCTCTCTCTCTCTCTCTCTCTCTCTCTCTTCCTCTCTCTCCTTCTCTCTCTGTATAACTCTGACTTTCAAATAAATAAATACATTTTTTAAAAAACAAACAAAAAATCTACCATTAATCTTTATATTGTGTAATACTAGTTTCAAATGCAAATATAAGGACATTTAACTCATATCACTAAAATTAAACAATTTGTATTTCATAGTTTATACATGCACATGTCTTTTATTCTTACCGGAACAGTAGAAACTGCACAAAACTAACATGTGTTTTTATCACATCTTGACGTTCTACCAATAACCTCTACCTTCAGCTTACTGATAATATAAATAGGAAAGGACTGGAAGGAAGAACTATAGATGGCCTTATCATTTCCTTTCTTTCTGTGTCATCATTTTCAGTATACATTGTTAGCTAATATAGTGAAGTAACAATGCAAGTTATAAAGGATCTTATAGGATTCCTAGGTTATTGGTGTTTCTTAGACTACCTTCCTTCTTTCTTGGTTCTCCAATTGTGGGGTCCTTCTGAGAACAACCTGAGGTTGATCCTCTTGGTATGAACACAGGCAATCAGTTACTTTCTCTAAAAAATTGATTTTCCTATTTTATTTGAAAAGGAGAGAGAGAGGCCGACGCCGTAGCTCAACAGGCTAATCCTCCGCCTTGTGGCACCGACACACCTGGTTCTAGTCCCGGTCGGGGTGCCGGATTCTGACCCTGTTGCCCCTCTTCCAGGCCAGCCCTCTGCTATGGCCCGGGAGTGCAGTGGAGGATGGCCCAAGTGCTTGGGCCCTGCACCCCATGGGAGACCAGGAAAAAGCAACTAGCACCTGGCTCCTGCCATTGGATGAGCGCGGTGCACCGGCTGCAGCGCGCTGTCCGCGGCGGCCATTGGAGGGTGAACCAACGGCAAAGGAAGACCTTTCTCTCTGTCTCTCTCTCTCACTGTCCACTCTGCCTGTCAAAAAAAAAAAAAAAAAAAGGAGAGAGAGAGAGTGAGCGAGAGAGAGCGAGCTCCCATCTGCTAGATCATTCTCCAAATGCCTGCAACACCTGGAGCTGGACCAGGTGAATGCCAGGAGCCAGGAACTCAGTACAGGTTTCCCACATAGTTAGCAAGGACCCAAGGACCCAAGCTGGAATCAGGAGCAGAGACAGAAATCAACTCCAGAGACTTGAGCATGGGATACAGGCATCTCAAATGGTGTCTTAACCATTCTACCAAATACCTAGGACCCCTGCTTTCCTTTTTGAATGTATCAGTGTTTCAAAAAGAAGGAAGGCTTCATCCTGGAACAGTGGGTTGAGCTACCCCCTACAACGCTGACATCCCATGTGAGTGCCTCTTCAAATCTCAGATGCTCCACTTCCAATCCAGCTCTCTGCTGATTTGCCTAGGAAAACAGTGGAAGATGACCCAGATACTTGGGCCCCTGCCATCCATGTGGAAAACCCAGATGGCTTCTGCCTGGCCCAGCCCTGACCATTGCTGCCATTAAGCAGCAGAAGATGGCCTAGGTACTAAGCCTCTGCCACTCATGTAGGAAACCTAAATGGAGTTCTGGGCTCCTGGATTCAGCCAGGCCCAGCCCTGGTGGTTGCAGCCATTTGGAGAGTGAACCAGCAGATAGAAGATCTCTCCCCCTGACCCTGACTCTCTCTCTCTCTGTAACTTGGCCTTTCAAATAGATCTTTTTTAAAAAAAAGTAGAAAGACTTATAAAAATTGAAATTATAGTAGACATTACTACTGTTCACTAATATTCAGTTATCTTCTAACTTCCAGGCTTAGCCCATCTTGACGAATGTCTGTTTGACTTTGGACACAATAAAATGTGAGTAAAGTAACATATGTTTGTTTTAGAAAGATGCATTTTAGAGCTGTTGCATAATTATTTATCTCCCTTCCCCTCACCACAATAACCAATAATATCCCAATGGTGTGGTTTCTGTCAGACTGTGTCCTTGAGTGAGACCAACATGAAACAATGAAAATGCAATAAGAGCAATAAATAATCTTTTTTGATGTATGTGTTGTGTCACATCAAATTAAGCTACAGCTTGGGACATCTTTATCAAGTAAAGATGGAGTGCATGTTTCAGTGTGTCTCCATTTCCAATCCACCTCACTGCTGTGCATCTAAGAAGCATCTCTAATATTCTGTCTTTCAAATAAATAAATCTTTTTAAAAAGAGTAATGATACTGTATTAATGTAGGTAATTGCATATATCCCTCAGATCTTTACAACAAAGGGTTATTTCATTTTTAAGAAAAGATTTATTTAATTGAAGAGGCAGAGTGACAGAAAAGGAAAGAGACAGAGAGAGCTCTTCCATCTACTGGTTTGCAGTCCCAAAACGGCTGCAACAACCAGGGCTGAGGCAGGCTGAAGATAGGAGCCAGGTGAGTGGCAGGGACTCAAGTACTTGAGCCATCACCTGCTGTTTCCCAGGGGCATTAGCAGGGAGCTGGATTAGAAGTGGACTGACTGGCATTCCAATATGAGATGAGGATGTCCCAAGCGGCAGTTTAACACACTACACCACAGCTTCCACCCCTCACAGCATTTTCTTAAAGATGGCTCAGTTTTCTTAAAATAGTATATGCACCTTTGATAAATTTGTGGGTGTTTATTGAATGTTGAATCATCATTAATTTTCATATGTATGCTATGTGAAGGGTAAAACACAAATTCTATAGCTTAAACATAATTTCCCATTGTACTCAGGGATTTCCGCTGATAGTCTGTAATAATTGACTGTAATAATAGTTGCTGGAATAATCCCAGACTCGGCCGGCGCCGTGGCTCAACAGGCTAATCCTCCGCCTTGCGGCGCCGGCACACCGGGTTCTAGTCCCGGTCGGGGTGCCGGATTCTGTCCCGGTTGCCCCTCTTCCAGGCCAGCCCTCTGCTGTGGCCCAGGAGTGCAGTGGAGGATGGCCCAAGTGCTTGGGCCCTGCACCCCATGGGAGACCAGGAAAAAGCACCTAGCACCTGGCTCCTGCCATCGGACGAGCGCGGTAGCGTGCTGACCGCGGCGGCCATTGGAGGGTGAACCAACGGCAAAGGAAGACCTTTCTCTCTGTCTCTCTCTCTCACTGTCCACTCTGCCTGTAAAAAAAAATAATAAAATAAAAAAAAAAATAATCCCAGACTCCAGCATTATGCTATTGGGCAAGAAGGCCTTTGTCTTTTAGCAAACTTGATGAGTAAAGAGAATAATGATTCCACTGAATCTTTTACTTTGCCTCACCTCCAGTAGTGAAGTGATCAGGAGAAGTTTGGTATTACAAAGACATACACACACAAACACACACAGACCTGAACAATGGGGATCTGAATAATCCTACCACAGATGTCCAGTCCATATCAAACTCCTGGTGGCTCTCCAAGAAGAAAAGAAAGTGGAAAACTTGTTTTCAAAGCAACCATAAAATCTGGCTTCAGAGATATGTGATAGATTCTTTTGTATTCAGAACTTGTGTTCCGAGAAGAGGAAAAGCCAATAAATGCAAAGGTCTGACCAGCAAATTAGCAATTCTCATGTTTGGTCTTGATATTTGATGTCAGATAACTTTCAGCGAACCAAGTCTCCAGTTTCTTTCTTAGAGCAAATATAAAATCTGCTCTCTATAGACTTTAACAGATGGAAAAGAAATATGCTGAATTATGTAAAGTACTAACTCTGAGATCTAACTATTCAAGGGCTCATAGAATTTCAAGTAAACTCCAGAATTTTTTGCAGTAATTGGGTATTGGCATTTCCAGACAGAATCTTTTCTGGCTCAGCCAACTTTGGATGGAGTTCCACTGTAGGCAGAACCTTGTCATTTTGTGAGAGTGCAAGTTTGAATAAATTGCCACAAGTTCGGGATATCTGGGTCACCACAGTATCTGAAGAGGTGAGTCCAGCCTACTCTCCTGCAGCCATACCTCAAAGTTGCCTTGCTGTTCTCCATCAGCTACATATGGAGTGGATCCCAGATATAAACGTTCCTTCATCTTGCAAAAAAAAAAAAAAAATCCTGTAAAGATAAAATTTATTCTTAATGTTGTTGAGGAAAAAGTAAAAAATCTGAGAAAGTAATTGTTGTTAGCCAGAAAATAATTTTGGAATAGAGTTCATTGTCAAATTCTCCTTTGCTTGAATTTGATGATGTGACAAGTCTCTGATATATTTACTAAATAACTTTTTTAAAGGTTCGTTTATTGAAAGACAGAGTTACACACACAGAGAAAGAAGGAGGGATAGATCTTCATCCACTGGTTCACTCTCCAGATGGCTGCAACAGCCAGGGCTGGTCCAGGCTGAAGCCAGGGATGCATCCTGGGATCGTATGTTAATGGCAGGGACCAACACACTTGGGTCATCTTCCACTGCTTTCCCAGTACATTTCCCAGGGAGCTGTATCAGAAGTGGACCAGCAGGGCTCAAACCTGAATTCATATGGGATGCCAATGTCACAGATGGCAATGTAACCTTTGTACCACTAAAGAATTTTTTAAGAGGAGAGCAAGAGCGAGAGCGAGAGAGAGAGAGAGAGACAGAGACAGAGATGAAATTGTTTTAGCAAATTTCATGCCCCAGGGCACAACTACTCTTGAAGTGAGAAATAAAACTTAAGTGACTTATAAAAAGCCTTTAGTAGTTGAGGAAATACATTGGAAATAATTTCCTTACCTAGAAATGGAACTTAGGAAGTTTGTAAAGACACATCCATGAAGCAATAGATAGGGTAATCTCTGTTGACACTTCCAAATCATTAGAAGTAAAAGGTGATTCAACAATCTGCATAACATGATCCTATTAGGGAGATGGCTCTGGTTGACTTTATCTCACATTGAAGAAATTCATACAACACTCATACAAAAAAAAAAAAAACAGTGTTAAACACATAGGTAATCTTTGTTTGAGAAATACATTTAGTGTTGCCTTTATGCCAGGAAATACAGTTGCATAGAGACAAAGGATAGTGTCAGTCATGTTGTTCTGTTTTAAAATTTTATTTATTTATTTGAAAAACACAGGAAGAATTTGACAGAGATCTCCTATCCACTGGTTCACTCCCCAGATGTGGGCAACAGCCAGAGCTGAGCCAGACTAAAGGCAGGAGCCAGAAACTCAATCTGGATCTCTCACATAGATGGCAGGACCTCATCTCCTTAAGCCATCACCTGCTGCCTCCCAGAGTGTTCATTAGCAGGAAACTGGAATTGGAGATGAGACTCGAACCCAGGCATTCTGATATGTGATGTGGGGTTCCCAAGCAGTGTCTTAACAATTGTACCAACTCCCAGCCCCCATATTATCCTTTAAGGAAGCACTTAAAACTTTAATAATACCTTAGCGGGTAAAGCCACCACCTACAGTGCCAGCATCCTGTGTGGGCACCGGTTTGAGTCCCGGCTGCTCCACCTTTGATCCAGCTCCCTGCTGTGGCCTGGGAAAACAGTAGAAGATGGCCCAAGTCCTTGGACCCCTGCGCTGGCATGGGAGACTCAGAAGAAGCTCCAGGCTGCTGGCTTTAGATCAACCCAGCTCCTGCCATTGCAGCCATTTAGGGAGTAAACCAGCGGATGGAAGACCTCTCTCTCTCTCTCTCTCTCTGCCTCTGCCTATCTGTAACTCTGCCTTTCAAATAAATATATAATATATTTTATATATATATATATATATATATATATATATATATATATAAAGAATGCCTTCTGAGATGGGTTCTTGGCTTTCTCCTTTCTTGTCTTATCCCAGTTTGTACATATCTTCCAACTCTCATGCTGGGTAATCACCTAGATCAGGAGGTTCCTGCTGACCTGCGACTTGTTATTCTCTATTCAGAGCATTTTTTTTTCCTTTTTTTAAAGAATAAAGTGGCCTTTTAAAAAGATTCTAAAGGTAGAGAGACTGAGACAGATACAGAGATAGATCTTCCATCTGTTGGTTTACTCTTAATGTCCACAATGGCAACGGTTGGGCCAGACTGAAGCCAGGAGCCCAGAACTCAATTCAAGTCTCCCACATTTGTGACAGGGGCTCAAGCCCTTGAGTCATTGTCTGCTACCTCCCGACAGGCTCTAGTAGGACTGCTGGATCAGAAGCTGAAGTGCCTGGATATAAACCAGTACTCTGCTATGGGATGCAGGCTTAACCTGCTGCACCAAAACACCCACCCCTATTCAGGGTACTTTCAACAGCAATAACTAGTGTGTCAGTATAGAGTGGGTTTTGCAGTTGAAGACCATGCTTATAGTTCATGTTACTTCAGTGATTATGTAAGGTAGGTTAGGTTGTTATCTTGAGGTAGTATTTTGAAATTTGAATATTTACATCAAATTCTATTTTTTAACTTTTATTTAATAAATATAAATTTCCAAAGTACAGCTTATGGATTATAGTGGCTTCCCCCCCCCCCATAACTTCCCTCTCGCCCACAACCTTCCCATCTCCCGTTCCCTCTCCCATTCCATTCGCATCAAGATTCATTTTCAATTCTCTTTATATACAGATCAATTTAGTATATATTAAGTAAAGATTTCAACAGTTTGCACCCACACAGAAACATAAAGTGTAAAATACTGTTTGAGTACTAGTTATAGCATTAATTCACATTGAATAACACATTAAGGACAGAGATCCTACATGAGGAAGAAGTGCACAGTGACTCCTGTTGTTGACTTAACAAATTGACACTCTTGTTTATGGCGTCAGTAATCTCCCTAGGCTCTTGTCATGAGTTGCCAAGTCTATGGAAGTTCACTGACTCCAATCTTATTTAGACGAGGCCATAGTCAAAGTGGAAGTTCTCTCCTCCCTTCAGAGAAAGGTACCTCCTTCTTTGATGGCCTGTTCTTTCCACTGGGATATCACTTGCAGAGATCTTTCATTTCTGTCCTCTTTTTTTTTAAACATCAAATTCTTGAGTTTAGGCATCCTAATGGATATCAAGTATCTATGTTTTCTGTTTATGCGGTTAATCACCTACACATTGTTGCTGACTCTTGGCTAGGGCTGTGCCAGGCTGAAGCCAGGAGTCGGGAGTTTCTTCAGGTTCTCCCAAGTTATAGCAACACAAAATGGACTAAGACACTCCCTGTAGGAGGAATATATGCTTCTATATCATTGACTGTGGCTTAAACACTGGCATTTGCCACACCTGGAAAGATTACAGAAGTCATTGCATAGCAGGATCTTGTTCTCTCCTCTGCCACAAGAATGACATATTCCATAAGTAGGCTGTTTTTTCAGTCTCATATGGATCCTGGAATAAGAACATACCTCGTATAGATTTGAAACAGCAAAACTTCAGTTGTGGACACTGGTATAAACCTGAAATAATGTGTGTTGGTGCAAATCACTAACAATTTGGTGGGGAAAGTTACTTCTTACTGCACCAAAGCTGCCTAATAAAAATATCTACACAAAAATTAACTCCAGTCGCTGAACTCCACCGCTCCGAGAGGTGGCTCTGTCCCCTCCCTGCTGCCGCCATGAAGTGGATTTTCAAGGAGGACCACTCACTGGACCACAGATATGTGGAATCTGCGAAGATCTGAGCTAGCTATCTCGACTGAGATCCGGTGATTGTGGAAAGTCTCAGGCTCTCAGATTGTTGACACTGACAACGGAAGTACTTGGTTCCATCTGACATTACTGTGGCTCAGGTCATGTGGATCATCAGGAAGAGGATCCAGCTTCCTTCTGAAAAGGCGATCTTCCTGTTTGTGGACAGGACAGTCCCACAGTCCAGCCTAACCATGGGACAGTGTTACGAGAAGGAAAAAGATGAAGATAGATTTTTGTATGTGAACTATAGTGGGGAGAACACTTTTTGGCTTCTGAGGGCCAGTGCTGGGCTAGGTGCACCATTCCTGCTTGTGTATCTTGTAAATAGCCGGCCATTTTCAATTAAACCAGAAGCTTTTCACACAGACCTGTTAGTGCATTTGTAACTGGATTTATTTTTTAATATATTGGAAGATTTGTTTCCTTAGATTAGTAAATTATCATAAAGAGTTTTATTTTGAGTTTTTCTTTTTGTGCACTGTCCTCATGGCTATCCTGTCCAAGGAACTTGTTCCTCTGGGAATCATATTTAATGAGGATATTTCCATATTGAAATGAGGTAGATGCTATATTAAAGTGCAAAGGAGGGAGATGATGCATTTATTATGGATTATGTTTGAACCATCCAAATTAAATCCTTAGGAATTGGGGCCAGCACTGTGGCGCAGAGGGTTAACGCCTGGGCCTGAAGTGCCAGCATCCCATATGGGCGCTGGTTCGAGACCTGGCTGCTCCACTTCCAATCCAGCTCTCTGCTATGGCCTGGGAAAGCAGTAGAAGATGGCCCAAGTCCTTGGGCCCCTGCACCCCCCACAGGAGACCTGGAAAAAGCTCCTAGCTTCAGATCAGCGCAGCTCCAGCTGTTGCGGCCAAGTGGGGAGTGAACCATCAGATGGAAGACCTCTCTCCTCCTGCCTCTCTTTTTTCTGTGTAACTCTTTCAAATAAATAAATCTTTAAAAAAAATCCTTAGCAATCATAAAACTTGCTTCTCTCGATTTTTTAATTATTATTATTATTTTGGACAGGCAGAATGTACAGTGAGCGAGAGAGAGAGAGAGAAAGGTCTTCCTTTCCCGTTGGTTCACCTCCCAATGGCCACTTTGGCCAGCGCACTGTGGCCGGTGCACCACACTGATCCAAAGCCAGGAGCCAGGTGCTTCTCCTGGTCTCCCACGCGGGTGCAGGGCCCAAGCACTTGGACCATCCTCCACTGCACTCCCAGGCCACAGCAGAGAGCTGGCCTGGAAGAGAAGCAACCGGGACAGAATCCGGAACCCTGAGCAGGACTAGAACCCAGGGTGCTGGCGCTGCAGGCAAGAGGATTAGCCTATTGAGCCACGGCGCCGGCCTGCTTCACTTGATTTTGCCAATTGCCAATCGTGTTGGACTGAGCTATACCTGTTCCTCTTTCTGAAACTATTAAGGTAAATCATTAACAATAAGATTTTCTCTTATAAAGGTAGAAAAAACAAATAAGAAAAAAACAAAAATTAACTCCAAGGATATTAAACATGCAAATATGAAAGGAAAAATAAAGATGTTACATGATACAGGGAATAGACTTTCAGAAGTCTGGGGAAGAGTAAAAATAAAGACATCTTATTTTTATTTATTTGTAGTCTTTTTGTTTTCTTTTTTTAAAAAAATTATATTTATTTGAGAGAGAGTTACAGAGAGAGAGGGATAGACAAAGAGAAAGGTCATGGGGCCGGCGCCATGGCTCACTTGGTTAATCCTCTGCCAGCAGTGTTGGCATCCCATATGGGCACCAGGTTCTAGTCCCAGTTGCTCCTCTTCCAGTCCAGCTCCCTGCTGTGGCCCGGGAAGGCAGTGAAGGATGGCCCAAGTGGTTGGGCCCTGCACCCGCATGGGAGACCAGGAGGAAGCACCCGGCTCCTGGCTTTGGATCAGCGTGGTGTGCCGGCCACAGTGCGCTGGCCAAAGTGGCCATTTGGGGAGTGAACCAACGGAAGGAAGACCTTTCTCTCTGTCTCTCTTTAACTCTATCTGTCAACTAAATAATTAAATCAATAATTTTTTTAAAAAAGAGAGCAAGGTCTTCTATCCGCTGGTTCACTCCTCAAATGGCTGCAACTGCAGGAGCTGGGCTGAACGGAAGCCAGGAGTCAGAAGCTTCCTACGTGTCTCCCATAGGGGTACAGGTGCCCAAGTACCCAGGTCATTCTCTACTGTTTTCCCAGTCCATAAGCCAAGAGCTGGATCAGAAGAGGAGCAGCCGGGACACAACCCAGCACCCATATGGGATGCCGGTGCCACAGGCGGAGGTTTAACCTACTAAGCCACAGTGCCAGCCCCAGTCTTCTGGTTTTCAAGACTGTAATATGTCATTGTTATTGCTTTTTGTAGTTGGTACTTGTTTACATTTCGTATTTCCATTGCTTTCCTTCTTCTTGCATCTCAGACCTGCCATCTGAATCACATTTCTTCTCCCTGGTATATGCCCTTTAGGGTTTCTTTTCCTATTCCCCTTCTAATGCCACTCCTCCACGAAGAGGTGGCATCCATATACCCTCCCCTTGAACCCAGGTGGGCCTTGGGACCTGAATTTGCTAATAGACTACCGTGGATGTGAAGCTCTGTTATTTCTGAGCCTACATCACAAAAGCACTTCTGCCAAGTGATCTTTCTTGAGACCTGTGCCATTAGAACCCTAAGCTACTGAGTAAGAAGGCCAGGTAACTTGAAAACATCATGCTGGAGAGAGCGTTTAGAGAAACCAACTAGAGATAGATCTGCCCAAAAAATCCCAGCTGCTCCAGGCTCTAGATTTTTAGGCCCTCTCAAGCCCAGGAACCTCGACTTGACTATAGCACCAGCTACCGTGATGTCAACCTTATGAGACTCCGAACCAAAACTCCCATCTTCTGGTTCACTCTCCAAATGCCTGCAACAGTTGGCATTGAGCCTGGACTAAAGTGTGGAGCCAGGAACTTAATCCACATCTCCCACATGAATGCCAGGAACCCAACTACTTGAGTCACCACCACTGCCTCCCAGAGTAAACACTGGGAGAAAGCTGGACTCAGAGCTGGAGCTGGTATGGAACTCAGGCAGTCAGATATGGAATGTGGGTGAATTAACTGATGTCTTAGAGGCTATTCCAAATGCCTGCACACTGAGAAATTTTTTAAACATCATAAATGGATGCTTAATTTATCAAGTTACTTTTCTGCATCTTTTGAGATGATCATGTAAATTTTTTTCTTTAATGTGTCGTCATAGTGAATTAAACAAATTGATTTCCCAGTCTTCCTTTGCTGGGATGAACCTCACTTATTCATGATGCCTTACCTTTTAAGAAGAAGAAATAATTTCTTTTTTTCCATTATTTTTTTAAAAGATTTGTTTATTTGAAAGTCAGAGTTACACAGAGAGAGAAGGAGAGGCAGAGAGAGAGAGGTCTTCCATCCGCTTGTTCACTCCCCAGTTGGCCAAAATGGCCAGAGTTGCACTGATCTGAATCTGGAAGCCAGGAGCTTCTTTTGAGTCTCCCACCCTGGTTCAGGGGCCCAAGGACTTGGGCCATCTTCTACTGGTTTTCCAGGCCATCGCAGAGAGCTGGATCGGAAGTGCAGTAGCCAGGTCTCAAACTGAAGCCCTTATGGGATGCCAGCACTGCAGGCAGCAGCTTTACCTGCTACGCCACAGTGCCAACCCCAAGAAGAAATAATTTCACAGATATTTATTTATGATAAAACTATGTGATGCAGTTACAAGAAAACAACATACTTACCAAGAATCACAAAAACAAATTAAAAGAATGATATTTATTTATTGAAGAAGTCTTAAGAAAATCCATAGGTTTCAGAAAAAATATACTTTCATTCACAGCTTTCTTTTAAAAAAGAAAAAATATCTTTTACTTTATTTTGATTTTGCAAAAATAAAATATTTCATTCTTTTTAGGATCATAAACCACGCCCCAAAACTTTTAAAGTGCCAAGAAAAATTTTAAATGAATATGGTCTGATTTTTACTTTTCTTCAAATTCCATAGTTAATTTTGTTTAAAAATATATCTAATTTGGACAAATAAGAGTGAAGAGCATGTTAATTGATATAATTCCATATACACTAGTGTTAAATGGAATTCTTTCAGAAATTTTTAAGATCTTCACTTTGTAATTATTTTTTTCATTAGACATGAACATTTTTTATGTTACGGAGAATAATTACCAGGTTTTTTTTTTCTGTAATTTTGTTTTCTTTGCTCTATGTTATACATTGCTTCATCATTTCCTAAAATTTTGTTGAGGATTCAGGCCGGCGCTGCAGCTCAATAGGCTAATCCTCTGCCTTGCGGCGCCGGCACACCAGGTTCTAGTCTCGGTTGGGGCACCGGATTCTGTCCGGTTGCCCCTCTTCCAGGCCAGCTCTCTGCTGTGGCCAGGGAGTGCAGTGGAGGATGGCCCAAGTGCTTGGGCCCTGCAACCCATGGGAGACCAGGAGAAGCACATGGCTCCTGGCTTTGGATCAGCGTGGTGCGCCGGCCGCAGCGGCCATTGGAAGGTGAACCAACGGGAAAGGAAGACCTTTCTCTCTCTCTCACTGTCCACTCTGCCTGTAAAAAAAAAAAAAAATGTTGAGGATTCAGAATATTAAGTTCATTAGTAAGAGTGGCCTATAATTCTTTTTTTAAGATATTTCATTTATTTTTTTATTTATTTTTTATATAAAGCTTTTATTTAAAGAATATAAATTTCCAAAGTACAGTTTATGGATTACAATGGCTTCCCCCTCCCATGACTTCCCTCCCACCCGCAACCCTCCCCTTTCCCTCTCCCTCTCCCCTTCCATTCACATCAAGATTCATTTTCCATTCTCTTTATATACAGAAGATCAGTTTAGTACATATTATGTAAAGATTTCAACAGTTTGCTCTCACATAGGGACACAAAGTGAACACTGTTGGAGTACTGGTTACAGTATTAATTCACAATGTACAGCACATTAAGGACAGAGATCCTACATGATTTTTTTTTTAAAAATTGGTTAATTATCTATACAATTTCCAATTTAACACCAAGTTTTTTTTAATCATTTTCAATTATCTTTATATACAGAAGATCGATTCAGTATATACTAAGTATATATATGGGGGTGGAGGGAACAGAGGTCTTCCATCTGCTGGTTCAATCCCCAGATGGCCACAACAGCCGGAGCTGGGCCAGCCAGGAGCCAGGAGCTTCTTCTGGGTGTCCCATGTGGGTACAGGAGGGGTTCAAGCACTTGAAACATCTTCCACTGCTTTCCCAGGTGCATTAACAGGGAGTTAGATCTGAAGTGGAACAGCTGGGACTTGAACAGGTGCTCATAGCTCATATGGCATGCCAGCGCAGCAAGAAGTGGCCTTTGGCTTCTACACCACAACAATGGCCTCCTGCCCTATAATTTCTATTGTCACATTTCACCTTGTCAATTTTGACATAGTTTTTATAAGAGTCATAAAATCAGGCCAGCACCGTGGCTCAATAGGCTAATCCTCCGCCTGCGGCACCGGCACACTGGGTTCTAGTCCCTGTTGGGGCGCTGGATTCTGTCCCAGTCGGGGCGCCAGATTCTGTCCCATTGGCTCCTCTTCCAGGCCAGCTCTCTGCTGTGGCCTGGGAGTGCAGTGGAGGATGGCCCAGGTTTGGGCCCTGCACCCACATGGGAGACCAAGAGAAGCACCTGGCTCCTGCCTTCGGATCATCGCAGTGCGCTGGCCACAGCGGCCATTGGGGAGTAAACCAGCGGACAAAGGAAGACCTTTCTCTCTGTCTCTCTCTCACTGTCCACTCTGCCTGTCAAAAAAAAAAAAAGAGTCATAAAATCAGTTTATAGAGTGTTCCTTTTTTTAGTATACCCTGGAATAATTTTTATTCAACTGAAAGAATATGTTCCTTAAATATTTCATGGAATTTACCAATAGAATTCCTTAGGCCTGGAGGTTTCTTTTCATTTTTCTTTTTTTCCCCCAGAAACCTTTTATTTAAGGAATACAAAGTTCATGCACTTCATAATTACAACTTTAGGAACATGATTATTTTTCCCACAGTACCTGCCCTCCCACCTACACTCCCACCCTCTTCCTCCTACCTCTCCTATTCCCATTCTTATTTTTTACTAAGATCTATTTTCAATTGACTTTATACATATATGGTTAACTCTATGTTAAGTAAAGAGTAGAACAATAGTATAAAAAAACTGTTCCTCAACAGTCAAGATAAAGGCTGTTCAAAGTCATTGCTTCTTAAAGTGTCAATTTCACTTCTATATATTGCCTTTTGGGTGCTCTATTAATTATCACAGGCCAGGAAGAACATATAGCATTTGGCCTTTTGTGACTGGCTTATTTCACTAAGTATGATGTTTTCTAGTTTCATCCATTTTGTTGCAAATGACAGGATTTTGTTTTTTTCTTTTTTTAATGCTGTGCATTATTCCACAGTGTACATATTCCATAAACTCTTTATCCAGTCTTCAATTGAAGGGCATTTAGGTTGATTCCATATCTTAATTATTGTGAATTGAACTGCAATAAACCCGGGGGTTCAGATAACACTTTCATATGCTGATTTCATTTCCCTTCAGTAAATTCCCAGGAGTGGGATGGGTGGGTCATATGGTAGAGATATATTCAAATTTTTGAGGTACCTCATAGTGGCTGTACCAGTTTATATTCCCACCAACAGTGGATTAAGGTACCGTTTCCCCCCACCTCCTCACCAGAATTTGTTATTTGATGATTTCGGTATGAAAGCCATTCTGACGGGGGTGAGGTGAAACCTCATTGTGGTTTTGATTTTCATTTCCCTGATGGCTGATGATCCTGAGCATTTTCAAGTGTCTGTTGGCCATTTGAAATTCCTCTCTCTCTCTCTCTCTCTCTCTCTCTCTTTCTCTCTCTCTCTCTTCTTAAAGATTTATTTATTTATTTGAAAGTCAGAGTTATACAGAGAGGGGAGGCAGAGAGAGAGATGTCTTCATCTACTGGTTCACTGCCCAAATGGCCACAAAATCTGGAGCTGTGCCAATCTGAAGCCAGGAGCCAGGGGCTTCCTCCATGTTTTCCCACGCGGGTGCAGGAGCCCAAGATCTTGGGCCATCTTCTACTGCCTTCCCAAGCCATAGCAGAGAGCTGGATTGGAAATGGAGCAGCTGGGACTCGGACCCATATGGGATGCCAGCACAGCAGGTGGTGGCTTTACTGGCTAAGCCACAGCACTGGTATGAAATTCGTCTCTTGAAAAATTCCTATTCAAGTCCTTTGCCCATTTGTTAACTGAGTTGTTTGTTTTGTTGTTATTGAGTTTCTTAATCTCTTTACATATTCTGGTTATTAATCCTTTATCAGTTGCATTGTTTGCAAATAATTTCTCCCATTCCAATAGTTGTCTTTTCACTGTGCAGAGTGTTTCTTTTGCAATGCAGAAGCTTCTCAATTTCATGTAATCCCGTTTGTCAATTTTGGTTTTAATTGACTGTGCCTCTGGGGTCTTTTCCAAGAACTCTTTGCCTATGCCAATGTCTTGTATGGTTTCCCCAGTGTTCTCTAATAATTTCATGGCATTAGGTCATAGATTTTTGTCTTTAACTCATTCTGAGTGAATTTTTGTAGAAAGTATATGGTAGGGATCTTGCTTCATACTTCCACATGTGGAGATCCAGTTTTCTAAGCACCATTTATAGAAGAGACTGGCCTTACTCCAGGGATTGGTTTTAGCTCCTTTGTCAAAGTTAAGTTGGTTGTAGATATGTGCATTAACTTCTGGGATTTCTATTCTGTTCCATTGGTCTATCCATCTGTTTTTGTACCAGTACCAGGCTGTTTTGATTATTCCTGCCCTGTAGTATGTGTTTTAATCTGGTATTGTGATGCCTCCAGCTTTGTTTTTGTTGTATAAGATTGTTTTAGCTATTCATGGTGTTCTGTTTATCCATGTGAATTTTAGCATCATTTTTTCTATATCTGAGAAGAAAGTCCTTGGTATTTTGATTGGTATCGCATTGAATCTGTAAATTATTTTTGGTAGTATGAATATTTTGGTTTTTTTTTAAATGATTTATCTATTTATTTGAAAGTCAGAGTTACAAAGAGGCAGAGGCATGGAGAGAGAAAGAGATCTTCCATCTGCTGGTTCACTCCCCAGATAGCTGCAATGGCCAGAGCTATACCAAACTGAAGCCAGGAGCCAGGAGATTCTTCTGGGTTCCCAACGTGGGTACAGAGGCCCCAGGACTTGGACCATCTTCCACTACTCACCCAGGCCATAGGAGAGAGCTGGATCAGAAGTAGAGCAGCCAGGACTTGAACCAGTGCCTTTATGGGATGCTGGCACTACAGGTGACAGCACTATGCTCTATGTCAGAGTGCCAGTCCCAGTATTGACATTTTAATGATATTGATTCTTCCAATCCATGAACATGGAAGATTTTTTCCATTTTTATGTAGCTTCTTCTATTTCTTTCTTTAAAGTTTTGTAATTCTCATTGTAGATATCTTTGACATCATTGATTAAATTTATTCCATGGTATTTGATTTTTCTTTGTAGCTATTATAAATGGCATTGATCTTAGAAGTTCTTTCTCAGCCATGGCGTTGTCTGCGTATACAAAGGCTATTTATTTTTTGTGTGTTGATTTTATATCCTACCACTTTACCAAACTCTTCTGAATTCCAATACTCTCTTAGTGGAGTCTTCTGGATTCGCTATATACAGAATCATATTACCTGCAAATAGTGATTGTTTGACTTCCTCCTTCCCAATGTGTACCCATTTGATGTATTTTTTCTTGCATAATGCCTCTGACTAAAGCTTCCAGGACTATATTGAACAACAATGGTGAGAATAGGCATCCTTGTCTGGTTCAGGATCTCCATAGGAATGCTTCCAACTTTTCGCCATTCAATAGGATGTTGGCTGTGAGTTTGTCATAAATTTTCTTGATTGTGTTGAGGAATGTTCCTTCTATACTCAATTTCCTTAGAGTTTTTATCCTGAAAGTGTGCTGTATGTTTTCAAATACTTCCTCTGTATCTATTGAGATAATCATATGGTTTTTGTTCTTCAATTTGTTAATGTGATATATCACATTGATTGATTTGTGAACTTTGAAACACCCTTGCATACCAGGGATAAATCCTACGTGGTTCTGGTGGATGATCTTTCTGATGTGTTTTATTTGATTGGCTAGTATCTTGTTGAGGATTTTTGAGTATGTTCATCAGAAAAATTGGTTTGTAGTTCTCTTTCTCTATTATATCTTTGTCAGCTTTAGGAATTAAGGTGAGGCTGGCTTCATAGAAAGATTTTGGAAGGATTCCCTCCTTTTCAATTGTTTTGAGTAGCTTGAGAAGGATTTGAATATTTCTTCTCTAAATGCCTGGTAGAATTCAGCAGAGAAACCATCCAGTCCTGGCCTTTTGGTTTGGGGAAGGGTCTTTATTATTGATTCAATTTCTGTCTTGCTTATTGGTCTGTTTAGGTTTTCTATGTCTCATGGCTCAATTTAGGTAGATTGTATGTGTCCAGGAATCTATCCATTTCTTCTACATTTCCTGACCTTTTGTTTGTTTGTTTGTTTGGCCAATGGTGCGTCAATTTTGTTTATTTTTTCAAAAAGAAAAAAAATAACTCTTTGTTCTGGTGATCCTTTGTATTTTTTTTGTTTCAATTTTTTTATTTCTTCTCTAATTTTAATTATTTTTTTCTTCTACTAGCCAAGTGTGCTGTAATTAGGTGCATATATATTTATAATAGATCCTCCATAATGAATAGAAATTGAAAAAATGTATCACCACCTGTAGCCTTACAAAAGATGCTTAAGGATGTGAAACACACAGAAACACAAAAACATGGTCATCACTACAAAAGAAAGTGAAAGCAGAAAATCTCCCAGTAAAAAGGCAAAGAAAATCCAAAGTAAACAATAAGAATATTTATGGTAAAACATCAGGGCCAAGTCATTACTTAACAATAGTCACATCTTCCTGTGGACTACATGGTGCCCTTTTTTGTTGCTTTTAGCAGTTTTTGTGTTACAGTCTATTGTGTCTGATATTAGGATGACTATACAAGCTCTTTTTAAATTTCTGTTAGCATAGAATATCTTTTTTCCATCCTTCCATCTTCAGTCTGTGTGCATCTTTGTTGATGAGATGTGTTTCTTAAAGGCAGCAAAAACTGATGGGTTTTGTTTTTTAATCCTTTCATCCAGTCTGTGTCTTTTAACTGGCAGTTGAGGCCATTTACATTCAAGGTGGACATTTTAGAATTTTTTCTTGATGTTTTACTGTGTAGAATTTGACTACAATTGTCATGGTGAAGATCTTTTCTGGTCATGTCTATTAGGAATTCTGTGTGCTTCCTGTGCTTGGGTGTCCCTTTCTTTCTCCAAATTAGGAACATTTTCTGTTACTGTTTCACTAAAAAGACCATCTAGCCCATTTTCTCTTTCCACACCTTCAGGAACTCTTAAGACCTGTATTTTGGGTGGTTTGTTAGCATCCCATAAATCTCCAACACTGTTTTTTAGTTTTCTGGTTTCTTCTTTTATTTGATTTGACTGTAAATTTCCAGGGATTTGTCTAACTCAGATATTCTTTCTTCTGCTTCACCAAGTCTGTTGTTAAGATTTTCCACTGCATTTTTTATTTTTTCTATTGAATTCTTCATTTCCAATATTTCATGTTGATTTCTGTTTAAGATCTCAATTTCATGGGAGAAATTTTCCTTCATGTCATGAATGGATTTTATTAGTTCATGGACTTGCTTCTGATTACCACTAATCCTACAATCAGTTTTTTTAAATTCTATTTTTGGCATTTCTTCAATCTATTCATCTTCACATTCTAGTATTGAAGTGTTGTGTTCTCTTGGGGGTGTCACATTGTCTTCTTTATTCTTGTTTCTTGAATTTCTGTATTTATTATTAGGCATTTATGGTGATACTTGTTGGTTTATTTTTTTATTCTGTGATGGCTTTTATCTTTCAGCCATGCCTCTGTGGCTTGGTGGAGTTTCTTCTCTTTCAATGAATACACAGGAGCATGTGCTGGGTGTGGTCATGAGCTATATTCAGTGCTCCAGGGTGAGGGAGTATCCAAGGTGACACCCAAGTTGGGTGTGGTTAAGTCTTTCTCTTTTTTTTAATCAGAGGTAAGGTTTGTTCCGCTCTGTTGGCATAAACTTACGCTGAACTCCTTTTCTCAAATTAGACCAGTGCCTGGACAGCAGCCTCAATGGGTCAAAATTCATGCATGCTGCCACAAGAACCACACAAAGGATCTGTACAGTCCTTGATATGAACATGGACCCCACAGCATTGACCCTTATCAGGGAATCAGGGACCCCCAAGTGTGTGGAGGTGCCCACAGTGACTGCCCAAAATCCTAGCTGAACCCTGCACCCTTCCTATGCTGCCACAATGTTTTCACAGTCCTGACACACAAGCCTCCCAACAGTCACTAGCTCTCAGCCACCTGTGAATTCTCCCAGACAGACTCAGGTGTCTCTACTTGGCTGGATGCTGGGCACATGGACACAAGCTGGTATAGCTGTTACATATGTCCAAAATGCCACCCGCCCTCTCTAGGCTTGTTATAGGATGCCAGTGAAGGTTGGTCAAGGAGAGAGAACATGCCCCCTTTTTTCTCCTCTTTGTTGGAAGATATACTGTCCCCCACAGGACTCGAAGCTGGACTCACACAAGGCTCTTCCCGCATCTTTATTGCCAGTGGCTTGGGCTACTGCAGTATGGTCTCACCTCACTCTCCAAAGCTGGTGTTGTGACTATTGGCTGCTGGGGTCCTGCACATCCACTCTCTCCATGTAGGTTCACAGTGTCCCTCTAATTTGTGTGGAGTTTCCTCTGCCATTTTCTCAGTAAGTCTTTCCTCAGACTGTACTCTCTGCAGTTTTTTTTAAACTATCTTCTGCTAGACTAGAGCAGTAAGCTCCCTCCCTATTCCATCATTTTGAATCTCTCTTGGAGTTTTCTTATGAGACTGTTAGTGGTGGCTGGAACAGAGGTTCTTGTCTTCCTAGGAGAAAAGAATTAAGATGTGACAGAGAGATCAGCAGTAAACAAGCATGCAAAGTTTAATGAAGAGAATACACTGACAGGCTAGATGAGCAACTCAGCAAAAAACAGAGCCCAATCAGCATTTATATATATTGGCCCACTGTTTCTCTTGCCCCTTCTGTCTTCTCTCATATTGTTGGGCAGAGGGCTTTCTTGGCAGGAATTGTTACAGGGAAATATTGGCCGCGAAATTATTATTACCTCTGTGCTTTGTCTCACATGGAATAAAAATTTCCAGGTGGACAAGCAGAGAGATTTCAAAACAATATATTTTAGAGTCAAAGACCTCTAGCCAGATTGGCATGGAGGGGGCCATTTACTGGTTTACCATTTATTGGTTAACTTCCATAAGGTCTGCAACAGCCAGGAAGGCTGAAGCTGGGATCCAGGAAATCAGTCCCCATCTCTCACTTGAGTGGCAGGAACCAAACTGGTTGAGCCATCACTTGCTGTCTCCTAGGTTTTGCATTAGCAGGAACCTGGAATTGGGAGTGGAACTGGGACTCAAACCAAGGCACTCCAGTATGGGATGCAGATATTCTAACTAGTGACCTAACTGTTATGCCACGTGCATGCCCTTCCTAATTTAATTTTAATATATGCTATATCTGGGACTACATCCTTTCCTTCATTTATGTTACCCTTTATTCTTCTAGGCCAGACTTTTGAAAGCATTGTCAATTTGATTATTTTTTTCCTGAGAACCAATTTATAGCTTTATCAATTCTATTAACTGTTTGTTTACTGTTTCTTTAATTTCTGTTCTATTTTTGTTATTTCCTTCATTGTATATATATCATCTGGGTTTATTTTGGTACTGTTTGGGGGACTTTTTTTATTTATTTGTTTGAAAGTTAGAGTTAGAGAGACGAGGCAGAGAGAGAGAGAGAGAGAGAGGTTTTCCATCTACTGGTTCACTTCCCAAGTGACTATAACAGCTGGGGCTGGGCCAGGCCAAAGCCAGAAGCCAGAAGTTTCATATGGTTCTCCTATGTGGGTACTTGGGACATCCTCCACTGCTTTCCAGGTGCATTAGCAGGGAGCTGGATCAGATGTGGAGCAGCCAGGACTTGAACCAGTGCTCATATGGAATGCTGGTGCTGCAGGCAGTGGCTTTACCTGTTATGCTGCAGTGCCAGCCCAGGGAGACTTCTTAAGTAGGAAGCTTCAGTCATTAATTTTTGATCTTTCTTCTGCTTTAATGTATGCATTCTAAGGTTATATATATCCCTCTAATCATTATCTTAGACTACCTCCACAGATTTTAATGTGGAATATTTTCATTATTAGTTACATCAAAATACTTTGCAACCTCAATTCCTTTCACTTCTGCTTTAATAATAGGAAAAAACCCAAGTACACTACAAAATCGTAATTTTTTTAGCTTAGTGGAAAATTGAAGTCACATTCTGAATTCCAGGAAAGATGGGCCTTTCCAAGAAGAGAAGTGACAGGTAGAGTGGTCTCCCTGTGACAAGCATGGGAGGGAGGTTACAGGGTTGCAGTTTATTACTAAAAAAGGATGTAGATTAAAGTTAGCAGGAAAAAGGGACATACTGCAGAGTCCGGAAGAAACCCTGTTGGAGAAGTTCTTTAAGCAATACTTAATTCTCCTAATGACAATGTATGATAGCATGCATGAAGTAGTACCTACCAGGGAAACTCACCTGAGCTTATTGGAGTTCAGTTATGTAAGGCAGGCCTAGAGCACCTGTGTTATTGACCTTAGTTTCTGAGCACCCAGCCTCTACAGAGGTCAAATTCATATGGTTGTTAACAAAGACTACCAGGTGTGGCCCCTAGCCTCTGGTATATAGACACTTATGAGGCGGGATACAGCTGGTCAAGGGTCAGTACTTTATTTGGAATGTGATCAGTTTGAACACCCAAAGGCCATTGAGTTAACCCTGTCCAGCACAATTTAGAAAAATTTATTTTGGCAAAATTTCCTAGTCACTTCTAGTCTAGAATTCATACTTTGAATCTTTTGTGATCACCAAAAGAGCCTGCTTTTTGTTGATAAGTTATCAGAAATGGTATTTCCCTTCCTGTGTATACATGTTGGGGTACTGTGTTTATTGTTTTTACCCTACAGTGAGGAAGGACATAGCCCTACAGTGAGGGATCCTAGATGTAATGGACTGATTCTTTTATTAGATGTATCCATTTTAAATATGCATTTATTTGATTAGTTAGTTATCTGAAAGGCATGGTGACAGAGAGAGAAAGAGAGAGAGAGAGACAGAGAGAGAGAGATCTTCCATCCACTGGTTCACTCCTCAAATATCTGCAATAGCCAGGGCTGGACCAGGCCTGAACCAGGAACAAGGAACTACATCAGGGTCTCCCATGTGGGCCGCAGAGGTTTAAGTACTTGGACCATCATCTACTGCCTTTCCAAATATATTAATAGGAAGCTGGGTGGGAAGCAGAGTAGCTAGAATTAGAATCACCACTCCAAAAGGGATGCAGGGATCCTAAATGGTGACTTAACCAGCTGGACCACAGTACCTTCCCTCATTTTTCTGTTTCAGAGACCTTTAAGCTTGCCTTTGTCCCTAACTTGAGTAAGCTGTAGAACCTCAGTTTACAAAGTTAGGCAGATATTCTTTGGGCAAATGTGACTTTGGTCATCTTTGAGTGCCTTCTGTCACCTAGATATCTGGCCTTGCCATTCCTCGAGGTTTTATAGTACTTTCTCTGCCTTGTCAAAAAAAGAAAATATTTGTTAGTCCGTATTGAAGTTTTTTTGTAACTCAGGCAGATGGGGGAGGCTATGAAATATTTGACAACTAGAAGTTGAAGATTAGAACTGGAACTAGAAGACCAGGTCACTCATTTTCTTTCTTTTATAAAATAACAAAAGTATAAGGTTATGATTTTGCTTTGATTACAACTGTAGCTATCTCCTGTAAAGTTTGTTATAAATCACCTTCACGTTCTTTTTAATTAATGTCTAAATAAATTATTTTGTCAGGTTTCATTTCCTCTTTGATTCAGGAGATAGTTTGAAAAAGTCTTTTAATTTTTAAATGGCTATGTCTCTGCTTTTACTATTTTCATATTCTTGTGTTGATTTCTAGTTTCATTGAATTGTGTGCTGAGAGTGTGGCCTGTCAAGTCTGTATGTTCTGGAATTCATTAAGATTTTCGTTATGCCATGCACATGATCTTTTTTTTATTGCTATTCCATAAGCAATTTAAACTAATGTATTCTTTATTTATAGAAAGCAATGTAAACAGGGATAACATTTATGCTTTAAATAAGTGTTCTTTTTCCTTTTCCATTTCCATATGTGTGTCTTCCACTCCAGAATAATCCATTGCCTTAGGTGGAAATGTGGGCAGTTAAATCCGGGATTAAAAGAGAAAAAGACAGCTTATGTTCAGCTTTTCATCACCAAAATGAGATATTTTTTTTGATCTAAGGAAAACAATATTCTTTAGAAATCAGACTTTGACCAGAGAGAAAAGGATTTTCTAAATTCCTTATGCTTCATTAGCATATCCAAAGCCAAGCCTGAGGGATTTTCCTGATGAGTTTAAACCATGGGTAGACGGAATTCAATTGTAAAGCCCTTGCTTTAAGATCATTTTTTTTTCTATTTTATTCTTATATTGTACAAGGGCACTTCAAAAGTTTGATGAAAAATGGAATTAAATGGTAAATTTGGGGTGGGTGTTTGACACAACAGTTAAATCACTGCTTGTGATGGCCACATCCCATATCAGAGTGCCTGATTTGAATTCCAGCTCTTCCACTTCCTACCCAGCTTCCTGCTACCTGGGAGGCAGCAGATGATAGCTCAAGTACATTTGGGTTATAGCCACCCATGTGAGAGACCTGCATTGAATTCCAGGTTCCTGGCTTTAGCCTGTCCTAGCCCTGGCTATTGTGGGTCATTTGAGGGGAGTGAACAGTGCATGGAAAATCTCTCTACATCTGTCTCTGTGCTTTTCAAATAAAATGAAAATAAATAAATAAAAATTACTGCAGTGGCCAGAATCACTAGACAAGATCCCAATCAGCCAAAGGCCCTGACCACTAGGGCTTGTTTGAGCACTGTATCAGTGTCTCTATGTAAAACGAGTTACTCTAGCTCTGAACTGAGTACCCTTGACCTCCGAGTGGCTTACAACTAGCACATAGCATATCTATGCAAAAAAGATGGTTCTAGTAACTGCTCTCTGAGTGATCCATACAAGTTTAGAGGTTTTTCACTTTATTAGCATATATAGTAACCAGTAAGGTAAAACTCCCCATTTAAAAGCATAAAAACCCTGGACACAGTCTTTTCTGCTACCACCCTTTCTGGGACCCATCTCTGCTCCAGGAGCTTTCTCCTTCCCTTTCCCTTTCACTTTCACTTCCTTAGTGTTGTTCACACTTCCTTGTCCCTATACCTAAATATTGTGGACACCAAAAAACCCCTTGGAAAGAAACAGCTGTAAAACAAAAGAGCTGTAACATTTGTAAAAATTCGGCAGAAAGAAAAATCTTCAACGTTTTTGTTTCTTTGTTTTTTGTTGTTTGTTTTTACTTTATTTGAGAGGCAATGTTACAGAGAGAGGGAGAGACTGAAAGGTCTTCCATCCTCTGGTTCACTCCCCAAATGGCTGCAACAGCCAGAGCTAAGCCGATCAGGAGCCAGGGGTTTCTTCTGGGTCTCCCATGTGGTTGCAGGGGCCCAAACACTTGGGCCATCCTCCACTACTTTCCCAGGCCACAAGCAGAGAGCTGGATCAGAAGACGAGCAGCCAGAATACAAACCAGCACCCATATGGGATGCCAGCACTGCAGCTGTTTATTTTGGTACAAAAAAGATAAATTTATTTTGGTACAAAAATATTTTTGAAACCCATGCATACTTTTTTTTTCCTATTGCACATTTTTATAAACTGGTTTTCATTTAAAGATTTTATTTATTTATTTGAGAGATATAGTCACAGATAGACAGAGGGAGAGACATAGAGGTCTTCCATCCACATTTAGGTTCACTCCCCAAATGGCCACAATGGCTGGAACTGAGCCTATCCAAAGCCAGGAGCCAGGAGTTTCTTCCGGGACTCCCATGGGTGTGCAGGCACTTGGGCCATCCTCTGCTGCTTTCCTAGGCCATAGAAGAGAGCTGGATAGGAAGAGGAGCAGCCAGGACTAGAACCAGCACCCATATGGGATGCTGGCAACACAGGTGGAGGCTTAGCCCACTACATCACAGCACCAGCCAGCCTTGAACTTGTTTTTTTTTTTTATCTTTAAAAACTTTATTTTATAAAAAAACATAAATAGACAAGGAAATAATATTGAAGTATATGCTCAACAACATCAACCTGTTATACTATTTGGGTCTAATTATATTCAGTTAAATGTTATTTTTCTTTTTTCCAAACTTTTTTTTTTTAATATTTACTTATTTGAAAGGCAGAACAACAGGGAGAGAAAGAGAGAGAGATCTTCCACCCACTGGTTCATTCCCCAAAATACTGCAACAGTCAGGGCTGGACCAGACCAAAGCTAGGAGCCAGGAACTCCATCTGGGTCCTCCGCATAAGTGGCACAGGCCCAAGTACTTGAGCCATCTTCCACTGCTTTCCTAGGCACATTAGCAAGAACTGGATCAGAAGTAGAGCAACTAGAACTTGAACAGGTACTCTGATATGGGATGGCAGATCTCAATCAGTGGTTTAGCCTGCTAAGCCATACACTGCTTCTTTCATGAACTTTTTGAAGACCTGTTGTATGTATGATTTCAAAACAAATTTTTGCACCAAACCAAACTAATTTTGAATTCCATTTTCTGTGAACTTTTTAAGTATTTTTATTTGTTGGAAAGAGGTAAAGATATGTAATTCTGACAAGCTTTCTTCAGGCTGAAAACTACCATGGAGTGGTTTTGAGGGGGATCCTGGTTCTGATGGTAGAGCAGGGTGGCTACAAATTGTAGGATGTCAGGACAACTGGAATCAGTGAGCTTGTACCTGTCTCCATTTGGAACTCTTAGGTGTGTCTGCCACAAAGTTTGAGCTCCTCAACATTGTGCAGGGAAGATCTAGACTCCAGCAGTATAAGCATGATTCTATAGTGAAGTTAGACAGAGAAAGGACATGAGTTGGACCCTGTGCCTCCCTCAGTTGTATGGTATAGAAGGAAAATCAGAAGTTCGCATGTGTTCTCAGAGTGGCTGGCTTCCCAAGTGAGGGTTGAACTGACCCCACCAGAGAGGCTGCAGGTGGACAGCTGAAGCTAGGGGACTGATGTTGGTTTGACTTGGGTCAGGTACACTCAGTGACTGCTTGCTATGCTCTCCTTAAATGGAAGTGTTGCAGTCCTGACCTCCAGGTGATGCTGTTAGGAGGTGAAGCCTTTTGGGAGGGCATGAAGGTAGAGCCCTCATGAATGGGATCAGTGCCCTTATGAAACAGGCCCAAAGGAGCATTTTCATCCTTTCCACCAGTGAGGACTCAGCAAGAAATGCCACGTATGAACCAGAAAGCAATGCCTCACCAGACATGGAATATGTTCGATTTCCAACCTCTAGAACTTTGAAAAATAAATGTCTATTATTTTTAGGTCACCCAATCTACAATATTTTGTTATAGCAGCCTAAATGGACTAAGACACTGCGAAATCCCAGGCAGGTCCATTAGGGCCTGCCTAATCTATGAGAAGGGACAATGTGGCCGTCAGGCACAGATCTAAGCAACGGATACCACTTAACCAGATGGAACAGTGACAAAACTGCAGAAACCAGATGACTTTAGAGAGAACACCAGCTCCTGCCCACACAGATTCAAGCCTACATAAAGATACCCTTGGGGTTCCCATGTTGTGATGCAGCAGGTAAAGCCACCGCTGCAACGCAGGCATCCCATATGGGCGCCAAGCTGCTCTACTTCTGATCCAGCTCCCTACTAATGTGCCCAAGTACCCGGAAGAAGCTCCTGGCTCAGCCCTGGCCATTGTGGCCATTTGTGAAGCGAACCAGTGGATGGAGCATCTCTCTCTGTCTCTGTCTCTCCCTCTTTTTCTCTGTAACTCTGACTTTCAAATAAATAAATCTTTAAATGAACAAACAAACAAAGCCTTCAGGGCTGGTGTTGTGGCAAAGTGGATAAAGTTGCCGCTGGTATCCTGTATAGGCACTAGTTCAAGTCCCAACTTCAGATCCAGCTCCCTGCTAATGGCCTGGGAAACACAGCAGAGGATGGCCCAAGTACTTTGGCCCACCCACATGGGAGACCCAAATTAAGCTCCTGGCTTCATTCTGGATCAGCCCTGGCTTTTGTGACCACTTGGGCAGTGAACCAACAGATGGAGGAGCTTTTTCTCTCTGTCTCTCCCCTCTCTCACTTTTTCTGACTCTTTCAAATAAATAAATAAATCTTTAAAAAAAAAAAAGACACTCTCTTAAGAGTAGTAGGAGTAGAAGAAGAAATCAAACTCTGAGTATGTACTCAAAAATTATATATATACACACACACACACACACACACATATATATATATATACGTGTGTATATATATTATATATATTTGAGAGAGACCAGACCTTTAGTTAGCAAACTTAAGTACTAGTCTTTTAGCACTCAGTTTAGAAGACCTTGTAAGGAAGATTAGATCATAACAGGAAATTAAGAAGTTACAGTTTGGGGGAGTGTTTAGTGCAGCAGTCAAGTCACAACTATGGACACCTGTGTTCCATATGGGAGTATGTCTTGTTCAATTTCCAGCTCCTCTGATTCCAACCAAGCTTCCTGCTAATGGGCGCACTGAAAGGCAGCAAATGATGACTCAAATACTTGGGTCCCTACCTGCATGGGAGACCCAGATTGAGTTATGGGCTCCTGACTTTGCCTGCCCAAGCCTGAACAATTGCATGCATTTGGGGAACATACCAACAAATGGAAGATTTCTGTCTTTCTCTATTAAAATGGAAAAAACAAACAAACAAAAGAATAAGAAAAAGACCTGCTTAAAAAGGTGAAAAAGAAGTTAAAGGAGGCCGGCGCTGAGGCTCAACAGGCTAATACTCCGTCTAGCGGCACCGGCACACCAGGTTCTAGTCCCGGTCGGGGCACCAGATTCTATCCCAGTTGCCCCTCTTCCAGGCCAGCTCTCTGCTATGGCCAGGGAGTGCAGTGGAGGATGGCCCAAGTGCTTGGGCCCTGCACCCCATGGGAGACCAGGAGAAGCACCTGGCTCCTGTCTTCGGATCAGCGCAGTGCGCCGGCCACAGCGCGCTGGCCACAGCAGCCATTGGAGGGTGAACCAACAGCAAAGGAAGACCTTTCTCTTTGTCTCTCTCTCTAAGTGTCCACTCTGCCTGTCAAAAAAAAAAAAAGAAGAAGAAGAAGTTAGAGGGTTTTTTAATGAAGTATTTCTTTTTCAGATTTTGGAAGCTTAAATTAACAAACAGTAGATTAGGGCGAAAGGAGACTTGAATAAGATGAATAACAAATTTCAGGTGAGACAGACAGACGCACAGAATGCATTTATACCAACAACCATTCAAAAAGCTTGTGGAAAATATATATTAGGAAAAAAACTATGCATGTATTTCAATAGGGTTTTTTTTTTTGCATCAGAATAAACTCAGACTAAAAATAAACAAACTTGTACCAACTTGTCTGAACACGAACAGAAACTAGTTTGAGGCACTAAGAAGGACAAGACATCTGTTTGAAAAAAGCCCCTGTCAGCAAAACATGAATTTTACACAAAAACTGAAGCAAGAACAAATCTAAAATTGATGATGAAGCTAGGGTGGAAGAATGGTAAAATCATTGATGCTGTATGAAAAGTTTATGAGGCGGCTGGCACTGCGGCATAGCAGGTAAAGCCACCACCTACACTGCCGGCATCCCATATGGGCACCGGTTCTAGTCCCAGCTACTCTACTTCCGATCCAGCTCTCTGCTA
Source organism: Sylvilagus floridanus (assembly GCA_949820135.1). NCBI lineage: Eukaryota > Metazoa > Chordata > Mammalia > Lagomorpha > Leporidae > Sylvilagus > Sylvilagus floridanus. Next base: position 31,680,669 of record OX463245.1, on the reverse strand, counting down.
TGGCCTGGGAAAGCAGAACATGACCCAAGTGCTTGGGCCCCTGCACCGGCGTGGGAGACCCGGAGGAAGCTCCTGGCTCCTGGCTTCGGACTGGCATAGCTTTGGCGTTCTGGCCAATTGGGGAGTAAAACAGCAGATGGAAGACCTCTCTCTCTCTCTGTCTCCCCTTCTCTCTCTTTGTAACTCTGCCTTTCAAATAAATAAATAAATCTTTAAAAAAAAGTTTATGGGGACAATACAGTTTACAAATGGAGCTCATTTTAAGAAGGGAAAAGGAGGGGCCGGGGCTGTGGCCCAGTGAGTTAAGCCACCGTCCGCAGTGCTGGCACCCCATATGATCATCCTTTCAAGTCCCAGATGCTCCACTTCTGATCCAGCTCCCTGCTAATGTGCCTGGGAACACAGTGGAAGATGGCCCACCTGCTTGGGCCTCTGCACCTACATGGGACACCTGGAAGAAGCTCTTGGCTCCTGACTCAGCCTGGCCGTTGTGGCCGTTTGGGGAGTGAACCAGGGGATAGAAAATCTCTCTTCCTCTTCTCCTCTCCTCTCCTCTCCCCTCCTCTCCTCTCCTCTCCTCTCCTCTCCTCTCCTCTCCTCTCCTCTCCTCTCCCCTCCCCTCCCCTCCCCTCCCTTTTTCTCCCCTCCCCTCCCCTCCCTTTTTCTCCCCTCCCCTCCTTTCTCTCTCTCTCTCTTTCTCTCTCTCTCTCTCTAACTCAGACTTTCAAATAAGTAAATAAATCTCTAAAACAACAACAATGTTTAGGGATGTTCAAGGCATTTGGCCTGTTGACTTTCTGGAGGAGCAAAGAACAGTAATATATGCTTATTAGGAGAGTATTTTGAGAAAGTTAGCTAAAGCTTTAGCAGAAAAACCACCAGGAAAACATCACCAGAGAGTCCTTCTCTACTGTGACAATGTTCCTGCTCGTTCCTCTCATCAAACACTGGAAATTTTTAAGACTTTCAATGGGAAGTCATTAGGCATCTACCTTATAGTCCTGATTTGGTTCCCTTTAACTTCTTTCTGTTTCCTAATTTTTTTCTTTAAGATTTTATTTATTTCTTTGAGAGACAGAGTTACAGACAGAGGGAGAGGGAGAGAAAGGTCTTCCATTCACTGATGTACTCCCCAGTTGGCGCTATGGCATAGCAGGTAAAGCTACTGCCTGCAGTGCCGGCATCCCATATGGGTGCCAGACCTGGCTGCTCCACTTCCCATCCAGCTCTCTACTATGGCCTGGGAAAGCAGTAGAAGATGGCGCAAGAGCTGGGTCCTGGTTTCGGATAGGTGCAGCTCTGGCTGTTGTGGCCATCTAGGGAGTGAACCAGGGGATGGAAAACCTCTCTCTCTCTCTCTCTCTCTCTCTACCTCTCTGTAGCTCTACCCTTCAAATAAAATAAATAAATCTTTAATTTTAAAAACACCCATTTTTCTTCAGTGAATAACAATTTTTTAAAAAAATTGTGTTGATATAATTAAATTTCCAGTACCCTCAGTTCTGTAGGGTCTTGAACTTGATGGTGCTTAGGTTGAGAAATAATGTTTATGTTTTTTATTTTTATCTTTTCTAAAAAAGATTTATTTATTTTTTATTTGAAAGGGAGATTTACAGAGAGAGGGAGAGACATAGAGAGAGATAGACAGAGATCTTCCATCCCCTGGTTCACTCCCCAAATGGCTGCAACTATTAGGGCTGGGACAGGTTGAAGCCAAGGGCTTAATCTGGGTCTCCTACATAGGTGCATGGACCCAAGCACTTGGGCCATCCTCTGATGCTCTCCCACGCACATTAGCAGGGATCTGGATAGGAAATGGAATGGCCGAGACTCGAATGGACATTCATATGGAATGCTGGTATTGCAGGTGGCAGCTTAATCCACTGTACCACAGTGCCGGCCTCTATGTTTAACTTTTAAACCTGTTTTCCTATGAATATTTTGAAATTCCTTCTGTCTTTATTGTTGTTCCTCCTTTCCTTGTCTTTAATTTTGCTAGATTGATCAACTGTTTTCTATCTTGGCCACCACTAAGATGAAACCATTTAAATACCTAATTTTTCACTTTTTTTTTTTTGACAGGCAGAGAATTAGACAGAGAGAGAGAGAGAGAGAGAGAGAGAAAGGTCTTCCTTTTTCCATTGGTTCACCCCCCCAGATGGCCTCCACAGCCGGCGCGCTGCACCGATCCGAAGCCAGGAGCCAGGTGCTTCCTCCTGGTCTCCCACACAGGTGTAGGGCCAAGCACTTGGCCCATCCTCCACTGCCCTCCCAGGCCACAGCAGAGAGCTGGACTGGAAGAGGAGCAACCGGGACAGAATCCGGCACCCCAACCGGGACTAGAACCTGGGGTGCTGGTGCCACAGGTGGAGGATTAGCCCAGTGAGCCATGATGCCAGCCTAATTTTTCACTTTTCTTATTTCATCTCATACCCATCCCAATCCCTGTCACATTTCCAATTTGTTTTTTTTATAGTAGTAGAATTTTAGCTTCAAATTATTTTTACATCTTTCCTTTCAGAATGGCTCTTCTGTTTCAAGAATAATTTCTTAATCCTTACATGTCAGTTTGCAATCACATCAGCATTATCCATTTGGATTTAATTATGAAGGGTGCTTTTTTTATGGTTAGACACTATTTCTTATATATATATATATATATATATGTGTGTGTGTGTGTGTGTGTGTGTCTTTTAATATTTGAGATTTTTGTTCTGATTTTTTTAAAAGATTTAATTTATTTATTTGAGAGGTAGAGTTACAAACAGTGAGAGAGAGAGAGAGAGACAGAGAAAAAGGTCTTCCTTCTGTTGGTTCACTCTCCAAATAGATGAAACAGCTGGAGCTGTGCCAATCGGAAGCTGGAAGACAGGTGCCAGGTGCTTCTTCCGGTCTTCCATGTGGGTGCAGGAGCCCAAGCACTTGGGCCATCCTCCGCTGCTTTCCCAGGCCATAGCAGAGAGCTGGATCAGAAGTGGAGCAGCCGAGACTAGAACCAGCACCCATATGGGATGCTGGTACAGCAGGCGGAAGATTAACCTACTGTGCCACAGCGCCAGCCCCTTTTGTTCTGATTTTAATTTTTATTTTCTTGGTGTTCTTCCTGAGCAGTTTCTTTAGAAAGAATGCATGTCTCTACATTTTTTTTGTACCATTGTATGTCTAAGCAAGCTTATTTCTTTTGCTTTCATATATACTGATAACTTGGCTCAGAATAGGAATCTGGATTTGGGGTCTTTTTTCTCAGATGTTTGTAAATGTTGTTTCACTGTATCTAGTGTCTAGCATGCAGATGAGAAATCTGTACTGATTATCTTACTTTTAGACAACCACACCTGAGTCTGAAAGCTTGTAAGATTTCCTCTTTATCCTTGGGGTTTAGAAACCTCACTAGAATGTGGTCAGATTTGTTTATTTTTCCAGAATTCGCTCAGACACTTCATGAGCCTTTTCAATCAGGAAACTTTTTTGGTTCAGGAAAGTTTTTTCTCTGTTTCTCCTTTCATAATTGCATCTTCTGTATCTTTCCGTTTTTTCCATCTGGAACTTTTATGGTTTCCATTTTGGTACTTGTGGATATGCCTTCTATTGCTCACCTTTTTATTCCTTAATTTCCCTTCTTCATTGGTAGTTTTTCTTAGGGATGTGAGTTATTGTCTCCTTTGTATATTCAGATCATTAGTTTTCCTCTCTGCACTGCCCATGTTCTTTTTCACTTTTCTTTAAATTTTTGGTAATTTTTAAAGTACAGAAAAGTTGCAAGAATTCTGTAAGATATTCCTTTACCCAGGTTGTCAGTTGTCTACATTTTACCACATGTTATGTGAAATTTCTAAGTGGAGGTCATGTTTCTCATTTCTTGTTTTTCATAGTTTATAGCACTTGTTGCTACCATGAAAGGGAAATAGTGGCTGGACATTTTCTAATTTGTTGTGTTTGGCATATGTGAATGTTGCTGGGGATAGTTATCTAGTAATCTGATTCTTACTTTCTTATTAATCTTAGGTTTTTCAATTGATTCTTTTCAAATTGATTCTTTTCTCAATAAATGATTACATCATCTTCAAATAATAATTTTATATATCTGTCTTCTCTTTAATTGGGACTTCTTCTGATTCTTATGTTTTTAGTTTGACAAGAACCTTTAGATTAATGTTGAATAACATGGTGATTTTCCTAGTCTTGTTCCTTATCTTTATGGAATTTTCCAAGAAAGTCAGAAATGCCTCTTGTATTTCACCATAGAGTATAATATTTGCTATTAGTTTGTGAAAAAATGTTCCTTGTCTAATCAAGGAAGTTCTTTTTTATTGTTTATTATTTTCATCTACTTGTAGGGTATAGTGAGAGAAAGAGATATGAGAGAGATCTTCCATCTGCTAATTTACCCTTAAGATCCTTCAACAGTCAGGAATGGGCCAGGCTAAAGCCAGGAGCCAGGAGCCCCACCTGGGTCTCCTTGCGGGTAACAGGCCAAAGCACTCAGACCATTATCTACTGCCTCCCAAGGAACATCATCAGGAAGCTGTGTCAGAAGTGGAGTAGCCAGTTCACTCAAACTGGCACTCTGGTATCAGATGTGGGCATCCTAAAGTGATACCTTGACCCAATATGCCATAGCTCTCACCTCATGGAAGTTCTCTATATTTCCACCTTAAAGGTTTTGCTCAATAATGTTAGATTTTTATCAGATCTCCTTTATTTTTGATTCAGAATGAGCACATACTTTACCTTATATAATCTATAAATATAATGACTTACATTACTAAATTTACTTATTTTTAGCCATCCTTGAATAATGTTATTCCTCAAAGCATACTCTTCTTTTAATACACTATTAGATTTAATGTACTATAATTAATTCATATTTTTATATCTTTATCTTATATGATTTTGAGCCATGACCTCCCTACACGTCTTCTGGTTTTCTTTCTGGTTATGTAAGCCTCTTTTACTGTGTCTTTAGACCTGTTTTAAATAAAATCAATATAACAGGCTAAAGTTGAAGAGTTGATGAAACTCTTTTTTTAAGAGGGGGGGTTTATTTTGAAAGGTTGAGTTAGAGAGAGAGAGGGAGAGAGAGAGATCTTTCATCCACTGGTTGACTCCCCAAATGGCTGGAATGGCTGGAGCTGGGCAAGACCAGAGCCAGGAGATCCTTCCAGGTCTCCCACGTGGATCCAGGAGCCCACGTACTTGAACCATTTTCTTATGCTTTTCCAGGCACATTAGCCGAGAGCTGGATCAGAAGTGGAGCTGCCAGGAACCAGCCCATACACATATGGGTGTCATAGGCAGTGGCTTAACCCACTGTGCCACAGCACTGGCCCCTGATGAAACTCTTGAAGGCTAAATCTAGAAATAATAGTAAATATGATAAGCAATGATAAAAGGAATACATTTCCAGAGGGTAAGTGTTGGGCTCTGCTGTTAGGATGCTACCTTCATCCCATATCCAAATGCTTGGATCGAGTCCCAGCTCTGTTTCCCATCTAGCTTCTTGCTAATGTTAACACTGGGAAGCCAGAGCTGGCATTGTGGTGCAGTGGGTGAAACTGCTACTTGCAATGCTATCCAGCATCCCATGTGAGTGTTGGTTTCCATCCCTGCTGCTCCACTTCTAATCCAGCTTCCTGCTTATGTGCCTGTGAAGGCATCAGAAGATGACCCAAGTACTTGGGCTCCTGCCACCCATGTTGGAGACCTGGATGAGGTCCAGGCTCCAGGCTCCAAGCTTCAGCCTGGCCAAGCCCAGCTGTGTGGCCATTTGGGGAATAAACCAGCAGATGGAGGCACTTTATCTCTGTCTCTCTCTCTGTCTCTCTCTCTGTCTCTTTCTCTCTCCCCCTCCCTCCTTCCCTTCCTCTTTCTATCTCCCTTTCTAACTCTGCCTTTCAAACAAATAAATAAGAGTTAAAATATAAACAAATAGGCCGGCGCCGTGGCTCAACAGGCTAATCCTCCGCCTTGCGGCGCCGGCACACCGGGTTCTAGTCCCGGTCGGGGCGCCGGATTCTGTCCCGGTTGCCCCTCTTCCAGGCCAGCCCTCTGCTGTGGCCCAGGAGTGCAGTGGAGGATGGCCCAGGTGCTTGGGCCCTGCACCCCATGGGGAGACCAGGAAAAGCACCTGGCTCCTGGCTCCTGGCTCCTGCCATCAGACGAGCGCGGTGCGCCGGCCGCAGCGCGCCGACCGCGGCGGCCATTGGAGGGTGAACCAACGGCAAAGGAAGACCTTTCTCTCTGTCTCTCTCTCTCACTGTCCACTCTGCCTGTAAAAAAAAAAAAATATATATATATATATATATATATATATATATATATATATATATATAAACAAATAGTGGGAGTACACAGGTGATGACTCAAGTACTTTGGTCCCTTCCACCCATATGGGACTCTCAGTTTGGGTTCCAGTTTCCTGGCTTCAGCCTGGCCCAGCCCTGGCTATTGTGGGTGTTTGAGGTGCAGACTAGCAGATAAAAGATCAGTCTTTCTCTGCCTTTCAAGTAAAGTGAAAATAAACAAAAAAAATTTTTGAAAATAATCTTCACATAAAAAAGGTATATATTTCCTTCACTTTTCTCGCCTTATTAAAACAGAACATTTGAACATACCAGGCTATTTTATGACATCAGTTACTCAGGGCTTCATAGATACTGAATTGAAGATGAAGTGTCACTTCAGATGTGACAAAACCTAAATTTGCCCAGCACTTAAAAATAATGTAGTATGTAAACTCAAGTGTGTAGTACTAAAAATGGTATAATACCATTGCTTAGCCACCCTTGCTGTCCCTTCCTCCTTACCCCCTAAATTCATCCACTTGATATTTCTGTTAGTTATCACCATATTTTTTTTTATTTGACAGGTAGAGTTATAGACAGAGAGAGACAGAGAGAAAGGTCTTCCTTCCGTTGGTTCACTCCCCAAATGGCCGCTACGGCTGGTGCTGCGCTGATACGAAACCAGGAGCCAGTTGATTCCTCCCAGTCTCCCATGTGGGTGCAGAGACCCAAACACTTGGGCCATCCTCCACTGCCCTCCCAGGCCACAGCAGAGAGCTGGACTGGAAGAGGGGCAACTGGAACTAGAACCCGGAGCCCAAATGGGATGCTGGCACCACAAGCTGAGGATTAACCAAGTGAGCCATGCACCAGCCCCTTGTCAACATATTTTTTAAAATGCATATTGCTGTACCTTAAGTTATCAATTTCTGTATTATCTTTTTTTTTCCCTTTATAGAAGTGGAGGATTTTGACTTTCTAACATTATCTGCTCTTTCCCCTATTCTCTCAAAATAGTTGTTCCACATTGCTTTTTTTAAAAAGATTTATTTATTTATTTATTTGAAAGGCATAATTACAGAGAAGCAGGGAAAGAGAGCAGGAGAGATCTTCTATCCACTGGTTCACTCCTCAGATGGCTGCAACGGCTGGAGCTGCGCCAATCCAAAGCCAGGAGCCAGGAGCTTCTTTCAGGTCTCCCACATGAGTGCAAGGCCCAAAGGACTTGAGCCATCTTCTACTGCTTTCCTAGGCTATAGCAGAGAGCTGGATCAGAAATGGAGCAGCTGGGACTCAAACCGGCACCCGTATAGGAGGCCTTACCCACTATTCCACAGTGTTGGCCCCTCATATTGCTTTTTGTTAAGGCCATAGTGATTTCCACACTCAAAAAATCTTGTACACCACTGAACTGAGCGTTGTACTCTAATCACATTTTCTTTCTTGCAGGTTACTTTGATTTCTTTATAGTTATTCATTGCCTCATTTTATTCTAAGTTATTTTTCTTGAACCTATTGCTATATTTTAGAGTATCCTCCAAGAGTTCTGTACAGTGCCTCTCAGCACAATTTCCCACACAGTAAAACCTGTTGGTTAACTTTTCCTTTCCATGTTCTCCCTGCAGATTCATTCTGGTGCTTTCCTGGCCTGCAGTAACTCTTATCCCAAAAATACCATTACTGCTTTTCTGTGATAGATGCCCTATTTCACAGTTTCATGTCTTCTTTCTTAGTTTAGTTTATGTTTCTCTCCCTTTTTAAAAATATTTATTTATTTGAAAGACACACACACACACACACACACACACACACACACCAAGAGAGATCTTCCATTTGGTGTTTCATTCCTTACAATAGCCAGGGCTAGACCAGGCCAAAATCAGGAGCCCAGAACTCTGTCCAGGCCTCCCACATGGGTGGCAGTGGATGCCATCATCCACTGCCTTCCCAGGCATACTATCAGGAAGCTGGATTGAAAGTAGAGTAGCCAGGACTCAAATCGGCACACCAGTATGGGATGCTGGCATCCCAGGCAGCAGCTCAATTCACTGCTCCACAATACCCACGCCCTGTTGTAGTAATTCTAAGACTACACACCTGGAAATGTTTTTGTTGTGTTCTCATGCTCAGTTTTCTACTATATGTCATTCCAAGTAGAAGTTGGTTTTATGCTCAGTGTTCTTTTTTCTTTTGGCTTCCAGTGTTACTATTGATACATAGCCAGCACATTGTGTGATTATGTTACATTTCTCTCTGGAAACTTTCAGGATCTCCCTGTCTCTGCTAAGAGCAACTACCATTGTGAGTAACAACTGTGAACCCTGTAACTGTTCTTTTCATGTTGTAGTTTATTCAGCCATTTGATCTTCAAATAGTTGATGTGGTTGTTGATATAATTATTTCCACTTGGGGCTGGCTCTGTGGCACAGTGGGTTAATTCCCTGGCCTGAAGCATTGGCATCACATATGGGCACCGGTTTGAGACCCGGCTGCTCCACTTCCAATCTAGCTCTCTACTATGGCCTGGGAAAGCAGTAGAAGATGGCTCAAGTCCTTGGGCCCCTGCACCCACATGGGAGACCCAGATAAGCTCCTGGCTCCTGACTCCTGGCTTCGGATCTATGCAGCTCTGGTCATTGTGGGGAGTGAATCAGCGGATGGAAGACCTTTCTTTCTCTCTCTCTCTCCTCTCCTCTCCTCTCCTCTCCTCTCCTCTCCTCTCTCCTCTCTCCTCTCTCCTCTCTCCTCTCTCCTCTCTCCTCTCTCCTCTCTCTGTGTAACTTAACTTTCAAATAAATAAATCTTTTTTTTTTGACAGGCAGAGTGGACAGTGAGAGAGAGACAGACAGAGAGAAAGGTTTTCCTTTGCCGTTGGTTCATCTCCCAGTGGCCACCACGGCATGTGCACCGCACTGATCCAAAGCTAGGAGCCAGATGCTTCTCCTGGTCTCCCATGGGGTGCAGGGCCCAAGGACTTGGGCCATCCTCCACTGCACTCTTGGGCCACAGCAGAGGGCTGGCCTGGAAGAGGGGCAACCGGGACAGAATCTGGCACCCTGACCGGGACTAGAACCCGGTGTGCTGGCGCCAAAAGGCGGAGGATTAGCCTGTTAAGCCACAGCTCCGGCTTCAAATAAATAAATCTTTAAAAAAATAATTATTCCCACTTTACAGAAGTAGAAACCATGGCACAGAAAAGTTAGGTTATTTTACTAAGGACACAGCTAGTGGTGGTGTCCCCAACATTTATATACAGTCAGTCTGATTCTACAGTCAGACTTAATCACAACTCAGCTTCTCCAAGAGGGAAGAAGTAAGCAAAGGGATACTCAATAATGCAGAGGTTCGGATGTTAGGCCCAGGTGGTAGGGTTGACACCACATAAAGCATTTAGGATCTTGACTGATGCAAAAGTCAACACTAATTTTAAAACAGTTTCCTTCTGCACTGTAGAATCTTAGAGAGTTCCTAATAGAAACCTGTCATTAGTGCCTTTTTTCTTTTTAAGATTTATTTATTTATTTAAAAGGCAAAGTTACAGAGAGGTGGAGAGAGAGAGAAAGAGAGAGAGAGAGAGAGAGAGAGAGAGAGAGAGAGATCTTCCATCTACTGTTTCACTCCTCTAAATCACTGCAGGTCTGAAGCCAGGAGCTTGTAGCTTCTTCCAGGTTTTCCATGTGGATGTAAGGGTCTAAGGACTTGGGCCATCCTCTATTGCCCTCCCAGGCCATAGCAGGGGGCTGGATCGGAAGTGGAGCAGCCAGAACTCAAACTGGCTTCCAAATGGGCTACCGGCACTGCAGGCAGCAGCTTTACCTGCTATGCCACAGCACTGGCTTCTCATTAGTGCTGTTCAATGGCAGAAAGCAGGAGCTTCCAAAAGCAAAACAGGTTTAACTTTTGGCATGGTCTGGAGCCACTTGTCGCCAAATAGGGGACGAAATGGGTAATTTACTTCAGATGCTGACCTAACTGCACTCTTATCAGCAGTAGGCACTCCTTATTATGAAGCCTTGAGATATCTTATACCCAGATGCTAGTGGATAATCTTGCACTTGTCTTCACTTACTGCACTGGTAGTGACCTCTCTCTCTCTCTCTCTCTTTCTCTTTCCTTCTTTCCTTCCTTCCTTCCTTTCTTTCTTTTTAAGATTTATTTATTTATTTGAAAGGCAGAGTTACAGAGAGGCATGCAGGGGCCCAAGCACTTGGGCCATCTTCCACTGCTTTCCCAAGCCATAGTAGAGAACTGGATCAGAAGTGGAGAAACTGGGACTTGAACCGGCAACCATGTGGGATGCCGGTGATGCAGGCAGTGGCTTTACCCACTACACCATGGTGCCAGCCCCAGTGACTTCTTTTACTTGCTTCCTAGAATACTCTGTACATGCCAGTCTTTAGCCACATGATCAATATGTGCTGGATGACATTCCTTGTGATTTTTGTTAATTTTTCATACATTTATAGCTTCCCAGCTATGCTATGAACAGAACTGGTTTTTTTTCTTTTTTTTATAAAGCTTTTATTTAAAGAATATAAATTTCCAAAGTACAGCTTATGGATTACAATGGCTCCCCCCCCCATAACTTCCCTCCCACCCGCAACCCTCCCCTTTCCCGCTCCCTCTCCCCTTCCATTCACATCAAGATTCCTTTTCAATTCTCTTTATATACAGAAGATCAGTTTAGTACATATTACGTAAAGATTTCAACAGTTTGCCCTCACATAGGGACACAAAGTGAAAAATACTGTTGGAGTACTAGTTATAGTATTAATTCACAATGTACAACACATTAAGGACAGAGATCCTACATGATTTTTTTTAAAAAATTGATTAATTATCTATGCAATTTCCAATTTAACACCAAGTTTTTTTTAATCATTTTCAATTATCTTTATATACAGAAGATCGATTCAGTATATACTAAGTAAAGATTTCATCAGTTTGCACCCACACAGAAACACAAAGTGTAAAAATACTGTTTGAGTACTAGTTATAGCATTACTTCACATTGGGCAACACATTAAGGACAGATCCCTCATGAGACGTAAGTACACAGTGACTCCTGAAGTTGATTTAACAATTTGACACTCTTGTTTATGGCATCAGTAATCTCCCTAGGTTCTAGTCATGAGTTGCCGAGGCTATGGAAGCCTTTAGGGTTCGCCGACTTCGATCTTATTCCAACAGGGTCATAGTCAAAGTGTAAATTCTCTCCTCCCTTCAGAGAAAGGTACCTCCTTCTTTGACGGCCCCGTTCTTTCCACTGGGATCTCTCTCGCAGAGATCTTTCATTTAGGTCTTTATTTTTTTTTCCAGAGTGTCTTGGCTTTCCATGCCTAAAATAGTCTCATGGGCTCTTGAGCCAGATCCGAATGCCTTAAGGGCTGATTCTGAGGCCAGAGTGCTATTTAGGACATCTGCCATTCTATGAGTCTGCTGTGTATCTCGCTTCTCATGTTGGATCGTTCTCTCCCTTTTTGATTCTATCAGTTAGTATTAGCTGACACTAGTCTTGTTTGTGTGATCCCTTTGACTCTTAGACCTATCAGTGTGATCAACTGTGAACTGAAATTGATCACTTGGGCTAGTGAGAGGGCCTTGGTACATGCCACCTTGATGGGATTATATTGGAATCCCCTGGCACGATTCTAACTCCACCATTTGGGGCAAGTCCGATTGAGCATGTCCCAAATTGTACATCTCCTCCCTCTCTTATTCCCACTCTTATATTTAACAGGGATCACTTTTCTGAACAGAACTGTTTTATACATCTTCTAACCTTTCTTGATGTCAAAAAGATAATGTGTGTATACATATATATGAATTTGTGTATATGTTACAATTATATGTATTATACAGTATGTGTTATAGATCATATTTTCACACAAATGGGATCATGCTATGCATACAGTTCTAAAACTTTGTAATTTTTTTTTTTAATTTGAAAGGCAGAGAGGGAAAGAGAAACAGAGTACAAGAGCTCCCATCTGCTGATTTAGTTCCCAAATGTCCGCAACAGCCAGGTTCAGGCCAAAAGCCTAGAGCCAGGAACTCAACCTAGGTCTCCCACATAGGTGGCAGGAATCCAATTATTTGAACTACCACTTCTGTCTCCTAGGATCTGCATTAGTAGGAAGCTAGAGCCGATAGCTGGAGATAGGCATCAAATCCAGATACTCTCATATGGAACACAACTAAAAGTTAGAGTTACAGAGAGAACGAGACAAAGAGTTCTTCCATCCACTGGTTCACTCCCTAAATGGCCACAATGGTCAGAGCTGGGTCAGGTCAAAGCCAGGAGCCAGGAGGTTCTTCTGGGTCTCCCATATAGGCAGAAGGGGCCCAAGTACTTGGGCCATCTTTACCACTTTCCCCAGGTGCATTAGCAGGGAGATGTATTTGAAGTGAAGCAGCCGGGAATCGAACTGGTGCCCATATGGAATGCCAGTGTCACAAGCATGGGCTTTACCCGCTATGCTACCATGCTGGCCCCAGAACTGCGAGACTAAATGTCATTTTCAAGAAGCTTGACAATTTTAGGTTTTAATTATTAACATATTTCTGTAGATGCAAATTCATTTTTTAGATAGCCATGTACTATTTCATCATATGAATTAATCTATTTTATTAACTAGTCATCTATTAATGAGCATTTATATTCTTTCTGGATATTTTTTACTGTTATAATCAATGTTTCAATGAATGTCCTTGTAAAAATAGTTGTATCACTTATGTAAATATATTCATAAATAAATTCACTGAAATGGAACTGCTAAATTCATGAGTATATGCATGTAAAATTTTGATGAGTACAGCTATAATTATTTCCAGGATAATGCCAAATTATGCTACTATAAACAGTATCTTTTTTTAAAAAAATTTACTTATTTATTTGAAAGGCAGAATGACAGAGAGGGAGAGACAGAAATTTGCCATCCGCCAGTTCACTCTGCAAATGGCTGCAACGGCCTGGGACTGGACCAGGGCCAAGCCCAAGCCAAGAGCCAGGACCTTCATCCAGGTCTCCCACGTGGGTGCAGGGGCCCAAGGACTTGGGCCATCTGCTGCTGCTTTCCTGCCACTTTAGCAGGAAGCTGAATAGGAAGTGAAGCAGCCTAGACTCGAGCCCAGTGCTCATATGGGACAGCAGTGTCACAGACAGTGGCTTAACCCACTGCACCACAGTGCTGGCCCCTATAAACAGATCTGAAAGGGCCTGTTTTTTCTTATCATATCCAACTCCAAATAATAGCAAGATTTAATGCTTATCAAGTATGGAGGAAAATTTATGTCTCTTTGCTATTTTAATATCCCCAGTAAAGATTGAAATTGAGCAAATTCCAGATAGTTCCTGATCCTTGGTCTTGGCTTTTGCAATGAACTGATTTTACAGATCCTCTGATCATTTACTTTTTCTTTCTTAAAATTTTATTCATTTATTTGAGAGACAGAGCTCTCATCCACTGATTCATTCTCCAAATGTTTCAACAACTGCAGCTGGGTTGGGACTGAAACTAGAAACTGGGAACACAGTTCAGATCAGCAGTGTGGGTGGGAGCCATCGTCAATGCCTCCCAGGGTCTGCATTAGCAGAAATTTGGAATCAAAAACCAGAGCTGGGAATTGAATCCAGCTACTCTGACATGGGATGTGGGCATCTTTTTTTTTTAAAGTTTTTATTTATTTATTTGAGAGGTAAAGTTATAGACAATGAGAGAGAAAAACAGAGAAAAAGGTCTACTATCCACTGGTTCACTCCCCAAATGGTCGCAATGGCTGGAGCTGGGTCTCCCATGCGGGTGAAGGGGCCCAGGGTCTCGGGCTATCTTCTACTGCTTTCCCAGGCCATAGCAGAGAGTTGGATCAGAAGAGGAGCAGCCGGGACTAGAACTGGTACCCATATGGGCTGCCAGCATCACAGGCGGAGGATTAACCTACTGCGCCACAGAGCAGGCCCCAGTACGAACACCTGTAACTCCTAAGACTAAATGGCCACTCCATTTCTAATGGATTTCTCCCATTGATTATTTGATTTATAAGACATTTCTTCGATTTCAGTTCTTAGTTGTTGTACATTAATGCAATTAACAAGACCACTGATTGTTGGTTTTACCAATGTTTTCCTTGGTTTGTTGTCTAGCTTTAATCCAGTTTCTTGTCTTGTAGTTTTGTTACTGTGGTGTTTGTGTGTGTGTGTCTGTCTGTCTGTCTCTGTGTAGCAGGGTGTTGTTTATGAATTAAAGCAGCTGAAAAGAGTAGAGGGATTGTTTAAAGCCAATTGTTTAACACTTTGGAATAAAAGAGCATATGGTGACAGGAATAGAAATAAGGAAACTTTCCCAGTTATATTGCTCATGTATACTTTGTCCTTCCACAAGAATCATAAGCCTGCTAGAGAAGAAAGCAACCAATATCTAACCCTAACATTCCTGTTGACATAGCTTTGGAGAAAAAAAGATAGTAAAATAATTTTGAAAAATATGTTGCTTAATAAAAGGTAGCTTCCCCCTTAAAAATTATGGGACACCCAGAATTGGATGACAAATTAATATGCAGCCTTGTCCATGCCAACTCTTCCAGCCAGCTAAATTCTCATCAGCTACTATAATTTATTAACAGTGAGGTGAGAAAAGACATGAATCAGCTTAATGTGATATAAGTAGGGCGTTGCTATAGCAACAAGATGCAGTCTGTTTTCTACTATTTATGTATGGTTTATTTTCTCCAGAGCCACTGAGTTATTGCTTGAAACAAATGGAATGAGAAACATCTTGTTCTGAATATCCCCACCCCGCCCCTCCTGTGTGTGTGTGTATATATCAAACCATGTTTTTTCATGAGAGAAAAAACAAAAGCCTTTGAATCTTCAAAAATTATGTTTATAACAAAAAGGCTAACTACATAGTTTCCAATCTACTATAATTTTGCATAACTCAAAAAAATTTCTTTTCACCTCTGAGACACACAATTCCTAGCTGAAACCTCTGGGAAAAGACCCAAAACACATGCTGGAAGTAAACCAAAGGCTAATAGTGCTTCTCAAAGGAAACATTCATGTTCTCTACCCAGACTCTATGACTGGCTGGAACCAACTCCCCACTAAAAAGGAGTGAGCAGAGTAAGCTTGGTGACAATTTTTTATTTCACTCAATCTTAAATATTTAGAAGAAAAATCCAGTCCAGGCAGGAAACCAAGACTGAATTGAGACACTCTGCTGGTGGCAGGCTCTACTAATACTTAAAGAATCTTACGTGCCACATAGCAGCCCTATCTTGCCTGGATTACCCTGAAGGGAATAACACAATCCATGAAGGATTCCTGTAACTTTCCCAGTTGTCCACTTTCCCCTCAGTGTGTAGAATTTAAGAGTTTTTAGATCAAAGATGGACTTGGTCATCTCTGGGCCACAGAAAATATTAAGTTTTCAGTTATACAGAAAAAGTAACTGTAGCAGAGTCCCTTTGTCACCCTTTCCTAATTCCAATTTCCAGGTCCTATCTTAATTTTTCTTATGCATTTCAAAGGCAGATGGAGATTTTAAAAAACAGGAAATTAACTCTCAGTACCTTTGCTCTGTGTAAATCTGAATCATTGTTCTTATGCCTATTTTATTTGCATCCTAATATTTTTATTTAATTTATTTGAAGGGCAAAGAAACAGATAAAGAGATTTCTCATCTGCTAGTTCACCCCCTAAATGCCCACAATAGCCAGGGATGGGCCAGGCCAAAGTCAGGAGCCATGAACTTAATCCAGGCCTCCCAGATGTGTTGTAGGGACCCAACCACTTGAGGCGTCATCTGCTGCTTTCCAGAATGCACATTAGCAGGAAGCTTAAATTAGGAGAAGAGCCAAAACTCAAGCCCCGGCACTTAAAAAAAAATCCCAAATAGATTGATTTTAATATTTTCCTCTGTATACACATTTATCTGCTACTGAAAATTGAAATAGCATATCAAAATTGTCTGTTATTGCAATCCAATATTTGAAAACCAGAATATCTAATTACCTGCCCTAACTATTATGATCTAGGAAAAATATCCAATTTTTAAAATGTTCTTTATATTCCTTTCCTGCAAGTTACTTTGCACATCAGTTCTTGATGCTAGGTTTCAACTCATTGACTTTAGTCTTCTAAAATACATGACAATACTTGAAAATTACTTATGCTTCTTCTCTGAGTCAAATAAAAAGGACAAAAAGAACTAAAATATATTGGAAGTCATCCAAATACATTCAAAGTACAGATTCCATATACATTGTGGATATCAAGATAGGAAAAGAAAGATACCATAGTAAATATCATAGGTTATCAAAATTAGGTTATCAAAATTAACCATCTCTATCTTAGCATAAAATTGTTTTTTGTCTATTGCATGAATATGGCTTATGCCTAAACTGACTCTGTCATAGTTCATTCCTATCCTAGCTTTCTCTGAAGAATCCCATCCCTGATATAGGCAGGAACTACAGTAAAACCTGAATGGCTCACTTCTTGATTAACTCTGCACTCCTTTAAGGTCACTGTCTCTTTGTTGTCTTTTAAGCTAAGAATATCTGTATGTTAAGAGTTATCCGAGCTTTGCCAGTCTTTCTCTCCACTCAGATAAAAATGTCCTTACCTCTCTCTTCCTTTTGGGCCTCTGGAATACCAACTTCACACCTCTGTCAGACAGTTGAGGTGGATCTTCTGGTACAGGGGAAGGGAATGGGGCAGTAGGGTTGAGGGTCAACTTACTAAGGCCCTCTGTTAACATTTCTGGACAGACAAAATGAGAGGCTGAATCTTGAGAATTTTTTTCCGTAGACAACCAAAAAGACTCTGGGGTCAAGGCTGGGTCACGCTTTTGTGGTAGGTCCATTCAATGTCATCACTTTCCTTCAAGGGCCACAGCACTTCTAGCTGTAGTAGAGTACTTTCTTTCCTCTCTCCCGCCCACCCTTCCTTTCCTCTCCCCTTCCTTCCTCTTCTATCCTCTCCTCTCTTCTTTCTTTCTCTCTCTTTCTTTCTTCTAAAATATAACCTTTTTTAATAAAGTACACATATTTTAGGTGTTTAGCTTGAAGAATTACTTGTTTATATACCCATAACCACTTGCCAGACCAAGATATAGAATATTTTCTACATTTCAAGATTCTGTCATACTCCTTTTCATTCTACATCCTTTCAGAGGTACATAGTATTCTGATCTCTATTATAAATTTTCTTATTCTTGAACTTCATAAAAGTGAAATCATGCAGTAAAAACTTTTTTGTATCCAAGCTGCTTTTGCTTGAAATAGTAATCTGTGAGTAACATCCATGAATGATGTTATGAGTGGTTCATTTATTTTTAGCTGCATAATACTCTGAATATTCTGTGTTATATTTATCCATTCTCCTATTGTTGAACATTTGAGGACTTCCAGTTTGGGGCTATTGTGAATAAAGTATTATGAATATTATGAATATTCTTATACATCATTTTACTAAACATGTGCAGTTATATAGTATTGAATCGCTGAATCCTAAGACAGATTTGATATGGAAAGTCTTTTTAATTTTAGCCACTCTGGTGAGGTAGTAGTCATATCTCACTGGGGCTTTCATTTGCATTTTTCTGATGACTCATCATGTTGAACACTTTTTCTAAGCACAGGGGTCTGGGTACCAATGAGTTCTACACTTGCCCAACAAGTATCCCCATTCCCAAAGGACTAAAACATGAACTAACATAAAAACTGTAATGACAGACTTAAAGAGATCACAGAATAAAGGAAAAAGCATTTTTTCTGCTTTTTTGAATAAGGAGGGCTGCCTTTACATTTTGCATTGGGCCCCACTAATGATATACCTGGACTTCACGTTCTACCTACTGAATCTGAATCTACTAGGTAGGATGTGGGATTCTGTATGTTTATTAGGATATCAAAATGATTGCTATGCCTGTTTTTTCTTCTTTTGAAAAATTTATTTTATTTGAAAGGCAGAATTACAGAGAGAGTGAGGGAGAGAGAGAGAACTCTCCATCCGCTGGTTCATTCATTCCCCAAGTACCACAAAAGACAAGGCTGAACCAGGCTGAAGCCAGGAGCCACGAGTTTCATCCAGGTCTCCCATGTGGGTGCAGGGGCCCCAGGACTTGAGCCATCTTCTGCTGCCTTCCCAGGGAGCTAGAGCGGAACCAGAGCAGCTGGGCCTCAAACTGCCACTGATATGGGATTCTAGCATTGCAGGAGGTGGATTGACCCACTATGCCACAACACAGGTCCCATCTGGTTCTTCATGCTTGTTTCAATCAGTGTATAAATATGTTCAATTCTTATAGAGTTCAAAACACAAATCCACAAAACCCTTAACACCAGCTCTCTCTGATGCCCTTCACTGCAGACTTGAGAGCTCTCTATAGATTGTCTTTACTTCTCTTCTGTCCCATTTTCAGCCTACTACAAACAGACTTTAGTTGATACCATTCCATGAAAACTGCTGCCAAGGTCAACAAGTACATTATAGCCTCAAAACCCCAGGGCTTGTAATAGAAACCTTAATTTTAGGAGCTGGCACTGTGGCATAGTAGGTTAAAGCACCGACCTGCAGTGCCAACATTCCATGTGGGTACTGGTTCAAGTCCCTGCTGCTCCTCTTCCAGTTCAGCTCGCTGCTAGTGCACCTGGGGAAACAGTGGAAGATGGCCCAAGTCCTTGGGCCCCTGCACCCATGTGGGAGACCCAGAAGAAGCTCCTCCTGGCTCCTGGCTTCGGATTGGCTCAGCTCTGGCTGTTGCAGCCATTTGGAGAGTGAACCAGCAGGTAGAAGACTTTTCTCTCTATCTCTCCTTCTTTCTGTAACTCTACCTCTCAAATAAATTAAAAAAAAAAAACTTTATATTTAGGTATTTGGCCATGTCATTGTATCTCCTTTAACTGCCCTATTCCCAGTCAGGAGAAATACCTACTATCCCAGATTATACTTTGAGATCCTTTCCTTTGGTAGTTGGACCAGAGATGGTCATCTAAGCCTATTCTGGAATTATTAGTTTTTCTGTTTCTTTTTCTCCCTCTTTATATATATTCCTTTTCCCTTATTTCCTCCTTTCTTTTCTTTTCCTCCATCTTTCATTCCCTCTCTTCCTCTCGCCCCCTTTTTCCTACTCTTTCTTGAGAACTATGATTCTAGTTTAGGTGGAGCAAATATTTTAATAAGAAAAACCAGATCTTCAGAACCACAGGTGGTCGTTGTCCATTTGGATATCTGCACAAGGAGGGGAATGCGGCATAAATGCAGAGAAAAGCTTCAGTGGTACTAAGATCTTTGTATTTATTTATTTGACAGATA
Organism: Sylvilagus floridanus; assembly: GCA_949820135.1. Classification (NCBI taxonomy): domain Eukaryota; kingdom Metazoa; phylum Chordata; class Mammalia; order Lagomorpha; family Leporidae; genus Sylvilagus; species Sylvilagus floridanus. The sequence continues at coordinate 31,661,067 of OX463245.1, read as the reverse complement.
GAGTTAAAAAGTGAGAGAGAGACAGAAAGAAAGGTCTTTTTGCCGTTGGTTCACCCCCAAGATGGCCGCTAAGGCTGGAGCTACGCTGATCTGAAGCCAGGAGCCAGGTGCTTCTTCCTGGTCTCCCATGCGGGTGCAGGGGCCCAACCACTTGGGCCATCCTCCACTGCCCTCCCTGGCCACAGCAGAGAGCTGGACTGGAAGAAGAGCAACTGGGACTAGAACCCGGCGCCCAAATGGGATGCTGGCACTGCAGGCAGAGGATTAACCTAGTGAGCCATGAGTTCTTGCTTGCAGCCCTTACTCCAGGGTCTATGATACTCCTGTTGCCTAATAACCTATACCCTCCTTTTTCTTAAGCTAACTCAAGTTAGTCCTGATTAATAGCAACCTTACTTTTCTTAGCTTCTTGAAAGAGTTGCCTCCTGCTGAGTATCCCTTCCTTCTTAACTACCTTCTTTAGTTGGATGACTCCACACTCCTGAATTTCCTACATTGCAGTCACACTTGATAGTCTCCTGCGCTGGATCCTCATACCCTGCTTATGCCTTAAGTGTTTCTCAAATTTTGTCCCTGTTTCCTTTACTTTCTTATTTTATCATCCACAATCTCAGTCATTGAATTTACTGCTTCTCTGTTGATGAACCCAGGTATCATCAGTTTCCTGAGTTCCAGATCTTCTTGCCTGCTCCTTGTACATCCCGCAGCTGCTCAGATTCACCAAGTTCCACTCCAGAGTCGTCATTATCATCTCTTCGAGCCTCTTCTTCCCACTCCTGTCTTCTTTATTTCAGGGAATGCTGCCACTCAGATCTTCAGCAAAAAACCTTGCCACTGTCCCTAACCTCTCCTTCTCCTTCCTAATTGACACCCACCAGTCCTTAGTCAACAAGTCTCCAAGAACTGTCCATTCAATTTCCTAAATTGTTCTCGAAATCTACTCCTCTAGGCTACCTTAGGCCACATTCTTATTCCTCAGCTGACCTCTTAATTGGTCATTTGCTTCCTGCATTGCCCTCATTTTCAACTTTATAGCCAGAGTGATCTCTGGAGGTTGTCCAGTTTGTCTTTGTCTGATGATAGTGGAACCAGAAGTTGGATCCACTATCCCATCTTCCCAGTGCATTAAAGCCTAGATTGCTCAGCTCTGCAGGAGCTGCCCCTGCTTGCTCCCCAGCCATGGCTCTGTCCATTCCCACTCCCCAGTCATGAGAAATTACATTGAGTTCCTCCAAAGGATGCACTCTCTTATCTTCCAAACCTCTGTATATGTCATTCCTATTCCCTGTCACTCCCCTTCTTCCCACCTCCATACTACCTTCCTGATAAACTCTTACTTATTATTTAAGTCACAGCTGAAAAGTCTATATCCATGGAATTCTTCCTTGACTTTTACTGCCTTGTGTAGCCCTATCACACTGATGCTGCTGCATTATAATTGCCTGTTTACTTATCTCTCTCCCTCATTAAATCATAAGATTGTCAATGAAGGCATACTCTTCCCTTCCAGCAGCACAAAACCTGGCACATAGTGAGATTAGTGTTTGTTGGATGAATAAATGCATGCCTGAGCACTTCAAATTCTTTCATATGAGTGGCAGGCAGGATTGGGGATGGGGAAGAAGAAATAAGAATGAAGAATGAGCAGGGCACAGATTATATTTCAGGCAAAATTTCATTTTGATTCTGTGGGTAAGGGGGAGCCTGTGCTGAATTTTACTCTACAAAAGCATCCTCACTTAAGATGGACAGTTGCTTTATCACCCAGCTCCATATCATCTTGGTGCTTCAATTTATGCTGACCCCTGTCTAAAATTCTGTTCCTTGTTTCAGTTGTATTTCACACTGCTTCCTGAGGCTTTCCCTGACTCATCCTATATTCACCTTCACTCTAGGCTTCTACAGGATTCTGAGCTGATGCTACAGGGTTTTTTCTTAATTCTGTTTTATTGGGTGCTATCATTTACTGTGGGTCACAACACCCTTATAAGAGAGTGACTTCAAACAAATAAAATAGAGGACTTTGTAAACAAACATTGCAAAACACCTCCAAATGAATGTGGTCCTTCAAAATGGTCCTCATTCAAAATAATTCTGGAATTCCTTTTTGGAACAGATGAGGATCTCATTTATGAAATGTAAGAAGTGAATTTGTTCTTTATTACGACCCATGTTTACTCAGCTTGTTTGTCTACCTTATTTTTCAAATTTGATTTCATATGATTTATGTATGTAATTATAATAATAATGTTTAGCCAGGAAGGCTGAGGAGTTAACAGTGACATAGAACAAGAGGTTTATTTTATGGCTTAGACCTTACAAGATTAAGGAGATAGTGAAGATGCTTGGTACCTCTGCATCTTGTATGGGTTTGAGGTCTCTTTAGACCAGCAGGGTCAGCAGTCAGAAGAAAATATGCTGTGAAGTGAGGAAGAACAAAGACAAACTGGACCCTGTAGGGCTCTCTCACAACCTCCATCTTCAACTATGTGCATGACACTCCGAAGCAGCTTTGCTGCAGGGCTGTGCTTGTGTCTGGAACATGGCCCTGGAATCAGAGAAGCTGGATCCAGCAGTACAGGTTCATTCTTGCTCAGCTTGGTGTCCCAAAATCATAAATGGAGCCGTCAGCCTAAAGACAATGCGTACGAGCTGCAGTGACAGCTGACACCCTGCACCAATCTTCAGAGTATCATGCTGTTGATTTAATTCCATCTTACAAATCTTGCCTACAAATTTCTCTTATGAAAAACCATAACCTAGCTATATAGGAAAAGGTATTCTAGGTGGCTTGGTAAGTTGGTGCAGCACAACACCAACACAGTTACCAGGACTCAAGCTGGCCTCGAAGGGATGAAGGCTTGCTTGCATTGAAAGCAATCAAGGGTGTAGCATTGTGGTGCAGATTGTGATGCTGCACCCCATATGAACACTGGTTGGAGTCCTGACTGCTTGCTTCCCATCCAGCTCCCGATGGTGCACCTGGGAAAGCAAAAAATGATGGCCCACAAGCTTGGGCCATTTACACACATGGGAGAACCCAGAAGAAGCCTCTGGCTCCTGGCTTCAGCCTGGTCCATCCCTGCTGTTGCAGCCATTTGAGAGAGTGAACCAGGGGATGGAAGATCTCTCTCTCTCTCTCTCTTTCTCTCTCTGTCTCTCCTCATCTCTTCTGTAACTCTGCCTTTCAAATAAATAAAAAAATAAATCTTTAAAATAAAATAAAAAAAGAAAGAAAATCCAGAGGCTTTTGGTCCCTGATATGATTTCTAAAATATCTGCCACCTTGACCATTGCTGTGTAATTTCTTTAATTTTGTTAAAATACATATAACACAGGGGCCGGTGCCTTGGCTCACTTGGTTAATCCTCTGCCTGCAATGCCAGCATCCCATATGGGTGCCGGGTTCTAGTCCTGGTTGCTCCTCTTCCAGTCCAGCTCTCTACTGTGGCCAGGGAGGGCAGTGGAGGATGGCCCAAGTGGTTGGGCCCTGCACCTGCATAGGAGACCAGGAAGAAACACCTGGCTCCTGGCTTTGGATCAGCGCAGCGCCAGCTGTGGCAGCCATTTGGGGAGTGAACCAGCGGAGGGAAGACCTTTCTCTCCGTCTCTCTCTCTCTCTCACTGTCTATAACTCTACCTGTCAAATTAAAAAAAAATACATATAACACAAAACTTACTATCCTAGCTATCATTATGTGTATAGCTCACTAGTGTTAAGTACTTCTATGTTGCTGTACAACCAGTCTCCAGAACTCTTTTCATCTTGCAAAACTGAAATTCTCTACTCTTTAAATAACAGCTCCCTTAGCTTCCTCCTCATGATCTCTGGCAACCTCCATTCTACGTTCTGTGTCTATGAGAATTTGACTACTTTGTGTATCTCATATAAGTGTAATCCTACTGTATTTGTCATGTTGTGGCTGGCTTGTTTCACTTAGCATGAATAATATCCTTAAAGTTCATCCATGCTGCAGCATGTGTCAGAATTTCTTTCCCTTTAAAAACTTATTAATACTCCCTGTAGTACATGTCACATTTTGTTTAGCTATTCATCTACCAATGGACACTTAGTTTGCTTCCAGATTTTAACTGTTGTGAGTAATGCTCCTTGAACACGGGTGTACAACTATCTCCTTGACACCCTTCTCTTAATTTAAATTCTTCTGAGTATATATTTAGAAGTGAAACTGCTGAATCATATGGTAATTCTATTTTTACTTTTTTGAGAATGCACTTACTGTTTTCCATAGCAGATGTACCATTTTACATTCCTTCCAATAATACTGAGTCTTCTGACCTCTACATCAGTATTGTCTCCATTGTGTCACCTGTCAGTGAGCTTAGGATTTGGTTACAGGCTTTTTTGTGTTATTCTTTATGTTCACCTTGTTTTCCTACCTAGATATAACTTCCCCTGAGGAGAAATTCTGTCTTCTTCTGCACCTGTGTTTCTCAAACCTCTTAGTACAATATTGAACACAAGTAGAAATTCAATACACATTTGTTGGATGAATGACTGAATAAATGAATGGTGAAATAAAAATCTAAATCTTTCCTTTTTCTCTTTTTAAAAAATATCTATTATATTTATTTGAAAGGCAGAGTTACAGAGAGAGAGAGAGGGAGAGACAGAAAAAACAGAAATCTTCTATCTGCTGGTTCACTCCCCAGATGGCCAGCACCAGGACAGGTCAAAGCCAAGGACTCCATCCAGGTCTTGCATATGAGAATCAGGGGTCCAAGTTCCTGGGGCCATGGTTTGCTGTTCTCCCAGGTACATTAGCAGAGAGCTGTATTAGAAGTGGAGCAGCTGGGCTCAAATTGGCTCTCATATAGAATGCCAGTGACACAGGTACATCAGCCTATCATCTTCTAATTCTTAATCTACACCCCTCATGATTTTCTTCCACCAACTTCCATGTCAGGTCATGGGTTAAGACAAGTCACATGGCCATATCCATGTTCAAAAGTCAGGATGGGGGCTGGCACTGTGGCGTAGTGGGTAAAGCGGCCACCTGGAGTGCCAGCATCCCATATGGCCGCTGGTTCGAGTCCCAGCTGCTCCATTTCTGATCCAGCTCTCTGCAATGGCCTGGGAATGCAGTAGAAAATAGCCCAAGTCCTTGGCCCCTGCATTTGCTTTGGGAGATCCAGAAGAAGCTCTTAGCTCCTGGCTTCGGATTGGTGCAGTTCCAGCCATTGCGATTAACTGGGGAGTGAACCAGCAGATGGAAGATCTCTCTCTCTCTCTCTCTCTCTCTCTCTCTCTCTCTCTCTCTGCCTCTCCTCTCTCTGTGTAACTCTGACTTTCAAATAATAAATAAATCTTTAAAAAAAGAAAGGATATATATGCTGCCACAGAGAGGGTCACTGAAAACGCAGGAACAATAATAAAACCTGCCACTATAGTTTAGAAGGCTCTTTGTGGCCAGCGCCGTGGTTCACTAGGTTAATCCTCCACCTGCGGCGCTGGCATTCTGGGTTCTAGTCCCGGTTGGAGCGCCAGATTCTGTCCCGGTTGCCCCTCTTCCAGGCCAGCTCTCTGCTGTGGCCAGGGAGTGCATTGGAGGATGGCCCAAGTGCTTGGGCCCTGCACCCCATGGGAGACCAGGAGAAGCACCTGGCTCCTGCCATCGGATGAGCGCGGTGCGCCGGTCGCAGCGTGCCGACCGCGGCGGCCATTGGAGGGTGAACCAACGGCAAAAAGGAAGACCTTTCTCTCTGTCTCTCTCTCTCACTGTCCACTCTGCCTGTCAAAAAAAAATAATAATAAATAAATAAAAAGAAGGCTCTTTGTGATCTGAGTCCTGCCTCATCTTATACAGAACTCTGGTCATGGTGGACTGATTACAACTCCTCAAATACACCATGTTTTTTACACTTGGGTGTTTAGGTGTACTATTTCATTTGCCTGGAGGACCCTGTCATTCATCCATCGATCCTATCCATTTGTTAGTCTGCTTTTCATGACTACAACTAAAATACCTGGGAGTAGCTACTTACAGAGAAAAAGTTTCATTTCAGCTCTCAGTTTTGGAGTCTTCACAGTCCAGGATTGGGCAGCCCCATTAGTCTGGCATCTGATGAGGGTAGAGACTGGCAATGGCAGGGGAATGATCACATAGTGAGCCAGGAAGCAGAGTGAGGGAGCACATTCCTCTGTATGGTCTCTCCTTATAAAACCACCATGATTTCACCATGGGGCTCCACCCCAGCAACCTAACCCAAATGTAATCACATGCTGAAGGTCCTGCCTTTAGAAATCATAATTGGATGACGTTTCTACCCTCTCAGCACCATTAACATGAGACTCTGGAGTTTGAATGTCTGATTGAGCAGGGAGAACAAATCATGTTCTAACTGTAGCACTATCCATCCCCTCATCCACTTATTCATTCATTTTACAAATATGTACTGAGTGCATTTTATGTGCTACTGGATCCTTATCCCAGTAGAGACCTTCCTTTCATCCCCAGGACTATGTGCTTATCTTAAAATTCCTCCAAATCCTTCCCTGTCTCCTTCTGACTCCCATAGCCCTAAGATAAGGTTATGTGCTCTCTGTTGTGCTCATGGCACTTTCTGTATGCTCACATCATAGAACTTGAAAATACTGCATTAAGGTGGTGGCTTCAGAATTTTTAATTTGGAGATTAGGAGTGGCAATCTGGTTGAAGTTTGAAATGGTACTTCTTTTGTGAAGCTGCACTTGCTTATCTTTTGACAAAAGATTAAGAAAGAATGAAAGCAGAAGTAGGCCACCCTCTGGAGCTCCCATTGCTGTACTGAAATATTTGTCTTAAGGTCTCTCTTGAAGACATATGCTACTTCATATTTATTTTCATAAGGTAGGAAGTACAGAGTCTGACACAGGGTAGCTGCTTACTATTTGTGAATAAGTAAACAAATAAAATAGCCACCAAGTGATACCACCACTTTCTAGACTTTTTCTTCTAAGTCTTTAACACCCATTTCAGAGACCCAGGTAGAATTCCTGGCTCCTGGCTTCAGCCTGGCCTAGCCCTGTTCTGGGCATCTGGGGAGTAAACCAGCAGATGGACAATCTCTCTTTGTATCTCTCCCTCTCTCTCAATCCTTCTTCCTTTCATTAAATAATGAATAAATTTTTTTAAATAAAAGTTATTACTGATTCACTCATTTGGTTATGAAGTTTATCAAGGTGTTGACTACAAATAATTACAAATATTAGCAAAACTGCAAATGATCACTTTTCAGAAAATAAACTGCTGAGCTCAGTGAGGGATAGAAGAACTCCAGAGCAAGCCATTCAGGTTTTAAAAATATTTTGAGCTGAAGATATATGAGTTCTGAAATCTCCTATCTGCCTAAAAGCAAAGCCTTTAAAAACACCTCAGTTGTCCTAAATCAACCAAGAGAGAGTGACTCTTTTCTCTTTTAAAGATTTATTTTATTTATTTGAAAAGTAAAGTTACAGAGGTAGAGACAGAGAGCAAGATCTTCCATCAGCTAATTCACTCCCTAAATGTTGCCAAACCAGGGCTTAGCAAGGCTGAAGTCAGGGACCTGAAACTCCATTTGGGTTTTCAAAATGGGTGACAGGGCCCAAGTACGTGGGCCATTTTCCACTACCTTCCCAGGCACATTAGCCGGGAGCTAGATCTGAAGTGGAAGAGCCAAGACTAACGGGAATTCTTATGTGATGCTGGCAGGGAGATTGACTCTTATCAACTAATAAAATGAGGAGTTTTGGACTGTGAGAAGTCACTGTGATATCTCCTTTATTCTCTGAGGGATCCACTTATCTCTCCTAAAGATCATCTATTTTCCCATAAACACACTGTCTCCTGTTCTTTACCTGTGACCACGAAATGTAAACCCCAAATTCTAAGTGCCCCTTAAAGTTTGTGAACTCCTTTACATATGTATGTAATTAGAATCTGTCTTCTCTGGCTAGTCTGTCTTTTGTCAGTTTAATTCCCAGGTCCCCAAATATTAAGAGTATGAAGGTAGAGGACAGCTGGAAATGCAGATCACAGTGACAGAACCATGCTGTACCTGCATCTTCAATGGGAGTTGCCTGGGTGTAACACTCAAATTGTCCCTTGAACGTAAATAGCCCAGTCACTGGCTGTTCTGCTTCTTGCCTTGTCTCTTCTCTGAGTGCTGTGTAATTATCCCCTTAGCCCACCAAATGGAGCAGGTACTCCAACTTCTTTGGATCTCTTGTTCAGATTTCTTGATTTCAAGAGGGAAAAAAACTTAGATATTGGGTCACTAATTTCTACACAAATTCTATGGTGTTGGACAGAGAATCAAACAGGCTAGCATACTTCAACTCTCATCAGGAATACACAGCCTTGGAAAGAGACTGAAGGAAAGTCAGTTAGGTCTTCCTCACTTGCATTACAGGGGCAACCTGAAAAGAACCCTGGAGCAGGCCTCTGGCACAGCAGTTAGATAATTGCTTAGGATGCCTGCATTCCATATTGGAACGCCTGATTTGAGTCCTGGCTCTGCATCAGATTCCAGCTTCTTGCTAATGCATGCCCTGGGAGGCAGCGGGTAGCGGCCCAAGTACTTGGGTTCCTGTAACCTAGTAGGAGACCTATATTTAATTTCAGGCTTGTTGCTTCAGCCTGGCTCATCCCTAGCTATTAATGGGCATTCTCTCTCTATCTCTCTGCCTTTCAAATAAATCAAAATAAATATAAATATTTATAAAATAAAAATTTTCAATGAATTTTAAAGGAAAGAAACAAAAGACCCCTGGACTGAGAATTAGAAGACCTGGGTCTTGTCCCAGCTCCACTTTTTATTCTCTGTGTGAACTGGGGCAGTTATTTAAACTGCTGTGGACCTTTTCCTCATCTGTTTTTCATTTTTTTAGTTTTTAAATAAATTTTTTTAAGGTTTATTTATTTGACAGGCAGAGTTACAGACAGTGAGGGAGAGACAGAGAAAAAGGTCTTCCTTCTGTTGGTTCACTCCCCAAGTGGTCTCAGCGGCCAGAGCTGTGCTGATCCGAAGCCAGGAGCCAGGTGCTTCCCCTGGTCTCCCATGCGGGTGCAGGGACCCAAGCACTTGGGCCATCCTCCACTGCCACTGCAGACAGCTGGACTGCAAAAGGGCAACCGGACTACAACCAGTGCCCATATGGGATGCCAGCACCGCAGACAGAGGATTAACCTAGTGTGCCATGGCGCAGGCCGCTCTTTATTTATTTTGAAAGTCAGAGTTAAAGAGAGGGAGAGACAAAGAGATATCTTCTTTCTGTTAGCTCATTCCCTAGATGGCCACAATGGCCAGTGCTGGGCCAGGCCAAAGCCAGGAGCTAGAGCTTCATCAGGGTCTTCCACGTGGTGGCAGGGACCCAAACACTAGGGCCATCTTTCACTGCTTTTCCCAGGCACATTAACAAGGAGCTGGATTCAAAGTGGAGTATCTGGGACATGAAACTGTGCTCATATGGGATGCCAGTGTTGCAGGCAGCAGCTTTACCTACTATACCACAACACTGGCCCCCCTCATTTGTTAAATGGGGTTTTCTGCCACAAGGGGCTATTTGTAGGCTCAAAAGGGAGATTGGAAGAGAAAGTGCAGGGTAAACCAAAATATTTGGATTATATTGGGGCCCAGCAGCAGCCCATCTCACTTCTAGTGTATTGTAACCAAGAAGAAACACTATAGTGTTTGTATCTCCACCCCTTCTGTAATGTCATCAGATACTGGAGAGCATATCCAAGCCAACCAGAGTGCATGTGTGGAAGGTATGGCAGAAGCCCAAGTTGGAAATTCAATTTAGAGTGGCTCCAGAGCCAGACACTTTCTATTGCATTTTGCATTCGTGATTTCCTGCCCCCTTTACACATCCCACCTTCCAGCCTGGTCCCCAGGCCTCAGTCCTTTTCTCTAGTACATCGTTTCCAAACTTGAGGGAAAATGTCCTTGTTAGGCACTGACTCTCATAAGATGAAGACTCCTGGTGGCTTAAACGATGACTAATGGCCCCAGAACAGACCTTGGCACATTCCAAGGTGGGATATTTTATGAACAGTGGCTCTAGGCTAAACCAAGAGTACTAAGGACATCTCCTCCCTCTCTTGAGCATTTAGAAATATATTTTGTTCATTTGTTTTACAATAAGTATGCTTAACTTTAGTAAGCAGAGGAACCAGGGATCTTTTTATTGCTATAAACATATATTTTCATATTGGTCAGAATTGTTACTGTATTCTGTCTTCATTGTCTTCATGAACTATTTATATGTATTGGGACAACATTTTGAGAACATTAAACCAACATATTTTCATCTTTTATGAACCATATTTCCTAGTTTTATTGAGGCTCACAGACCAGATATTTCTTCCATAGACTAAGAAGATAGTCCTGCCCCCCAGAAAGAAGGAGGCAGTGGTGAGAACTGTTCATTTTGAAGTGGTAGAAGCATGAGAAAGGGGAGAGAAAGGTAGATTTAGAAACAGGTAGAGTTGGTCAGATGCCAATGCCGGCATTCCAGCCCTCACTTCCCTGGCTGAACCTCAAGGTGAGGAAGCTATTGAGACATGCAGGTCAGCACTGGATCTGGATTTTGTTATTCCATTCCTGGATGTGTCCTGGGGTACACAGAGACTCTAGGAAGAGTCTCAGCCTTTACCTACACTACATTCAACAGTGAGGGACAGTGATACTGTGCCTTCTGAGAAGGAAGAAGCAGAGGTGTCTGGTTCCCTACAGGCCGTGAGCGGAATGCAGAGTATCTGAAAGTCCCCAAATGCCCTGTTAAGATTACTTAAATGGGCTGAGACATGGTCAACAGGCAAATCTGGGGCCAGCACAAAGAAACTTAAGTATGTAGTATTGTCTCTGTTTGATGGTTTTTGCTTTTTAATTAGAGGAACATGTCTGACACCTTAGACTGCAAGTACAAGAATAGGTGCCAGGAAGACAAAAGACTAGGTGAGGCCACAGTCTAGGGAGCCGCCTAAAGATGAGCACGAAAACACAGAACATGTGGACCTGAGGCCTCTTCTCCTCTGTGCCATGAGGTACATATACTCCCATACCACAGAGGTTATCTCCCAAAGGAGCGGGGAGAAGAAATAAGAGAACTGAGCATTTTAGCAACATTTAAATCACTCAAAAGAGGTTATTTAAGTAGCCAAAATAGATATACCGGTGATTTGCAAGTTTAAAGATTTTTTCCTTTTCTCACTACTCAGTAGGTTAGAGCTTCAGAAGATAATTAAATCAAACACGGACATGTGTGACATTCCACATGAACGAAATGTGAAATGAAATTCAACCCTGCCCCAGACATGTAGTGTTAAGTAATATTGATCACGTGGCCCTTGGGTTTATGTGCTTTCTTGATTTGCACAATATTCCATCCTAGAACCCACGAAGAATAAAGTGTTCATACAGGGACATTGTGACATCGTAGCAAGTCACTGACATGACTGCTTCTCTGATTCTGAGTCACCTGGTGCCACCCCTGCACTGAATCCACTCTGGGTTCTTAAAGTACCTTGAGCTATCATTATCCTTTTTTTGCTTTCATCATCCTTGCCTTCTATCCTTCCAGCAGAAATTTCCAGGAATTATGTTGAGAACAAACTGACCCTCAAAGGCCCGCAAAGCATTCAAGAGAAACACCTAGTGAGGTTTGTCTGAGGAGTGTCCGGGCAGAGCTATTAATCTTATCCACCAGGTCTATTTGACTTGGATGACGTACACATAGGGTCTGTTTTGTCTTAGTCATCTGGAGCAACCTTGCACAATCCTTTGTTCTTTATCTATACATTCTTTATCTAGTCCCAGAAATGTCCTTTTTAAAATTAACTGGTAGCCTTCTTTTCAGTAGTCTCTTTTCAGAGATGATGTTTATAACTAATCATGTTCTAAAGAAAGTAATCTCCAACCTGTGAGAAATTCACCCCTCTTGCCTAAAGTCTGCCTTTTCAGACCAAGGCAATGCACACTGTATAATGATAAATGAAAATTTACTGCCATGGAATACGTAAATTCTGACTAGAACTTGAGCACTTTGGAGTACTTCCCAAGACTCAGAGTCATCATGCTTGTGTCTCCCAGGCCTAAGTCATTCAGATTCTGCCCTGAATAAACCTTACATTAACTTTTTTTTTAAACAGAGTCTGTATATTTCCATTAACAGTGTTATAGTTCCAAATTAAAAAAAATTATTTGATTGATTGGAAAGGCAGAGTTACATAGACAGAGGGAAAGATAAAGAGATCTTCCATCCACTGATTCACTCCCCAAATGGCCACAACAGCTGGAGCTGGGCCAGAAGCCAGGAGCCCAGAACCACATCCAGGTCTCCCATGTGGGAGGCAGGGGCCTGGACATTTGGGCCATCTATTGCTTTTTCCAGACACTTTGGCAGAAAGCTGGATCAGAATCAGAACAACTGAGACTCAAAGCCTTAGTTTCCACATCTAAAAATTGAATAATAATGGTGTGTGTTTAAATAAAGTGATCATATCTGGTACATGTAAGATCCATGCACGCTGCATTGTTAACTCCTCCCCTCCACGCCAGAAGGGTGGGTAGTAAGTGGCCATCTGTGACCCCGAGGGTTCTTTGTCAGCTCTAATGGTTCAGCTGCAGGAGCTGGGGCCTAGATGCCAGGGCTTCCAGTCAGCCCAAGGGTTGGACAATGGAAGCCAGGCTGGCTAGAGCCCAGGTTCTGCAGCTCTGAGGGTCCCATAAACTGCACTTGGAACACACAGACGGGAATGTGTTTTTCCAACACCTCTTTGTTCAAAGCAAGCTTACTCCAGCCGGAAACAAACGCGGGTGTGGTAGCTCCTTACATTCAAAAACAAAGAAAACAAAGGAATCCCTGCCCAGAGCTTTTCCCAGGCAATTGTGCAGCAGGAGATCCGAGGGAGCGCCTTTGTGGCTGCAGTCAGGATTCAGGGCGTCAGTGCAGCCATCCCGAACCCCAAAGGCCGCGGAGCCCCAGGGCTGGGGCTGGCGGGGAGCCCTGCCAGGCGAGGATCGGACCCACGCGTCCAGCGGACCTCGGCCGGGGGCGGCGTCCGGCCCAGCCCAGGCTGCGCCCCGCCCCAGGAAGCACCCGCTCCCCTGCGGGATCCTGGGAATGTCGCCGGCCGGGAAGCGTCTGGCGGGGGGACGGGCGGAACTTCTCCGGTACTGGTACTGGGCACCCCCCTCGCCCTCGCATTTTATCTCGGTGAAGCTGGAACCTGCGGGAGAGCGAGGGAGGCGGCCGCTTCTCCGCCCAGCCTTTGTCACGGCGCCGCCCAGGCCCGCTCGGCGGATCCTCCTTTGTGTCTCGGAGAGGAAGTCCTTCCCGGGCTGGAAGCCGCCAGGGCCGCCCCAGCAGGCGTTTCCAGCTGGATTGTCGCCATCTGGTGGCAGCATTGGGTGGCCTCTCTGGCGCGTCGCCACGCCGGCGTGCACACAACTTTTTGAAGCACGAAAGTACCTTTCTTTTCCCTCCCCAACCAGCTAGGGGAAAATCACGTTCCCTGGGCAGAGGAGTTGTGCTGAGATGCTTCTGTCCCCGCCTCTCCCAACTGCCTCTGCAGGCAACCAGGGGCAGGAATGACCGGTGCCTGGCGGAGCCACTCTGCCTCCTGAGGCGAGCGGACCTACGTGGATGAGGCGCCAGCCCCCGACCACCTTCCCATGAGACAAAGTAATGCTTAGGAAGCTAGACGCACTAGGTCTTGTTCCTACTGGTTAGTAATGTTATTATACTTGATGAGTATTATTAAAGGATCCCTGTTATTAAAGACTCCCTATTATTATTGTTGTTATTATTATTTAGCGTTTATAATGTATTCTGTGTTTTTCAAAGCACTCAAAGACTATTATCTGCCTGGACTTTCCAAACACTACAGAGACCAGGCAAGTGACAACTTCATTTTATAAAATAGGGAAACCGAGGCACTGTAATTAGTGCAGAGTATGTGGATTGATGAGTCAACAGTAGTCATTTCTGACTGATTGGTTGCCTTGCTCTGAAGTGTCAGAGTCCAGTACACTGTAAGTAGACACCCTCACTTACAAAACTAGTTTCTCTCACCCCCTTTTACAACCCATTGTAATCATATTACAAACCTAGGCACTGATGTTTGAACGTATGAGTCATGTGCTCATTACGTTAAGCATGAGTATTACATTAATTGTATTTTATTTTATTTTTACAAGTCAAACACAATCCACTGCCAAAGAAAAAAGAAAAAAGAAAGCAGGGCTACTACAGTCCATACACCAGATGTGTCTTGATTTGGACAATAAATTGGCTTTCAAGATCAAAATCCTACTTATAAGACACAGTAAACATTGTTTTAAAGGACTGATAAAAATCAAATGCTTTTAAAGTCTGTTATTCCCTCAGAGACAAGAAAAACTGTTTTCTACTTTCAGACTTGTTTCTTCTTTTGAAAAAAGTTTTCAGTCTTCAGTTTATTCATATTACCACTGACCTTAAACTCCCTGCGATAACTTTTTTCTCTCCTAAAGCCAACAACAAAATAAGTCATTCTGCTCTGTTCGTAGAAAGCAGTCACATTATGCTCCCAGGAAAGAAAAGCATCCAGTGCTTCGGGAGCCTCCAGGGAGCCTCCTTCAGGTTTGAACATGGAGCCGGGTCAGGTCCCAGACAAAAGAAGTTTGAGATGTGTCCTACCTTCAAGCTGCCACGAATGGCTTCATCCCCAGCAAAGCTGAGGAAGTTTGTCCTTAGACTCTTACCATACAACCTTTAGTGAGCTGCCTTTTTTTTTTTTTAACATAGTTTAACTTAGTTTTTTTTTTTAACATAGTTTAACATAGTTGTTTAACATAGTTTTTTAACATAGTTGAAATGCCCAAAATAAATTTCTAAATGTACATTTTTGAGGAAGTTCTTTGTTGGTTTGGGAGAGTCAAAATTAGCTGTCTCAACTTTCCTTAAATTTATTTTAATTTAGTCATTCACTCAGAAGTAATGTATTTATAAAATGTATTAATAGCTATTTTTAATAGGCATATGGTAAGCGAGTCACCTTAAATTCATTATTCTCATGCAGCAATACTTTGAAATAGATTCTCATTATTCCCACTTTACAGGTAAGGGAACTAAAGTTCAGGTGGAGTTCAATCAACTTGCCCACAGTCACACAGCAAAAGGGAGTACTAGGATAGGTACATAAAGTTCCACCTCCTGTGTGCACAGAAATGTGAAGCCACCTTCATCCTCTGGAACCCTTCAGGTAGGAGCATAAGCCTCAAGAATAGGAAAGGTACATAGGGAGTGAGGAGTTGAAAAGTAAGACAGAGTGAGGAAGCATTCCCAGTCAGCGGGGGTGGGGGGGGGTGGGGGGGTGGGGGGGGGCTGTGTGCTCACCCAGTGTTGACTGTGCCTGTAGGGTGGCCTCCTGCAGGGCCAGCCTTGCTCAGTTTGCCAGCCAGCCCCTAAACTTCATCTTTTTGTCCAGACTTAGGCCAGCCAGACAAGATGGGGAAGCTCATGACTCCCCCCAAACTCTTTCAGGCTCCTTCAGTTTCCAGTTGGGAGGAATGGAATGCTCTAGGGAGATCCCAGCCTTTGCTTTGCCAGGTTACAGAGAGAACCTCAAAGCTCTAGGCAGTCCAAGTTGGAAAACATAAATGTGGACATTTACTAGCATGGTAAACAGGAAGTTTCCAGCACAGCATGAGCTGAGTGACGGAGCAGGGACATAACAAGCACTGTGAGATTTCAGAAATTGTTAGGAAATTGATAGGAAAGGTAGATGGTGCTTGAGAGGCTTCTCTGGGGCCAGGCTGCCTGGACTGAAGTCCCAGCCCCACTACTTCGCAGTCATTTGCCCTTTCTGTGCCTCAGTGTCTTCCTCTGTATAATGTGGGTGGTGGTGCTGACCTCTTTCCTCTATAATGTGGGTGGTTGTGGTGCCAACCTCATCAGATCGATATGAAGATGCTGTGAGTTAATGCACCTGCTTAGAGTGGTATCTGATTGTTGGCAAACATAATGCAAATGTCAGTATTTATTATCATTATAATGGAAAGTAACTTTGTGATTACACATATCTGAGCTCCTATCCCTGCTCCGTGGGCCTGGATAAGTTTCTTCCTAGAGCATCAGGTCTCCTCAGCTGTAAAACAGGATAGTAATTCCACCTGGCAGGGGCGCTGTGGAAATTAAATAAGATAACTTACATGCAAATATTAGATAATCTGCATGCATCACAGTATTGGTTGCCTAGCAGAGGCTTAATAAATTTGCATTTATTTATTTGCTTAACTTAGCATTAATGAAAAATTTTGTTGTGTATACTGGTAGAAAAAGAATAGTACAGGGGCCAGCACTGGCATTCAAGGTAAAACTGCTGCCTGTGGTGCCAGCATCCCATATGGGGAATGATTTGACTCCCAGCTGCTCCACTTCTGATCCTCTCTCTGCTAATGTTCCTGTGAAAGCAGTGGAAGATAGCCCAAATCCTTGAGCCCCTACCCCACCATGAGAGACCTGGAAGAAGTTCCTGGCTCTTGGCTTCACCTGGGGAGTGAACCAGTAGATGGAAGATATCTCTGTCTCTCTCCCTCTTTGTAACTCTGCCTTTCAAATAAATAAAAATTTTAAAAGTACAAATGAAAGTATGCATAATCTATATCATAGTTAAACTCTACAAATTAAAATATATTTCATCATTAAAAAGAGACCTTCATGGCTTTTGGGGATGTCATGAGTACCCACAAAAGTGCCCCCAAGCAAGGCTGCTCCTCAGGAAAACAGGAAAGCAGGTCGACTGCAAGTCTGTCTGCACTTCTCTGTGCACTGTTTTGGTCAAGTCCAACCTTGCCTTCCTTCTCAGACTGCTTGAGGGCAGGATCTTCGAGAGGGATGCAGGGGGATGGGCAGTGGTGGTGAAGAAAGGGACCAGGAACGACTCACAGGTGGCCATGGTGCTCATAGTTGCTGAAGCGCCCTTTCCTTTCCCCTGAAGCCAGCTATGAGGGGCCACAGCAGGGACTGAGAGGGAGAAGGAGGCTCAGGTCAGGCACTGGTAGGAGTAACTACCTGCCTTTGCCTCTTAAAGCATGGTCTGCAGCAAGAGCAGCATCAGTAGCATCCAGGAGCTTGTTAGAAATGCAGACTCTCAGGTCCCAATGTGGACTGACTGCGTCAGAGGGGGTGTTTTCCCAAGCTCCTCAGGTGATGCACGTGCACGTGAAAGTTTGAGAAGCGCTGAGCTTCAGTGAATCTACACGGATGCTGGGATTATGTTTTCTTATATTGTGTGTCTTCTCTTCACTTCCTCTTCCTTTGAGTCCATGCTGTAAGGTTTATGAATGCAAAAGACAATGGTCTGTGCTGGTCAGAGTGCCCATTTGATCAGAAATTCCAAGAGGCACAGAAAAGAGAGAGATGACCTAGATGTGGATAGAAAACAGTTCAGTGAAAAATTCTGTAGCAAGCACAACAGTCGGACAGCCAGGCATTCTCTGTGGAGGCCCTGTTGTGTGCTTGGTACCTACTGTGTGTGAGCATGGTGGTTACACAAAGCAGTGGCATGGTTTCTATGGAAAGCTGTGGGTCAGGAGTGGTGGGCTCTTGTCCAAATTGAGTTTTCAGTAGTTGACAAGTCCTCCCACCCCTGGACACCTGTGTTTCCCCATCTGAAAAGCCAGGAAGTCAGATTAAAGATCCTAAATTCCCATCCAACTTTAAAGAGATGATTCTAATAGCCCTAGCCTTGAAACCACAGTCTAATAGGGTAGATAACAGTATTTAAATGACTACACTTGAAACAGAGTGCCCCAGGACAGGATATTTTAATATTAAGCTGTGTGGAACTGCCAGCACGGAAAGCGTCAACTCTTGGAAGTTGAGTGTGAAAGGGCTGTGAGGGTCGGGAACCTGTGCAAACTCCTCTGGCTTCCAGAGCCCTTGTGGAGGGAGGAAGATGGACTTCCACATCTAGCCACTAGGTGTCGCTGTCATGATGTACAATCTGAGGCTGGCAGGGATGCTTGTGGGGAAAACTCTGGGAGCCCCTCTGGGTAAAAGGGACGACATCAGGTTTCCAGACCTAAAAGCTCAGGTTTCTAAGCGGGCTGGGAGCTCAGATCCCAGGGATGTCCTGGGGCTAAGCAGGAATCAGGGAGCATACTCCACCCTGTCCAGCCTAGCTCAGATGAGGAGAGAAGGAACCAGCAAGAATATCAGCGGGGAGGACAGAAAAGTGCCCACCCACACACACACTTTGCACAGAGGTTGTCAGACCCTCCCTCTCACACTGGGTCTCTGCTCCATGTTCTAGCTGTGATCCTCTGCTCCTCACTTGCCCTACAAACAAGAACGAATTTGGGCCCCAATCAGAAGCCCCGTGTAAACGCGCAGGAGCCCAAGGCAGAGGCTTTAGCATGGGCCTGTGGCTCTTCCCAGGTCACTCTGTATAGGGGTGGGCAGTGTTTGTCCCAGACTTACCCCTGCTATTTCCTTAGAAAGGGGAGAGTGTGAGGCGGCAGCAGCATCTGTTCTTGTTCTGGTGTATGCTGCTCTGGGCTATACCCCTCACGAACTGCTCAGGAGCTCACCTCCTCTGTCCTGGTTCCAAATGCCCACTCAGCTCTGCTCCTGAAAACAACACTGGTGAAGTGTATGCCTGTGAATCTCCTAGGAAAGCAACCAACAGTTAATGGCACAAAACTTGGAGCCCCCCACGCCTTGGTGATTCTCAGTTTTGACAACCATGTGAAAATGTGCATGCCATTAAATCTTTCTGAGCCTCAATCTCCACATCTGTGAAATACAGGGTTTAAATTTCCATGTTACAAGGTCATGGTAGCACATATTGTAACTTGTAATTTGTAAGATGGAGCTCAAGTAGACGTTGTTGGGACTGGTGTGCTGCAGCAGGTGTGCTGGCCTCCTTTTTCTGAGCGCCAGTTTGAGTCCCGGCTGCTCTGCTGTCCATCCAGCTTCCTGCTAATGCACCTGGGAAGGCAGCGGAAGATAGTCTAAGTATCTGGTCCCCTGCCACACATGAGAGACCCTGATGGAGTTCCAACCCTGGCCATTGTGGCCGTTTGAGGAGTGAATCAGTGAATGGAAAATCTGTGTCTTTCCTCTGTCAGTCTACTTTCTAAATAAACAAATACATTTTAAAAAAAGAAGATGTGTAGAAAACCAGCTTTTTAAAAAGTGATTTTTTTAAATAAAAAGGTTTGTTTGAAGGTCAGAGTGACAGAAAAAGAGGGAGAGACAGAGTTCTTCCATTCAGTGGTTCACTCCATTGCCCACAACAGTCAGGGGCTAGGCTAGGTGGAAGCCAAGAGCCAAGAACTCCACCCAGGTCTTCCATGTGGGTGGAAGGGACCCAGGTACTTGGGTTATCATCCACTGCTTTCCAGATGCATTACCAGTAAGCAGGATCAGAAGCATGGTGTAGCCAGGACTTGAACTAGGTACTTTGTTATGGTATGCTGGCATCCCACACAGTGGCTTAACTTGCTATGCCACAACACCTGCTCAAGTTTTTATTTTTAAGTTGCTTATAGTTCTAACTTTGTGTTGTATTGTGTAACTTATACTCTGACAAATACACATATGCTTAGCGGGGCGGGTAGGTCTTGAATTTTTTTTTTTTTTTTTTAGTTCTTTGAATTTTAAGACTAACATTCCAGCACCCAGGCCAAAAACAGAACATTACCAGGATTTTGGACCCAAATCAAGCCCTTCACACCTGCTTCTAGTCACTCACCTCCCTCTGCCTCCAGGGTTCACACCTGATTGGTTAGATACCAATGCATTTTTAATGTTTATACTTAATGTAAGTAGAAATCATGCAATAAGTATTCCTTTTTCATTGGCACCTATTACTACACACCCATGTATTTATGGATAGTAATAGTTAATTTTGCTTGCTAAATAGCATCCCGTTGAATGCATATATAACAATTTATCCAGGGAGCTGACATTGTGGCACAGCAGGTTGAGTCACACTTGGGACACCCACATCCCATGTCATAGTGCCTGGAATCAAGTTCTGCCTCTACTTCCAATCCAGCTTCCTGCTAGTGCACACCCTAAGAGGCAGCAGATGATAGCACAAGCACTTGGGTCCTTGCCACTCACGTGGGAGACTCACATGGAGTTCCTGGCTCCTGGCTTCAGACTGGCTTAGCTCTAGCTGTTGTGGGCATTTGGGGAGTGACCCAATGGATGGAAGATTCTCTCTCTCTCTCTCTCTCTCTCTCTCTCTCTCTTTCACTCACTCTTCTTTCAAATTTTTTTTTAAATTTTATTTGAGAGGTAGAGTTATAGACAGAGAGAGTCTTCCATCTGC
Source organism: Sylvilagus floridanus (assembly GCA_949820135.1). NCBI lineage: Eukaryota > Metazoa > Chordata > Mammalia > Lagomorpha > Leporidae > Sylvilagus > Sylvilagus floridanus. The sequence continues at coordinate 31,640,755 of OX463245.1, read as the reverse complement.
TGGTTCACTCCCCAAATGGCCACAATGGCCAGAGCTAAGCCTATCTGAAGCCAGGAGCCAGGAGCTTCTTCTGGGTCTCCCATGCAGTTATAGGGGCCTAAGCACTTTCCCACACCATAGCAGAGAGCTGGATCAGAAGAGGAGCAGCCAGGACTAGACCCAGTGCCCATAGGGGATGCCAGCACTGCAGGCAGAGAATTAACCTGCACCACAGCACCAGCCCCAAATAAATTTTTTGAAAAGTTAACATTAAAAAGAACCTTTTTGGCTGGTGCCGTGGCTCAACAGGCTAATCCTCCGCCTTGCGGCGCCGGCACACCGGGTTCTAGTCCCGGTTGGGGAGCCGGATTCTGTCCCGGTTGCCCCTCTTCCAGGCCAGCCCTCTGCTGTGGCCCGGGAGTGCAGTGGAGGATGGCCCAAGTGCTTGGGCCCTGCACCCCATGGGAGACCAGGAAAAGCACCTGTCTCCTGCCATCGGATGCGCGCGGTGCGCCGGCCGCAGCACGCCGACCGCGGCAGCCATTGGAGGGTGAACCAACGGCAAAGGAAGACCTTTCTCTCTGTCTCTCTCTCTCACTGTCCACTCTGCCTGTCAAAAAAAAAAAAAAAAAAAAAAAAAGAAGAAGAACCTTTTCTATGGTTGATAAAGATTTGAAAAATTGCCAGTTAGGAAGTGGAATAACTATTACAAACAGTGCCTCCCTGATAATTGTAGTACATATCTTTTTTTTTTTAATGATTTATTTATTTATGTGAAAGAATTACAGAGAGACAGAAGGAGAGGCAGAGAAAGAGAGGTCTTCCATCCACTGGTTCACTCCCCAATTGACTGCAAAAGCCAGAGCTGGGCAGATCCCAAACCAGAAGCCAGGAGCTTCTTCCAGCTCTCCAACGCAAGTGCAGAGGCTTAAGGACCTGGGCCATCCTCCACTGATTTCCCAGGCCACGGCAGAGAGCTGGGTTGGAACTGGAGCAGCCAGGACTCAAACTGGCACCTATATGGGATGCCAACACTGCAGGTTGCGGCCTTACCTGCCACGCCATAGCACTGGTCCCCAGTACATATCTTTTGGTAAACATTTATATTCATTCTAGTATTTCCTTTGCATGCCCCTTTCAAGTGAATTTGAATTTTCACATGTTAAAGCATGTTTTTGGTATGATGAGCATACCCTTCCTGACAGACAGACTGTGAAATTCAGGCTGGCTATGTGTTCTTTAACAAGTGTATAGCTGTGTTTCAGTCCTGAGCAGCCATCACAGTCCTGTTTCATAGGTTTTGGTCCTGTTTCCAAAGTCAGGTTGTCAGATTAGTAAACAAAAAGGACCGTATCTTTCCCTTGTCTTAGGTCATCCTCAGAACTGACGAAGGTTGGAAACAAGGTGGTTGGTGTTCAGCTGATTATTTGATATTAAATCTATTGGGTTGGACCTCAAAAACCTAAACCAGACAAGCTAGTGGGAGAAGAATGGCTACCCTGGGAGCTTCAGACCATTCTAGAATTGAAAAGAATAGTGGAAAAGGGCAGAAAGTCTCCTTTCTGAAGTCTTGTCAAAAGACTGGTGTTTTATCAGCTCTGGTTTGGTCGCATGCCTGACCTTGGAAAACCACCAACCCAGCCAGAGTCATACAGAGCACATTTGTCTGATTTTTAAAACAATGGTCATATATGGTTTTTAAACTTTTTTTTTTTTTGATAGCTAGAGTTAGACAGTGAGAGAGAGAGAGAGATAGAGAGAAAGGTCCTTCTGTTGGTTCACCCCCAAATGTCCGCTATGGCTGGCGCTGCGCCGATCCAAAGCCAGGAGCCAGGTGCTTCTTCCCAGTCTCACACGCCGGCGCAGGGGCTTAAGCACTTGGGCCATCCTCCACCGACCTCCCGAGCCACAGCAGAAAGCTGGACTAGAAGAGGAGCAATCGGGACCAGAACCCAGCGCCCATATGGGATGCTGGCGCTGCAGGCAAAGGATTAACCAAATGAGCCACGGCACTGGCCCCTAAAACATATTTTTAAAAATTTATTTGAAAGGCAAAGTTACTGAGAAAGGAGAGACAGAAAAATAGATCTTCTGTCTGCTCTTTCACTCCCCACATGACTGCAAAGGCTGAGGCCAGACAAAGCTAAAGCAGGAGCCTAGGACAATCTTCTGATGCTTTTCCTGGCATATTAGCAGGGACCTGTGTTGGAAGTGGAACAGCTGGGACTGGAACCAGGGCTTATGTGGGATGCCAGTGTTGCAGGTGGTAGCTTAACCGGTTGAGCCACAACACTGGCCCCTGTACTTTTAGTTAACCTTTAAAAATCACAAAATAAAGAAAAGCACATAAAATACGTAGATGCAACATGGTGAATCATTAATGAACAACTATGTAATCATAGTGAAGATCAAGAAAGAAAACATCAGTGGCCCCCAGAAGACCATCTGTCTCTTCCCAATCACAACTCCCTCTCTCCTTAATTATCCTAACTTTTATAGTAATCATTTCCTTTTCTAAATAGCTCTGTGGAATAATATCCTTGAAAAATATAGGTTTACCTGTTTTGAATTTTGTAAAAAGACCATGTGAATCCCTTTGTGTCTATGCTCTTCCACTCAACATTATCTTATGATTGATTCATGCTGTTTTGTATACCTAAAGTTTGTTCATTTTCATTGTTGTATAGTATCTCAGTGGCTGAATATCCCAAAATATATTTGTTTGTGTATTTTTTTTAAGATTTATTAGTTTATTTGAAAAGCAGAGTTACAGAGAGGCAGAGAGAGAGAGAAGTCTTCCATCCGCTGGTTCATTCCCCAAATGGCTGCAACAGCCAGAGTTGTGCAGATCTGGAGCCAGGAGCCAGGAGCTTCTTCTGGGTCTCCCACATGGGTTCAGGGGCCCAAGGACTTGGGCCATCTTCCACTGCTTTCCTAGGCCATAGCTGAGTGCTGGAACGGAAGTGGAGCAGCCTGGGCTCGAACCTGCACCCATATGGGATGCCAACACTGCAGGCGGCGTCTTGACCTACTATACCACAGTGCTGGCCCCTAATTTGTTTTTAAAGATTTATTTATTAGGAGCCTGCACTGTAGTATAGTAGGTCAAGCCGCCACCTGTGGTGCTGACATCCCATATCAGCACCAGTTCCAGGCCTGGCTGTTCCACTTGCATTCCAGCTCCCTGCTAATGCCCTGGGAAAGCAGTGAAAGATGACCCAAGTGCTTGGGCCTCTACACCCAAGTGGGAGACCTAAAAGAAGCTCATGGCTCCTGGCTTCAGATCGGCACAGCTCTGGCCATTGTAGCCTCTTGGGGGAGTGAACCAGAGGATGGAAAACCTCTCTCTCTGTGTCTCCCTCTCTCTGTAACCCTGCCTCTCAGGTATATAATTTTTTAAAAAAGATTTATTTATTTATTTATTTGAAAGTCAGAGTTACACAGAGAGAAAAGAGAGGCAGAGAGAGGTCTTCCATCTGTTGGTTCACTCCCTAATTGGCCACAACGGCCAGAGCTGTGCCAATCCAAACCCAGGAGCCAGGAGCTTCTTCCTGGTCTCCCCGAGGGTGCAGGGGCCCAAGGCCTTGGGCCATCTTATACTGCTTTCCCAGGCCGTAGCAGAGAGCTGGATCAGAAGTGGAGCAGTCGGGACCCGAACTGGTGCCCATATGGGATGCCGGCACTGCAGGCTGCGGCTTTACCCACTATGCCACAGTGCCGGCCCCTCAGTATATAAATTTTTTAAAAATTTATTTATTTATTTGAAAGAGAGCGAGAGAGAGAGAGAGAGAGAGAAGGAGAAAGATATCTTCTACACACAGGTTCACCCCCTTAGTGACTGTAACAACTGGACCTGGGACAGGCTGAAGCCATGAGCCAGGAACTCCATGTAGGTCTCCCCTGTGGGTAGCAGGAACTTTAGTACTTGAGCCATTATCCACTGCCTCTCAGGTCATCAGCAGGGAGCTGGATCAGAAGTTGAGTAGCCAAGAATTGAACTAGCAGTCTGATACAGGATTATATTTTAGTTTTGTATTTTACCTTAATTTTTGAAAGATATTTCAGTAGGTATGAAATTCTGGGTTGACATTTTTTTAAAAGTTGTATTTATTTATTTGAAAGGTGGAATTACAGAGGCAGATAGAGGTGAGTGGGAGGGAGATCTTCCCTCCACTGGTTCATTCCCTAAATGGCCACAACAAACAGAGCTGGGCTGATCTGAAGCCAGGAGCCAGGAATTTCTTCCAGGTCTCCCAAGTGGGTGCAGGGGCCCAAGGACTTGGGCCATCTTCCACTGCTTTCCCAGGTCACAACAGAGAGCTGGATTGGAAGACGAGCAGCTGGGACTAGAACCAACACTCATATGGGAGCCACAGAAGGTTTTACCTGCCACAGTGTCAACCCCAATTTAGATAATTTCATTGACATCTCTATAAATTTATTGACTCCTTCCTCTGTTTTTTCCAGTCTTTGTGATGGTTGGAGTTATTCGTTTATGATTGTGTTTATATTTCCATTGTAGCATTTCCAGTTGACTCCTTTTGTAGTCTTCATCTTTCTGCTGACAACTTTCATTTGTTTTTCATGCTGCTGGTCTATCTGTTCTACTAAATTCTTTGGTAAAGCACTCATACTTATTTCAAGGTAAACTGCCTCATACTTGCAACATTTGGGTCACCTGTGGATCTGGTTTTGTTGATTGCTTTGTCTTTTGACAATGGAATGCCTTTTTTCTTGTGTGTGTGTGTGAGGAGGTGGTAAGTGTGTTATAATTTTTAAATGAATGCTAGAGACACTGTGGTAAAATAATAGTGGAGATTAGTATTTACACCTAGAAATGGAGACACCTTTTATAGCTAGTAGGCAGGGTTTATATAATCTGTTCAGTAGTTAAGTTGGGTTTGGGTTTTGTTGTTGCTATAGTTACTTCCAGTGCTCCAAAGAATTTAAATTATTCCAGTGGTCAGCTGATGTTATCTTGTCCTTAGTGCAGGGCCTGGAGCATTGGAGGATTTTTCTCCAATTGCTCCACTCTCATCTCTCTTTAGACTTCATGTTCTTGTGCCTCAGTTGGGAGCCTCCTCCATGCTCTTGCCTTTACCCCTGAGGTAGGCTGCCATGGCTTGTTACTCAGTGCAAGGTTCTTGATGGAGCAAGGGAGTTTTTTTGTTATCCTAGTCCAGCCTGAGTCTTGGGCAAGTTCCGTGTGCCTGAATCTTGAGGGTAGGACTTTTTGAAATTCCTGCCCCACCCACCCCCATGGAAACAAATTTCTGCCCTGTGACTGTGTGGATTCTTATGCAAGAAAGTGTTGTACCTCACCACTAAGGAGAGCAGATAGAGTTTTCATGGGTGCAAGAGACTGGGCCTGACTAGGTTTCCTGTTCTTTTCCAGGGGCAGTTGTTTTGTTTGTTCTCTTCCCCCAGGGGTAGACTAATTTTGCCTAGCACTGGGGTGGGATAGACTTGTAATGTAGGGAGAAATTCATATTTTTAAAAGTGTATTTATTTATTTATTTTGACAGGCAGAGTTAGACAGTGAGAGACAGAGAGAAAGGTCTTCCTTCCGTTGGTTCACTCCCCAGATGGCTGCTACTGCCAGCACACTGTGCTGATCTGAGGCCAAGAGCCAGGTACTTCCTCCTGGTCTCCCATGTGGGTGCAGGGCCTAAGCATTTGGGCCATCCTCCACTGCCTTCCCGGGCCACAGCAGAGAGCTGGACTGGAAGAGGAGCAACTGGGACAGAACTGGCGCCCCAACCAGGATTAGAACCCGGGGTGCTGGCACTGCAAGGTGAAGGATTAGCCTAGTGAGCCGCGGCACTGGCCAAAGGTGTATTTATTTATTTGAAAGGAAGAGTTACAGAGAGAGAGAGAGAGAGAGAGAGAGAGAGAGAGATCTTCCATCTACTGGTTCACTCCTCCTGGGCTAGGCTATGCTGAAGTCAGAAGCCCAGAACTCCATCCAAGTCTCCCATGTGGGTGGCAGGGATCAAAGTAGTTGGGCCATCTTCTGCTGCTTTCCCAACAGAGCAGCTGAGACTCAAACTGGTACTTCGATATTGGATGTTGGTGTCACAAGCTGTGGCTTAAACACTCTATGCGGCAATGCTGGCCTGTCATCATATTTTTAGTATTACCCAATGTGTCATCCAGTGACCAGCAACATGGTTACAATACCAGCCATCAAGAAATAACCTGATGGCCAGCGCCATGGCACAGTAGGTTAATCCTCTGCCTGCAGCACCAGCATCCCACATGGGCACTGGTTCTAGTCCCAGCTGCCCCTCTTCCAATTCAGCTCTCTGCTATGGCCTGGGAAAGCAGTAGAAGGTGACCCAAGTCCTTGGGCCCCTGAACCACATGGAGACCTGGAAGAAGCACCTGACTCCTGGCCTTGGATTGGCACAGCTCCAGCTGTTGCAGCCATCTGGGGAGTGAACCAACAGAAGGAAGACCTTTCTCTCTGTCTCTCCCTCTCACTGTCTGTAACTCTATCTCTCAAATAAATAAATAAAATCTTTAAAAAAAAAAAAGAACCTGAGAAAATGTCATTATGTTGGACTGATAGTTTCTTCTTTAGGATGAAAATTAATAGGGTCAAGCAGATGAAAAGAAAAAGCACACACAGCATTATCTGCACATATATAGAGAGAGCAATACTGAATTCTTATCTATCTATATATATATATATCTTAAAGTGTGACCCAACACATTCCTAAAAACTAAGACTGTTGATTACCTGGTTGCCAAGGTGATTCTTGCTAGAATAAACAGTTTTGCTGGTCAACTCAGAGACAGCCTCATTCAAAACACCTCAGATCTTCTATTGAGGAGCCCTCCTGTTCCTGAGGTCCCCTCCTCCTCCCTCCCCAGAAGCAGGCAGCAGTGTTCACTGCCAGCTGCAAAGCTGGCTCACCGTCTGAGGACTCTATGTAGGAATCCTCAGTTAACACATGGAGTCCAAAAAGAAACAGGAAAAAAACTCAATGCTCAGCTGAATTCCAGAAGCCTATTCATTCCAATACTAACAGACGAGTAGGAGAACAGGAAAGCAAATGTCATGATCCCACCCCTCCCATCTTCCCTGGCTCCCTCCTCTGATCATCCCAGCACCCCCACCCCCTTCCCTTGAATCCTAGATCTAAAGCAGCCCTAATATTTCAACATGGAGAACAGGCTTCTTTCACTTTTTTGGTCTTTCAATGTTATGGTCTTGAAGCCAACTAAGGCTCTACAAAAACTGAAAGGAAAAATTATTTTTTAAAAGGATGAGTCAAAGAGCTTTGGAAAAGTTCAGCACTCCCTCCAAGGAAGACAGGCAGTTCCTTAAAACAGCACAGCCTGCAGAGCCAGGGCCTCCTTTGGAGCCCTCAAGGCCAGAACAAGAGAGCAGAGCCAGTAGGGCCAGTTCCCTGCCATGCTATCCCTGGGCACACTTTTTGTATCTCTAAATGCCAATTCTATATTTTTTCATATGTTCTCTTTTTTTAAAAAAAAAATATTTGTTCAGTCTCATTCCCTTAATATGGGATGAAACAGAGGCACTTAAATGTTGAGGTCTGGCTGGGTCTTTAAATATGCTGTATAGGTTTTTCCCCAGATTACTTGGGAGGCCAACATTCAGCCTTTTGCTGTGTTTTCCAAGAAATCCACTGATGCCAAATTTTGATGAATTTAGTAGAACTGACTTCAGCTTTCATGGAGTTACAGGAAGAGGATCACATCATCGAGTGAGGAGCCTTCTTCACCCTCTGGGTCTTTCTTCTCACTACCCACCACGCCCTCCAAATTTTTCTCATTTAATTAAATGTAATCATTTCGCTCTTTCACTGAAACCTTAGTGCTAACTGACATCCAGAGCCTTTATTAGGGTTGGGGGTTATTGGTGGGAAAGTGGGAAGGGTATAGGATGAAGATTTACATTAAATTTGCATAGACATATCAATCAATATATTCAGAAAAACAAAAACCTCTCATTAAGATAGTTTGCTTTGTTTAGAGTACAGTCTTAGTACAGAGAGCAAAATTATCCCAATGATTGATATATATATATATATATATATATATATATATATCTTTAAATGTGTGAGTAACAATAAAAATCACTTTTGATTCCAAGTTCAAACAAGAACTGTTGGAGGCCGGTGCCGTGGCTCACTAGGCTAATCCTCCGCCTTGCGGCGCTTGCACACTGGGTTCTAGTCCTGGTCGGGGCACCGGATTCTGTCCTGGTTGCCCCTCTTCCAGGCCAGGTCTCTGCTGTGGCCAGGGAGTGCAGTGGAGGATGGCCCAAGTCCTTGGGCCCTGCACCCCATGGGAGACCAGGAGAAGCACCTGGCTCCTGCCATCGGATCAGTGCGGTGCACCAGCCGTAGCACAATGGCCGCGGCAGCCATTGGAGGGTGAACCAATGGCAAAGGAAGACCTTTCTCTCTGTCTCTCTCACTATCCACTCTGCTTGTCAAAAAACAAACAAACAAACAAACAAAAAAAAAAAACAGGAACTGTTGGAAATTTCCTGGCTGAGTCTCTTGTGTGCTCATTGTTCTCCTTGGAGAATATTCCTCTTCTTTTGTCAGAGCTGCTGATCTTCACTGAGCTGCTTGGCACCTGGAGTCACTTCTACCTCCTCTTTCTCCTGACCAGGACTGATCTGCCTGGCCCTGCTCACTAGCAGAGCATATGGCCCTTGTAGTCACCAGTGATATTTTCCTGTTTCTTGTTGAAGCTCACAATTATTTATTTAGATTTTAAAAAATTATTTGAAAGACAGAGTTACACAAAGAAGGAGAGAGAGATCTTCCATCCTCTGGTTTACTCCCCAAATGGCTGCAACAGGCGGGGCTGGGTCAGGCTGAAGCCAGGATCCAGGAGTTTCTTCTGGAACTCCCATGTGGGTATAGGGGCCCAAGCGCTTGGGCCATCCTCTTCTGCTTTCCCAGGCGTATCAGCAGGGAGCTGGATTGGAAGTGGAGCAGCTGGAATTTGAACCCGCACCCACATGGGATGCCAGTGCTGGAGGCAGCCGCTTAACCCACTGTGCCACAGCACTGGCCCCTGAGCTCATGATTTTTGCAGCTCTGGTCCTTATACATGGTCCTGTTACATTTCTTACACATTATTTGCTCTTACAATTTCTTTTTTTTTATGGTTTTTTGTTTTGCTTTGTTTTCTTTTTCTTTTTTGACAGGCAGAGTGGACAGTGAGAGAGAGAGACAGAAAGAAAGGTCTTCCTTTTCCGTTGGGTTACCTCCCAATGGCCTCTGTGACCAGCGCGCTACAGCTGGCGCACTGGGCCGATCCGAAGTCAAGAGCCAGGTACTTCTCCTGGTTTCCCATGCTAGTGCAGGAGCCCAGGGACTTCTACTGCTTTCTCAGGCCATAGCAGAAAGCTGGATCGGAAGAGCAGCAGCCAGGAACTCAAACCGGTGTCTATACGGGATGCTGGCGCTGCAGGCAGAGGATTAGCCTATTGTGCCACCGCGCTGGCCCCAAATTCTACTGTCTTGACTTCAGTGTATAGCCTAGGTTTCTCTCTCTCTCTCTCTCTCTCTCTCTCTCTCTGTGTGTGTGTGTGTGTGTGTGTGTGTGTGTGTATGAAATACTGGTAAGTCTATCCTCCTAGGCATATTTCTAATCAGCTACCTAGGTGCTTCCCTGTTTCTCCCAGGGTGCCTGTGTCTGCTGGCTCCTTGTTTAATTAAGAATCTTTGAAGTTCATCCTGATGCTTTAGAACAATGCTGCCCCCAAAAAATGTAATGTAAGCCCCATATGCAGTTTTAAATTTTTTTAGTGACTACACGAAAACAAACAGATTAAATTAATTGTAAGAACATTTTAAATTTAACCTAGTATATTTAAATATACAGTCTTGTGTCACTTAATAACAGGAATACATTCTGAGAAATGTATCATATACAAACATCATAGAGTGTACTTAAACAAGCTACAACAGTTACTATGCCACAAGTCAATATAAAGGACCATAGTTGTTTATACTTAATTGATTGAAGCATTTTTATGTAATGTATGACTGTACTATCATTCCAAGAAATGGTTAATATAAAAAAGTTGAATGTTGGGTCCGGCGCTGTGGTTCAGCAAGTTAACACCCTGGCCTGAAGAGCCCGTATCCCATATGGGCGCTGGTTCTAGTCCCGGCTGCTCCTCTTCCGATCCAGCTCTCTGCTGTGACCCGGGAAAGCAGTAGAAGATGGCCCAAGTCCTTGGGCCCTTTCACCCACGAGAGAGACCCAGAAGAAGCTCCTGGGTCCTGGCTTCAGATTGGCACAGCTCTGGTGGTTGTGGCCAATTGGGGAGTGAACCATCGAACCTCTCTCTCTCTTTCTTTCTCTGCCTCTCCTCTTTCTGTGTAACTTTGACTTTCAAATAAATAAATATATCTTTTTTTAAAAAAAGTTGAGTGAGATCTTTATTGCACAAAATCTTTGAAATCTGATATGCATTTTATATTTATAGCACACCTTGACTCAGACTAGCCATATTTCAAGTGCTCCATAGCCACAATGGCTAGTTGCTCTCATATTGAACAGTACGGTTCTGGAGTTTCAATGGTAGATGAATAAACTGTCCCCTCACTGGAACTCACCACATGTATACAAAATGTGAATAGAATTAATGTATCAAGCACAAAATTATTAGTTGAGCTTTTAAGGCCTTCTATAATCTGTTCCATCACATAGCCAGTCTGGTCTCCTTATTGGTACTTTGTATACCATTTTTGTTCCTGCATCCATTTTGAATTTTGCTGTTCCCCTCATCAGTGGACCTCTCTCTCTCACTTCCCATTGGTATTTTAACTCCTAGGTTCAGCTAACATTTCCACTTATGCTATTCTAAAGGAGTTCCTATTGCTCATTCTTTAGATGTTCTTCAGTAATATTTTAGATGTTGTCCCATAAAATTTATCAAGTTCCGGCCGGCGCCGTGGCTCAACAGGCTAATCCTCCGCCTTGCGGCGCCGGCACACCGGGTTCTAGTCCCGGTCGGGGCGCCGGATTCTGTCCCAGTTGCCCCTCTTCCAGGCCAGCCCTCTGCTGTGGCCCAGGAGTGCAGTGGAGGATGGCCCAGGTGCTTGGGCCCTGCACCCCATGGGGAGACCAGGAAAAGCACCTGGCTCCTGGCTCCTGCCATTGGATGAGCGCGGTGTGCCGGCCGCAGCGCGCCGACCGCGGCAGCCATTGGAGGGTGAACCAACGGCAAAAGGAAGACCTTTCTCTCTGTCTCTCTCTCTCACTGTCCACTCTGCCTGTAAAAAAAAAAAAAAAAATTTATCAAGTTCCTTTGATTATATTGTTCTTGTATTGTTTGCTCTTTATTTAAAGATTTTATTTATGTGAAAGGCAGTTATAGAGAGAGAAAGGGAGAGAGAGAGAGCTCTTCCATCTGCTGATCTACTTCCCAAATAGCTGTAATGCCTAATGTTGGGCCAGGAGCCAGGAATGCCAGCTGGGTCTCACATGTGAGTGGCAGGAGCCCAAGCACTTGGGTGATCTTCCACTGCCTTCCCAGATGCATTAGCAGGAAGCTGGATGGGGAGCAGAGCAGCCAGATTGGAACCTGCACTCTGATATCAGATGCTGGCAATGCAGGAGGCAGTTTAACCTTCTGTGCCATAGAATTGACCCCATGTTATTTGCTTATATAGGGGAATTCCTTCTTTGCACCAAAATTAGGAATCCTTTTAGAATATCTATATTGTGTATTATACCTTTCAATCGCTCACATGTTCTATCCTAGTGCAGCATCCATGTGCACACTAAAAATGCTTTTTAGTGGCTTAATATTTGTTACAAATGTTTTCATGTCATTTAATTTGTGTTTTGTCTGTCCAGTTAGGTTGAAAACTCCTTCCAAACTAGATTCTATTTATTTTTTTTAATCTCCACTTTTTAATACCACTTAGCATAGATATTACTAGAATTTAAATATATAAGCTTAGCCAAAATTGTGGAGCACTTTAACAGATTAAGTGCTTTTGCATACTTAATCTCATTTGATTCCCAAGACAACCCTGTAAGGTGGTACTTGTCATCATGATCACTTTATAACATGTTAACATGAGGCTCAGAGATGATTGATTTTCTTGAAGTCACACAATAAAGAACCGCCAGAAAGCTCAAATGATCTAATGACAGATGAGAAGCCTTGCTTTCCAAATCAGTGATTATCACCCCCTATGGTTTGAATGTATTACCCAAAATTCTTGTGTTTGAAATGTAATCCCCAATCTGGTAGTGTTGAGAGATGAATCCTTTAAGAGTTCTGTCCTCATGAATGGGTTAATGCAATCATTGCAAGAGTCATTTAGTTATTGCAGGAGTGGGTTATTGATAAATGGATAAATTTGGCCCCTTTCTCTCTCCTCCCTATCCCTTTCTTTCCCTGTCTCCCCTTCAACTTCCCCTCATCTTCCCTTTCCTTCTTCCCTCCTCCCCCACCTCCCCTTCCCCTCATGAATTCTGCCTTTTGACTTGGATGACAGAACAAAAAGGCCCTCACCTGTGCAGGCCCCTTGAGCTTGGACTTCCCAGTTTCCGGAACAGTAAGAAATAACATCTGTCTTATACTTCACCGGGTCCCAGGTATTACGTTATAGCAGCACACACATACCCCTACTGCACTGTAGCTTAGCTTCTCCAAATCAGGCTGGAGCCAAGCATTCTGTTTTGCCTTGTTTTATATTTAATATTCCTCGGGAGACTCTTGGGCATTCATGAATAAGAATAAGTATTTGGGGAAGTACTCCTCAAACAATGCTATGTAAGAGGCAGCTCCCTTCTTTGCTCCTCTGGGGAAGATTTCTGGGTCAAGGCATTCTTACAAGGGGTTTCCCCATCTGCTGCTTTTTCCTGGTAACCCCTTGCTCCCCCTTCATCTTGCCTTAAAAGAGAAGAGTACAAAAGTTACTAAATATCTGTGAATGAGCTGTAGTGATAGTTATACCTAAATGTAAGCTCTTGTCTCTATTAGTCCAAAAACACAAGGCTAATACTTCAGCACTTTGAGCCACACATCCCTTCCCCCATCCTAATGCCCCACACCCATTGAAAGCAGCATTATTAAAAACAGCAGCTACTGGGCGAGCTTAGAAACAACTCTTCTCAAGTAAATAACTTGGAATGTTTTTATTTTAGAATATCAAAGGGAGTCTGGACCACATTATAGCTAATTGACTACATATTTTCATGAGCAGAAATGAAGCTATATTTTAGTTATAAGGATACCAACCACAATGTCTTTAATACTGGTTACCAGCTTTTTTTTTTTTTTAAGGGATGGGGGAGAGACAGAGAGAAAAGCAAAAAGTGAGTTGTGCACTAAATTTCAGCCAGAGTTAAATCTTTGCTCTTGCTCTAGAATAAAAGAGAACTCGGAATGGAGCACATACATTTTGGCCTAATCACAGATACTGCAACCATACCTTCCTGGCCCTACTGTGTGCAGATGTATTGTGATAAAGAAATGTTCTTCTGGACAATCTGTCTCCCTCTGTCCATCCCCCCCTCACTCCCTGCTCCTCCCCTAAATCCCTCTCCTCCCTAAAGAGCAGTGTTTGAAGCAGCCTAGCTTGCTAGAAAACAATGAATTTTGAAAGCTGAGCATACTTGAACTGCAGAGCCATTCCTGAAGTTAAGAAACACTTAGAGCAAAGTTGATCTTACTCTTTTAATGATTTGCATAATTGTTTCTGTGCTACATGGTAATTAGGCTTAATAAGCATTATTTATTTTACAGCCTAACCAACCATTTCCAGGCTTAGCTAGGGAAGGGGAGGCTGAGAGAGAAGCAGAGATTCCCAGTGGGAGCCTTCCTCTCCTGCTCCCCGCCTTCGAGGCTCACCCAGTCTCAGGGAGGGGCTCCCAGGGAAGCCGCACCTCGCACCCTGGTGCTCCCAGGCTTGTCTCCTCCCTGTTTACTCTGCTTGTGTGTAAGTGACTCAGCTGAGGACTTCGAAAACCTCTAGACTGTGGGTGGCCTTGATTAATGCTCTAGGAAGAAAATAAGGGAGAGAAAAATCTTGATTGTCCAGAACACGTGGATGATGAGGAGTCTTTCTGGGAAGAGGAAATTTTCCAGATAACTGGGCTTTTTTTCTTTTCTTTTCTTTTCTTTTTTTTACTTTAAGCCCCCAAACTTTTCATTTTAACCATTTCAAATGGAAATCTGAATCAGATGCATCCTATTCTTTCCTGGGTTTTAAATAATGATCATTATTTTAGATTTTCTTTACTGAGTCATAAAAATGATAGTTTATTACATGGACTTGTAGTAGAAAGATGACCTCAGAGTTGCTGAGATGTGTAAGATGGTTTGTTCCTTTGTCAGGTGAACCAGATTTACATACAAGGAAGTCCTTGCAATGGTGTTTTAGTTTTTCTCAAAATGTCCCCTCCTGTTAGCAGTGTACCTCCCACTAACACTTTCATTTCCCTCTTTTAAACTGTCGTGCTCATGGAAATGAGAACAGCCAGGTTATTGATAATGGTTATAAATAAAACTGGATGAGCTCTGAGGGAGGACACAAGGGGCAACCAACAGGAATTTTGTATGTCCAACTAAATTCCTTGTTCTTGCTCACCTTCTACATGGGAAGATTGTTAGAAAGTAGAACTTGGGGCCGGCACCATGGCTCACTTGGTTGGTCCTCTGCCTGCAGCACCAGCGTCCCATGCGGGCGCCAGGTTCTAGTCCCGGTTGCTCCTTTTCCAGTCCAGCTTTCTGCTGTGGCTGGGAAAGCAGTGGAGAATGGCCCGAGTGCTTGGGCCCCTGCGCCTGTGTGAGAGACCAGGAGGGGGCACCTGGCTCTTGGCTTCAGATCGGCACAGAGCCAGCCATGGCGGCCATTTGGGGAGCGGGCCAACGGAGGGAAGACCTTTCTCTCTGTCTCCCTCTCGCTCTCTCTCACTGTCCGTAACTCTACCTGGCAAATAAGTAAAAAAAAAAAAAAAAAGTAGAACTTTAGGGGCTGGCATTGTGGCACAGCAAGTTAAGCTGCCTTCTGTAGCTGGCATCCCATATTTGAGCTCTGCTTCAAGTGCTAGCTTCCCCACTTCCAATCCAGCTCCCTGCTAATGTTTCTGGGAAAGCAGTGGAAGTGACCCAAGTGCTTGGGCCCCTGCTACCCAAATGGGAAACCTAGATGGGATTCCAGGCTCCTGGCCTCGGCCTGGTCCAGACCTGGCTGTTGCAGGCATTTAGGGAATGAGCTAGCAGATGGAATATCTCTGTCTCTCCTCTCTTTTACTCTGCCTTTCAAATAAATAAGTCTTAAAAAAAATGGGGGCCAGAGTCGTGGCTGCACCACTTCTAATTCCTACTAATGTGCCTTGGAAAGCAGCTGAAGATGACCAAAGTACTTGGACCTCTGTCCTGGCTTTACCATGGCCCAGCTTGTGCCGTGTGGACATTTGGAAAGTGAATCAGCAGATAAAGATCTCTCTGTCTCTTTCTTTATCTCTCTCTGTCTCTTTCTCTCAGTGTGTGTGTGTCTCTCCCTCTCTGTAGCTCTGCCTTTCAAATAAATAAATAGATCTTTTTTAAAAAAAAAAAGGCAAACTTTGAGAAAGGGGAGAAATTATTGAATTGGTTCTAGGGAAAGCTAATTCAAAAAACTCAGGAGGATAAAATGAGATATCAATTTCTATTTATGGAATTTATAATAAGATTATTTAATTTTTCTGGTGACAAAAGTAAAAACTGACAGTTTCTAAAATATTCAAATCTTAAATAAATACAATGACTAAGAGGAAAGTACTTCACATTCTCCCCTCTTCCAAATAACTATGTGAAGAATACCTCAGTTCTTTCTATCCACATACTGAATTTATTATGATTTTTTAAAAGCATAAATTTTGAATCTATCTGTGTCATACAATCTGATCTTTCAACTTAGTAATTTATCTTCAATAGATCACAAATTCGTCCATTTTTGGTTATTTCATTGCTTTTTAACCATACCTTATTATTCTTTTAAAGTAATATAATTTATTTAAAAAGTTCTCTAATTATGGGTTTTTGGGTAGTATCCAGTTTTTCAACATTAAAATCAACTGAAATGAACATCTCTGAAGATGTGTAAAACTGAGTGAATATTTATGTAGAATCAACTTTTTTTAAAGATTTATTTACTATTTGAAATACACACGCAGAGAGATCTTCCGTACATTGTTTTATTCCCCAAATGGCTGGGGCTGAGCGAAGCATAAGCCAAGAGCCAGGAACTCCATCTGGGTCTCCCACATGGTTTGTAGGGGCCCAGAGCACTTGGGTCATCTTCCCCTGCTTTCCCAGGCACATTAGCAGGAAGTTGGGTCAGAAGTGCAGCAGCCAGGACTCAGACCAGTGCTCATATGGGATGCCATTGCCACAGGTAGCAACCTAACCTGGTGGGCCACAACTCCAGCCCTAGAATCAATTATTGGATGTGGAATTTGATCTTTGTATTCATTTCCAAAAGCTGCAATTGCAAAGACGCACAAACTGCATGGTTTAAAACAATGGGAATTTATTGTCACAGTTTTGAAGTCCAGAATTCCAGCAAGGGGTTGATAGGGCTGCGCGCCTTCTGAAACCTGTGTCGCCTCTTGCTACCATCTGGAGGTTTGTGGTTTGCTGGCGATCTTTGGCGTCCTCTGCCTTGCAGCTGCGTAGTAACTGCAACCTCTGTCTGTGATAGCACTGGCACTCTCCTTATGTGCCTCTGTCTTCACGTGACCACTTTTTTTTTTTTTTTAAGATTTGTTTATTTGAAAGAGTTACACAGAGAGAGGGTGAGACAGAGAGATGGGGGGGGGGGGATCGTCTGTCTGCTGATTCACGATTCACTCCCCCAGGAACCAGGAGCTTCTTCCAGATCTCCCATATGGGTGCAGGGACCCAAGGACTTGGGTCATCTTCCACTGCTTTCCGAAGTGCATTATCAGGGAGCTGGATCTGAAGTGGTACAGCTGGGACTCTACCTGGTGCTCATTTGGGATGCTAGTTCCAAAGGTGGTGGCATTACCCACTACACCACAGTGCCGGCCCCAACCATCTTCTTATAAGGACACTGGTCAGGGGCTGGCATTGTGCCATAGCCAGTAAAGCCACAGCCGGCAGTACAGACATCCCATATGGGCACCGGTTCGAGTCCTGACTGCTCCACTTCTGATCCAGCTTTCTGCTATGGCTTGGGAAAGCAATGAGAGATGGCCCAAGTTCTTGGGCCCTTGCACTCATGTGGGGGACCCAGAAGAAGCTCCTGGCTTCTGGCTTCAGATCAGTTCAGCTCCAGTCATTGTGGCCATTTGGGGAGTGAAACAGCAGATGGAAGACCTCTCTCTCTCTCTCTCTCTGATTTTGCCTCTCTGTAACTCTGCCTTTCCAATAAATAAATCTTAAAAAATAATAATAATAAGGGCACCACTCTGCTGGATTAGGGGCCAACCCAACTCCAGTATAACCTCATCTTAATCAGTTATGTCTGCAATAACTGTACTTCCAAATTAGGTCACATTCTGAGACACTGGGAGTTAAGACATCAACCGTATCTTTTTCCATGTGGTGAGGGCAGGTAGGGAAGCACGAGGGAGGGGCAAAATCCAACCCATAGCATCCTTCAAAGAGTAAGGGCTTCCAAAACTGTAATAGATGCAGCCACGTTTTATTCCAAAATTATGCCAATTTACTTTTTAAAGGTTTATTTATTTTTTTGAAAGGCAGAGTTGTAGTGAGAGAGAGAAAGAGACAGAGATCTTCTGTCCACTGTTTCATTCTCCAAATTGCTGCCAGCAGCCGAGCTTTCTGCTTTTGCTTTCTGCTGCTTTTCAGGCACATCAGCAGGGAGCTGGGTTGGAAGCAGAACAGACAGAACTCCAGCCAGCACACATGTGGGATGTTGCTGGGCGTTGCAGGCAGCTTAACCCTCTGAGCCGCAGTGCCAGTGCCCCAACTTACATTCTTATAAATGAGTTTCTCATCTTCCCACTTAGACTAGATGTTAGTTTTTATTATTTTCAAATATGATAGAAATTTATCTCATTGTTATTTCATTTTGCATTACTTTAATTATTAGTAAAATAAAATTTTCAATTGCCTTACTGATTTATTCTGTGATACATACACCTCTAACATCATGCCTTTTTTTCTATTGCATTGTTCATCATTTTCTAATTGATTTATATATGTTTTTGTTTCCTAGAGGAATCAATATTCTCTGCTTAATAAATAAGCAGTAATTTCCCCTCAACTTATCCTTTACTTTGGCTTTTGCTACACAGAAGTATATTATTTTATGTAGTTACTTTTCTCTTTTTAGAGTTTTGAATTTTTGTGCTTAAAAAGACCTTATCTATCCTGAGATCATGAAACTACATACCTACATTTTCTTCTATTACGATTGTGGCTTCATTTGTACCTTGAAATTTTTTGTCCATTTGACAAGCAATTCAGTGTGAGGAGTAAGATGACAACCCCGGGGTCTTATTTCTTCAAATGGCTATCTGTTCTGCTAAGGCCTTTTGTTAATTTATTTTCCCCATAGATTGGCAATATCTGTGTTATTGTCATGGCACCTATGATAACTACACTGCATTATGTGTGTATTGTCACCTGTTTGCAGGTCTGATTCTGGGACACCATGTTCTGTTCCATTACCCTGCTAATGTCTTGTTGAGCTAGAACCACAGTGATCAGTTACCATGACTTTATAATACATCCTAATATCTCATAGGGCTTGCTTTCCTCCTTTATTTTTCATAGTCTTCCTGATTATTTTAAAAGTTTATTCTCTAGAGTAAATGTAAATTTTTTCTAGTTCTTAAAAAATAATGCTTATGGCCAGCGCTGTGGCTCACTAGGCTAATCCTCCACTTGAGGCGCAGGCACACTGGGTTCTAGTCCCGGTTGGGGCGCCGGATTCTGTCCTGGTTGCCCCTCTTCCAGGCCAGCTCTCTGCTGTGGCCAGGGAGTACAGTGGAGGATGGCTCAAGTGCTTGGGCCCTGCACCCCATGGGAGGCCAGGAGAAGCACCTGGCTCCTGCTATCGATCAGCACGGTGCACAGGCTGCAGCGCGCCAGCCATGGCGGCCATTGGAGGGTGAACCAACAGCAAGGGAAGACTTTTCTCTCTGTCTCTCTCACTATCCACTCTGCCTGTCAAAAAACAAAACAAAACAAAACAAAACAAAACAAAAAAACATAATGCTTGTATTTTCAAGGAATAACACTGAGTTTATAATGAAGAAAGAATTGATGCTTCATATATTTTTCCTACTTAAAGTGGAATTGCCTGTCTACAACTCTTTTTTTTTTAAAGATTGATTTTTTTTTTATTCTAAAGACAGAGTTACAGAGAGGCAGGGGGGTCCCCCATCCGCTGGCCCACTCTCCAGATGGCCTCAGTGGCCAGAGCTGTGCCTATCTGAAGCCAGGAGCCAGGAGCTTTTTCTTGGACCCCACAAGGCTGCAGGGGCCCAAAGATTTGGGCCATCCCCTACTGCTTTCCCAGGCCATAAAAGAAAGCTGGATGGGAAGTGGAGAAACTGGGCCAGAACTGGCACCCGCATGGGATGCCGGCACCACAGGTGGCGCCCCACCCGCTACACCACAGCCCAGGCTCCTCAAGCCTTTTGAAGTTCAGATCTTCTCTCAATAATGTACCTTTTCTTTGTGCAGTACAGTTTTGTTAGCATATTCTTAACTTTTATTTTTTTATTACCACTGTGAATAAAATCTTTTCTTTTAGGAAATTTTTACCTGGTTTCTATTTGTATGCAGGAAAGTTTTTGATTTTTTCTTTTTTTAATATTAACTACATAACTGGCTACCTCCATAAATCCTTTAATGGCTTTGCAGTGGTTTCTCCTGTAATTTCAGATTTTTTTCCTTATCACATGAAGGAACTATAAACTTGCTTCCTCTTTTACAATATTTATGTTTTATTGATTCTCTTATCTAATTGTATTTGCTAACTTTTCCAGAAAACTTTTGGATAACAGCAGTAATAATGGGGATGTTTGTTTTATTCCTATTTTAGTGGGAATATTTCTATTATTTTCCTGTTAATCATGATGTTTAATTATGGTTTAGGATACATATGTCTTTTATATATAGAAGTATTCTTTTTTTTTAAAGGCATTCCTTTGAGTCACTAAGTTTCTTTTTTTAAAAAAAAAAAGATGTATTTATTTATTTGAAAGTCAGAATTACACAGAGAGAGGAGAGGCAGAGAGAGAGAGGTCTTTCATCCAATGATTCACTCCCTAGTTGGCTGCAACTGCCAGAGCTGTGCTGATCTGAAGCCAGGAGCCAGGAGCTTCTTCCGGGTCTCCCACGCTGGTGCAGGGGCCCAAGGACTTGGACCATCCTCTACTGCTATCCCAGGCCACAGCAGAGAGCTGCATTGGGAGAGGAGCAGCCGGAACTAGAACTGGTGTCCATATGGGATGCCAGCACTGCAGGTCAGGGCGTTAACCCGCTGCGCCACAGCGCTGGCCCCAGAAGTATTCTTACAATCCTATTTTTACATAGTCATTAAGAGCAAGTCACTTATTAGCTATATGCATTCCATTTGTAGGACCTAAGGCAGGATTCTTAACCTCATCTATGAAGTGAGTGTGATAGATAGTAACTCCCTCATTGGGCAGTGGTGGGGATCATATGAGAAAAGACATACAAAGCATGTCAGACAGTGCTCAGTACATACTAAGGGCAAAATAAAGATAGCTCTTACTGTTATTGTTTCATTGTGAATGAATATTTAAATTTATTATATTCTCTTCTATATTTGAAGGTAACAATTTCTCCTTTGACTATGAAGAGAGTGAATTACGGATTTCTAAAATTAAATCACCCTGAAATGATGTCTACTTTTCCATAGCATATTTTCCCTAAGTTTTATTTAGTGTCTTTTTAAATGGGCTATTTGATTCTATTTGCTAATATATCACTTAGGATTTTTTACATTATGTTTGAGAGCAGGAATGCCTTGGTATGTGCATGTATGTGTGTGTGTGTGGCTGGGAGAACAACACTTATGAGAAATGAGTGGTGCATACATTTGATCTCTTTGAGGTTTTGGTGCTAGTGATATGTTGGCTTCATAAAATAAGCCCTTATACCCTGGATGAGTTATGTAGCAACAAAATCATCTCTCCCATAAAGGTTGAAAATGAGTAACTTGTTGAATGACCTAGGCCTGGGTTAGTCTGTGGCAGAATTTGTCAAATTTCTTTCATGGTTTGGGATGTTTTAAATCTCTGGGTTAATTTTGTTATAAATTTCTTTTAAAAATCATTTACTCATTCTCATTTCTTAGAGAATATAGAAATAGTTTTTTGTATACAGTATCAGATAATAGTGGTGTATAATCACAAAGATTTCTTTACATTTAGTGTGAAGTGAAAGGGTTAGAAGAGCTGAGAAACAGTTTTCGCACCATAGCACAATAAGGATAGTCAGTCAGGGAGGATGGATTTCCTATGAGACTGGATCATCTTTAAGTAATAAAAATGGAGAAATATGTGATTGATTTATTTACCATGACTTGGTAAATAATAAGTGAATACTCACAAAATAACCATGGCCAGTAGACTAAATCATTCAAAACATGGCGGCCCTGGAGGACTATTTCCAAGGTGTTCTTTAGGAGTGACCATGCTAGGATACATGTCTGTCACAAGGGAGCTGGCAGACTGTGCACCTGCTGACAGCAGAGGAACTGGAAGGACTTCCTGAGGGAAAGAGACTGAAACTGGGTTGAGAAAAGGTGAGGAAAGGCCAAGGACATCTCAGATCAAAATGCCAACGTGCCTGCTGGTGTGGAAAAGAAAGGACAGATTCTGGGACTAGTGAGACTTGGGTGCAGAGGGCCAAGCTGGAGTGACCCCCATGTCTTCTAGAAGAACTGGAAGGTTTATCCGTGTTTGTACTAACTTCCTTTCTTCGCCCTTGGACTTGGGATGAGGATATATAGTAAGTGTGCTCAGTTGGATAGCTTAACACTCCCCTGGTGCTAGTGAACTGTGGCAGGCAGTACATAGGTCTCCTCTCCTCCAGCTCTCACTCCCCATGAGTGCTGGTCTCTTCTCAGTTTCCAGGGCTGCTTCTTTGGCTGAGGTTTGGCTGTATGCACTGGAGTGTATACAGAACCTACAAGAATACTATGGATAGAAGGGAGGAACAACTGTTAACTCCCTCACGGGACCTTTCAGAGGGGAGATGGACTTCCCACTCTCAGTATCAACATTCTAGGTATCTTGTTTGAAAAAGAATGTTTCTGTCTCTGATTCTTAAAGGAAAGTTAAGATGAAACAGGTTTTGGGGGGCTGGCACTGTGGCATAGTAGGCTAAGCTGGTTTGTGTCCCAGCTGCTCCTCTTCCAATCCAGCTCTCTGCTGTGGCCTGGGTAAGCAGTGGAAGATGGCCCAAGTGCTTAGGCCTCGCTGCATCCTCTTGGGAGACCCAGAAGAAGCTCCTGGCTCCTTGCTTTGGATCAGCCCAGCTCCAGCAGTTGAGGCCATTTGGGAAATGAACCAGAGGGTGGAAGACTCTCTGTCTCTTCCTCTCTCTGTCTATAACTCTACCTCTCAAATAAATAAATAAATATTTTTTTAAAGATGCTGACAAAATATTATAGACAGTATCCTATCTCATTTTTTTTAAATGAAACAGGTTTTAATTGGTTGGCTTTGCATCCAATTGGAGCAATTAGAACTGCAAGCGATGTAATACCTAAAGAATCTGGGACCCTAGGGGTTCTTCAGAGGATGCTTTGTATATAGCAGGTTGGTTTCATGTGTCCACTTTGCTGGGCTATGAGTGCCCAGCTATTTGGTTACATATTATTAAGGGTGTTTCTGAATGGCATTAACATTTGATTGGTAGACTGAGGAAAGCACATTGCCCTTCCCATTATGGGTGGACCTCACCCAACCCATGAAGGTCTAAGTAGGAAAAAAAGGGGAGGGGCTTGCTGAGTGAAAAAGAATTCTCTCTTTTCTTCCTGACTTCTTCATCCTGGGAAATGGATCTTCTCCTGTCTTTGGATTCAGAATTAGGCTTGAGCTTAGGCCAATGGCTTGTCCAGTCCTCAGATCTTCAGAATCAGACTGGAGCTGATAACTATCTTGGGTCTCCAGCTTGCTGACTATAGATCTCAGCCTCCTGATCTTGTGAGCCACTTCCTTATAGTAATCTCCATTTAATTAGTTCTGTTTCTCTGGAGAACCCAGACTGGTACACAGGTACTCTGAAGTACCAGCTTCCTCCATTAAACAATGATTTTTTTTTAAAAGATTTTATTTATTTAAGAGGTAAAGTTACAGATGGTTAGAGGGAGAGACATAGAGAAAGGTCTTCCTTCCATTGGTTCACTCCCCAAAAGGCTGCAATGGCCAGAGCTGAGCCTATCCGAAACTAGGAGCCAGGAGCTTCTTCCAGATCTCTCATGCGGTTGCAGAGGCCTAAGCACTTGGGCCGTCTTCTACTGCTTTCCCAGGCCATAGCAGAGAGCTGGATTGGAAGTGGAGCAGCCGGGACTAGAACTGGCGCCCATATGGGATGCCGACACTGCAGGTGGAGGATTAATCTACCGTGTCACTGCGCCGGCCCC
Organism: Sylvilagus floridanus; assembly: GCA_949820135.1. Classification (NCBI taxonomy): domain Eukaryota; kingdom Metazoa; phylum Chordata; class Mammalia; order Lagomorpha; family Leporidae; genus Sylvilagus; species Sylvilagus floridanus. The sequence continues at coordinate 31,617,158 of OX463245.1, read as the reverse complement.
TGATTTTTTTTTTTTTAAGATTATTTATTTGAAAATCAGAGCTACAAAGAGAGAGAAACAGAGAAAGAGAGATCTCCCATGACTACAATGGCCAGCACTAGACCAGGCTGAAGCCAGGAGCCAGGAGCTTCATCTAGGTCTCCCATATGGGTGTAGAGACCCAAACACTTGGCCATCTTCAACTGCTTTTCCCAGGCTATTAGCAGGGAGCTGGATCAGAAGCAGTGTAGCCGAGAGTTGAACTGGTGCCCATGTGAGATGCCAGCATCACAGATGGCGGCTTTACTTGCTATGCCACAACACCAACCCCAAGCAGTAATCTTAAATTCAGTCCAGGACATGGGTCTATAGGGTCATCCACCTAGATGCTTTCTATGACTCACCCTGATAAGGTCCTGTGGAGGTGAGGCAGGACAAACAATGATGTGGTGAAGTCAGTTCTGTGGGAACCACCACAGAAACTGGACCTAGAGAATGGAAGCAAGCCAGAGAGTCGCCCAGGTCCAGCAAGACTCAGGGCTTCCATACAGAACTGAGTCAAAACAGGGGAGCCCAGCAGCAGTTAGGACCCAGAAAGAAGGGATTCTGCAGCATAAATGCAGTTTGTGTGGTTTATCGTTCTCTCTGCTACTGGAGGATCTGGTGTCTCTTCCACGAATTCACCTTCCCAGAGTCTAACGGGCCTTCAGATGCCACATCAGACTTGCTGCTTTTACCATATCCTTATGATGGAACTTCGCAGTAACTTCAACTTCAAGGCAGCTGGTCTAAGAATCCAGCCATAGAGCGGACACCACCTGCTGAACAACAAATGACTCCTGTAGTGCTTCTTAGAATGTGTTCTGTGCACTACCTGTCACAGGATAATATAGGGTGCTTGTTAAAAATACAAATTCCTAAGCTCTACCCAAATCTACTGAATCAGCATCTCTGGGACTGTGGCCAGGATATTTAATAATATCCCCCATGACTCTTATTTATGCACACTGACATTTGAGCTCTATCAAGTAGCATCAAAACATACACGATTCCCCTGGAATTGACTAAATGATGATGGTAAACTCTAGCCCACATTCACTCATTTGTTCATTTATTCATTCAACAAATCTTTTTAAAGACTTTATGCCCGGGGCCGGCGCCATGCCAGCATCCCTTATGGGTGCCAGTTCTAGTCCTGGTTGCTCCTCTTCCAGTCTAACTCTTTGCTGTGCCCAAGTGCTTGAGCCCTGCACCCGCATGGGAGACCAGGAGGAAACACCTGGCTCCTGGCTTCGGATCGGCGCAGCGCCGGCTGTGGTGGCCATTTGAGGAGTGGGCCAATGGAGGGAGGACCTTTCTCTCTGTCTCTCTCTCTCACTGTCTATAACTCTACCTCTCAAATAATAAAAATAAAAATAAATTATAAAAAGACTTTATGCCGAAGGCATTTTGTTAGGTGCTGTGAAAAGTTTCATATAAAAAGTTAGTATTTCAGGGTCAGTGTTGTGGCATAGCAAGTTAAGCCACTGCCAAGCAATGCTGGCGTCCCACATGGGCCAGTTCAAGTCCTGGCCACTCCACTTCCAACCCAGCTCCCTATAAATGGTGCCTGAAAAAGAAGCGGAAGCAGGTCCAAGAGCTTGAGTCGTTGCCACCCACCTGGGAGATCTCGAAGAAGCTCCAAGCTTCTTGCTTTGGCCTGGCACAGCCCAGGCTGTTGTGGCCATTTGGGGAGTAAAAGTAGAAAGAAGATTCTCTGTCTCTCCCTGTGTCTCTCTGTAACTCTGCCTTTCAAATAAATAAATATGAATCTTTAAAAAATGTATTTCTTTTCATTCTATTCAACAAGCAACTAATAGATACTATTCTTTAGGTAATGTGCAAGATGCTGCAGATCCAACCTGAATAAGCAGTTCCCAGCCCCCTAGGAGCTAGGCAGGGAGAACTCAGACCCTCATACTACCAATATGACGCAGCCTGGGGGTGCTGCTGATGGTGTACATGATATACACTAGATCATAGGTGGGGAAATCATTCTATTGAAGAGTGAAATGAAGATTCAGGAAGGTTTCAGAAATGAGGTGACATTTGGAGTGAATCTTTCAGACTGAATAGGATTTTGCCTGTGGGAATGGTCAAAGCAGGAAGAGCATTTTGGGCAGAGCGAGTAAGAAGAGGCACAGAGAGAGAAAGATGAAGGACATATTGGAGGTACAATGAGTAGCCTGGTGTGATTGGTTTGGTTTGCGGGTGTCAGGAGGAACCTGGCTGAAAATGAACCCAGAAACAGATACCAGAATGGGAGGACTTTTTAAAAATTAATTTAGTTTTATTTATTTGCAAGGTAAAAGAGAGAGAGAAAGAGAAAGAGAGAAACAGATTTTCTGCCTACTGGTTCATTCCTCAAATGCCTGCAACAACTACAATAGGGCCAGGCCAAAACCAGGAGCCAGGAACTCTATCCAGGTCTCCCAGGTGGGTGGCAAGAATCCAAATACTTGAGTCATCATATACTGCTTCGCAGAGTGCATACTGTCAGGAAGCTGGATGGGAAGCAGAGGTGGGGCTGCATCACAGGCACTCTTATTTGGGATGGGAATGCCCTGAGCAGAGGCTTAACCAGCTGCACCACTATGCCTACCCCTAGAAAGAAATTTGAATATCATTTTGGAGTCTGGACGTGGTCTTATGAGCCAGTGGTTCATTATCCTGGCATTGCAGATCCTTGAGCCCTAGACATCTCCAATAGGTAAGACCTAAGAGTCTATTTTTACTAAGTTCTGTAGGCAGTGCCAATGCACAGCCATGATTAGGACCTACTGAAATTAAGATTGCTAGAAGGATATCCAGTGACATTGGACTTTGAGAAGTCCTGGGACTGTCCAGCTAAGGCAGCAAGAAGCAAAATTTAATGATACTTCACTTGCAGCACTTGCAATGTCCTGAGAGTAGTACCTTTTAAAATTTTGTGCCACTGGCACCTCTGTTGCTGTATGCTAACCCATCTGTGACTCTGGGACCAGAGGCCTGGAGCAGGAAGGAGAACATTTATCAGAGAAAGCCATAGGGAGGCCAGTACACCAGTCCAGGGGAAGAGGATGAAGGCTTCAGGATTGGAGCCAAGAGTAGGGAGGCCCTTCCACGTTAGCCCCAGCAAAGTTCCCAGTGGCCTTGGGCGACAGACCAAGACATTGAGGTTCTCTGGCTTAGGAGCATGAGTGTTGAGCACTGGCATAGCAGATATGAAGGAGGTTTAGGGTAAAGATGCAAGGTTTGGTTTGGGACATACTGAGTATGAAATTTTTGTTGGAGATTCTGGGCAGAACTGTACTACCCTTTTTCCTAAAGACATGTTCAAATATATCCTGTTGCAAGAATCTCAACCAATTTAATAGCCAATATCAAGACCTACTATATGGGCTGGTGCCACGGCTCACTAGGCTAATCCTCCACCTTGCGGTGCCGGCAAACCGAGTTCTAGTCCCGGTCAGGGCGCCAGATTCTGTCCTGGTTGCCCTTCTTCCAGGCCAGCTCTCTGCTGTGGCCAGGGAGTGCAGTGGAGGATGGCTCAAGTGCTTGGGCCCTGCACCCCATGGGAGACCAGGAGAAGCACCTGGCTCCTGCCATCGGACCAGCGCGGTGTGCCAGCCGCAGCACAATGGCCGCGGTGGCCATTGGAGGGTGATCCAATGGCAAAGGAAGACCTTTCTCTCTGTCTCTCTCTCTCACTATCCACTCTGCCTGTCCAAAAAGAAAAAAAAAAAGACCTACTATAAGCAAAGTCCTGTGCTGAAATGTTGAGTGAATAGGACACTAAGCTGGGTCACCAGGGTGCCATATAAGCAAATGAGTAATTTCAGTGTGCATTAGTCTATATTAAATTCAATAAGAGTATAGAGACAGTGCTGTGGTAGAATATAGACTCATAAGATTAATTCCAACTGTGCGGAATGGTGAAGGCTGCTTGGGGTGATTTCAGCTGGTTCCTGAATGTAGATACAAAAGAGAAAAAAAGCAAAGTGGAAGAAAATTTGAGCAAAATCACAGAAGTTGGAAATGTGTGGTATATTACAAGACAGTTTTGAAGATAATGTACCCACAAACACATACTGAGCACCTTATGCTCACCCTGGAGAATGTTAGTGTGGCAACCACGAGACTACCCTACAGAGGCCTCTGCAGGTCAACTCCAAACTCTGAAATCCACTGCTGCCCTGACACTTCCAATTGACAACACCTAGCCAGTGATTGAACAGAACAGGGATTCAGGGTCAGGCCCACTCCTAGATGGCACAGTCTCATCTAATGGCCAGTTTTGGCTCCAAAACATCCAAACAGCCTGCCTCAACCTTCTCTAGATGCCCAGCAACTAGGACACTTCCTTCACTGTCTCCTTCCATTGGTCCCATAATGTTAGAATCTGATGACTTCTACTCAGTTTCTTTCACATGAGCTTTTCTGAGGACTCAGACTAACCCAGGCAGGTACTGTGAAGGAAAATAACATAAAAGCAATTCCTTCTCACAGTTCTTTGCATATATAAACACCCTTTAAATATCCTACAAACACTGTTCTAAGGAATTTAACAGATACTTTATAAAAAGTAACACATTTTTGAAGATGGACAAATCAGTCTGCGCTTAAATTTTTTAAAAATTTTATTTCTTGGGCCGGCGCCGTGGCTCAACAGGCTAATCCTCCGCCTTGCGGCGCCGGCACACCGGGTTCTAGTCCCGGTCGGGGCACCGGATTCTGTCCCGGTTGCCCTTCTTCCAGGCCAGCCCTCTGCTGTGGCCCAGGAGTGCAGTGGAGGATGGCCCAGGTGCTTGGGCCCTGCACCCCATGGGGAGACCAGGAAAAGCACCTGGCTCCTGGCTCCTGCCATCGGACGAGCGCGGTGCGCCGGCCGCAGCGCGCCGACCGCGGCGGCCATTGGAGGGTGAACCAACGGCAAAGGAAGACCTTTCTCTCTGTCTCTCTCTCTCACTGTCCACTCTGCCTGTAAAAAAAAAAAAAGAAAAGAAAAAAAAAAAGAAAAAAAAATTTTATTTCTCGGGCCGGCGCCGCGGCTCACTAGGCTAACCCTCCGCCTGCGGCACTGGCACTCCAGATTCTAGTCCCAGTTAGGGTGCCGGATTCTGTCCTTGTTGCTCCTCTTCCAGTCCAGCTCTCTGCTGTGGCCTGGTAAGGCAGTGGAGGATGGCCCAAGTGCTTGGGTCCCTGCACCAGCGTGGGAGACCAGGGGGAAGCACCTGGCTCCTGGCTTCGGATCGGCAGCGCGCCGGCCACAGCATACCAGCCGTAGCCGCCATTTGGGGGGGTGAACCAACGGAAGGAAGACCTTTCTCTCTGTCTCTCTCTCTCACTGTGTAACTCTGCCTGTCAAAAAAAATTTTTTTTTTTTATTTCTTGGCCGGCGCCGTGGCTCACTTGGCTAATCCTCTGCCTGCAGCACCAGCACCCCAGGTACTAGTCCTGGTTGCTGCTCTTCCAGTCCAGCTCTCTGCTATGGCCCAGGAGGGCAGTGGAGGATGGCCCAAGTGCTTGAGTCCCTGCACCCGCATGGGAGACGGAGAGGAAGCACCCAGTTCCTGGCTTCGGATTGGCTGGCCATATTGGCCATTAGGGGAGTGAACCAACAGAAGGAAGATCTTTCTCTCTTTCTCTCACTGTACTCTCTGTCTCTCTCTCTCACTGTCTAACTCTGCCTGTCCAAAAAAAAAAAAAAGTTTAAAAAAAATTTTTTCTTTGAGTGAGGGGGAGGGAGAGAGGGGGAGAGAGAGAGAAAGAGAGAGTTTGGTTTACTCCCCAGATGCCTGCAAGGGCCAGGACTAGGTCAGGACAAAACTGGGAGCCAGAAACTCAATCTAGGTCTCCCACGGTCTCCCATGGGGGTGGCAGGAATACAACCACTTGAGCCTCCCAGGGTCTGCATTACAAGGAAGCTGGAATCAGGAGCAGAGCCAGGCATCACACTCAGGTGCTATGATATGAGATATGGGCATTTTAACTAGTAGGCCAAACACTTGTCCCTACTCTGCACTTGTGTGCTTTATGCATATCAAGATTTCTCAGAGAGGTGCAACAGGGGTCAAAATAAATCTATGGGGCATGGGGCCAACACTGTGACATAGCGGGTAAAGCCGCTGCCTGCAGTGCTGGCATCCCATTTAGGCGCCAGTTTGAGTCTCAGCTGCTCCACTTGCAATCCAGCTCTCTGATATGACCTGGGAAATCAGTGGGAGATGATCCAACTCCTTGGGCCCCTGCACCCACATGGGAGACCCATAGGAAGCTCTTGACTCCTGGCTTCGGATCGGCGCAGCTCCAGCCATTGTGGCCAATTGGGGAATGAACCAGCGGATGGAAGACCTCTCTCTCCCTCTCTGCCTCTCCTCTCTCTGTGTAACTCTGACTTTAAAATAAAATAAACAAATCTTTAAAAACAAAAAATCTATGGGGCAACCATAGCCTCGGTGGGGGTATAATATAGAGCTGTGAATCTTCTTATTGATTACTCATTCTTTTTTTTTTTTTAAGATTTATTTATTTTACTTGAAAGAGTTACAAAGAGAGAGGAGAGGCAGAGAGAGAGAGAGAGAGAGAGAGAGAGAGAGAGAGAGAGAGATCTTCCATCCGATGGTCCACTCCCCAGTTGTCTGCAACATCTGGAACTGTGCCGATCTGAAGCCAGGAGCCAAGAGCCTCCTCTGGGTCTCCCACGAGGATGCAGGGGCCCAAGGACTTGGACCATCTTCCACTGCTACCCCAGGCCATAGCAGAAAACTGGATGAGAAGTGGAGCAGCTGGGTCTTCAACCGGTGTCCATATGGAATGCCAGCACTGCAGGCCAGGGCGTTAACCCGCTGTACCACAGCACCAGCCCCCTGGTTACTCATTCTGATGTCACTGACTCTGTGCTTTCTTAGTGAAGTAAGGATGTTTTCTGATTTTACAAAGATCACATGGGATAGCTAAAAAGGGTTCTGGAGCCAAGTGAGACATTGTTAATCACAAATGTGCCACTCTCTGTGTAACCTCAAATTGGTTTCTTAACTTTGCTGAGCTGCTGTTCCCTCATCTGCAAAAGGGGCCAGAATATGGATCTTGCAGTTATTTTTTTTTTATAATTAAAACAGTAATAATCATAATTTAATGAGTGTTTACTATGTGCCAGGGGCTTCCCCTTGCCTTAAATATGTTTTTTTTTTATATAAAGCTTTTATTTAAAGAATATAAATTTCCAAAGAACAGCTTATGGATCACAATGGCTCCCCTCCCCACAACCTCCCTCCCTCCCCCTACCCTCCCCTCTCCCGCTCCCTCCCGCCCTCCGCCCACATCAAGATTCATTTTCAATTCTCTTTATACACAGAAGATCAATTTAGTACATATTACGTAAAGATTTCAACGGTTTGCCCTCGCATAGAGACACAAAATGATAATACTGTTGGAGTGCTAGTTATAGTATTAATTCACAATGTACAGCACATTAAGGACAGAGATCCTACATGATTTTTTTTTTAAAAATTGTCTATGCAATTTCCAGTTTAACACCAAGATTTTTTAATCATTTGCAATTATCTTTATATAAAGAAGATAGATTCAATATATACTATGTAAAGATTTCACCAGTTTGCACCCACTCAGAAACACAAAGTGCAAAAATACTGTTTCATTACTAGTAATAGCATTATTTCACATTGGATAACACATTAAGGACAGATCCCTCATGAGACGTAAGTACACAGTGACTCCTGATGTTGATTTAACAATTTGACACTCTTGTTTATGGCGTCAGTAATCTCCCTAGGCTCTGGTCATGAGTTGCCAAGGCTATGGAAGCCTTTAGGGTTCGCCGACTTCGATCTTATTCCGACAGGGTCATAGTCAAAGTGGAAGTTCTCTCCTCCCTTCAGAGAAAGGTACCTCCTTCTTTGATGGCCCCGTTCTTTCCACTGGGATCTCACTCGCAGAGATCTTTCATTTAGGTCTTCTTTTTTTTCCAGAATGTCTTGGCTTTCCATGCCTAAACTATTCTCATGGGCTCTTCAGCCAGATCCGCATGCCTTAAGGGCTGATTCTGAGGCCAGAGTGCTATTTAGGACATCTGCCATTCTATGAGTCTGCTGTGTATCCTGCTTCCCATGCTGGATCATTCTCTCCCTTTTTCATTCTATCAGTTAGTATTAGCAGACACTAGTCTTGCTTGTGCGATCCCTTTGACTCTTAGACCTATCAGTGTGATCAATTGTGAGCTGAAATTGATCACTTGGACTAATGAGATGGCCTTGGTACATGCCACCTTGATGGGATTGTATTGGAATCCCCTGGCACAATTCTAACTCCATCATTTGGGGCCGTTCTGATTGAGCATGTCCCAAATTTTACATCTCCTCCCTCTCTTATTCCCACTCTTATATTTCACAGAGATCACTTTTCAGTTAAAATTTAAACACCTAAGAATAATTGTGTGTTAATTACAGAGTTCAACCACTAGTACTAGGATAAAAAAAAAAGAATACTACCATGGATAAAGTATTACATTGTACAACAACAGTCAGCACAAGAGCTGATCGAGTCACTGTTTCTCATAGTGTCCATTTCACTTCTACAGGTTTCCCCTTTGGTGCTCAGTTAATCATCGCCAATCAAGGGAAACAAATGATATTTGTCTCTTTGGGACTGACTTAATTCACTCAGCATGATGTTTTCCAGATTCCTCCATTTTGTTGCAAGTGACCGGATTTCATTGTTTTTGACTGCTGTATAGTATTCTGTAGAGTACATGTCCCATAATTTCCTAATCCAGTCTACTGTTGATGGGCATTTGGGTTGGTTCCAAGTCTTAGCTATTGTGAATTGAGCCGCAATAAACATTACTGTGCAGACGGCTTTTTTGTTTGCCCATTTAATTTCCTTTGGGTAAATTCCAAGGAGTGGGATGGCTGGGTTGAATGGTAGGGTTATATTCAGGTTTCTGAGGAATCTCCAGACTGACTTCCATAGTGGCTTCACCAGTTTGCATTCCCACCAACAGTGGATTAGTGTCCCTTTTTCCCCACATCCTCTCCAGCATCTATTGTTGGTGGATTTCTGAATGTGAGCCATTCTCACCGGGGTGAGGTGAAACCTCATTGTGGTTTTGATTTGCATTTCCCTGATTGCTAGGGATCTTGAACATTTTTTCATGTGTCTGTTGGCCATTTGGATTTCCTCTTTTGAAAAATGTCTATTGAGGTCCTTGGCCCATCTCTTAAGTGGGTTGTTTGTTTTGATGTTGTGGAGTTTGTTAATTTCTTTGTAGATTCTGGTTATCAACCCTTTATCTGTTGCATAGTTTGCAAATATATTTTCCCATTCTGTCGGTTTCCTATTCACTTTCCTGACTGTTTCTTTTGCAGTACAGAAACTTTTCAATTTGATGCAATCCCAGTAGTTAATTTTGGTTTTCAGTGCCTGTGCTTCTGGGGTCTTTTCCAAGAAGTCTTTGCCAGTACCTATGTCTTGCAGGGTTTCTCCTATGCTCTCTAGTAATTTGATGGTGTCGGGTCGTAGGTTTAAATTTTTAATCCATGTTGAATGAATTTTTGTGTAGGGTGAAAGGTAGGGGTCTTGCTTCATGGTTCTGCACGTGGAAATCCAGTTTTCCCAGCACCATTTATTAAACAGACTGACCTTACTCCAGGGACTGGTTTTGGATCGTTGATCAAATATAAGTTGGCTGTAGGTGTTTGGATTGATTTCTGGAGTTTCTATTCTGTTCCATTGGTCTATCCATCTGTTTCTGTACCAGTACCATGCTGTTTTGATAACAACTGCCCTGTAGTATGTCCTGAAATCTGGTATTGTGATGCCTCCGGCTTTGTTTTTGTTGTACAAGATTGCTTTAGCTATTCGAGGTCTCCTGTGTCTCCATATGAATTTCAGCATCATTTTTTCCAGATCTGAGAAGAATGTCCTCGGTATCTTGATTGGTATTGCGTTGAATCTGTAAATTGCTTTTGGGAGAATGGACATTTTGATGATATTGATTCTTCCAATCCATGAGCATGGGAGATTTCTCCATTTTTTGGTATCCTCTTCTATTTCTTTCTTTAAGGTTTTGTAATTTTCATTGTAGAGATCTTTAATGTCCTTAGTTAAATTTATTCCAAGGTATTTGATTGTTTTTGTAGCTATTGTGAATGGGATTGATCTTAGCAGTTCTTCCTCAGCCGTGGCATTGTCTGTGTATACAAAGGCTGTTGATTTTTGTGCATTGATTTTATATCCTGCTACTTTGCCAAACTCTTCTATGAGTTCCAATAGTCTCTTAGTAGAGTTCTTTGGGTCCCCCAAATAAAGAATCATGTCGTCTGCAAAGAGGGATAGTTTGAGTTCTTCCTTCCCAACTTGTATCCCTTTAATTTCTTTTTCTTGCCTAATAGCTCTGGCTAAGACTTCCAGCACTATATTGAATAGCAGTGGTGAGAGTGGGCATCCCTGTCTGGTACCAGATCTCAGTGGAAATGCTTCCAACTTTTCCCCATTCAATAGGATATTGGCCGTGGGTTTTTCATAAATTGCTTTGATTGTATTGAGGAATGTGCCTTCTATACCCAGTTTGCTTAGGGTTTTCATCATGAAAGGGTGTTGAATTTTATCGAATGCTTTCTCTGCGTCTAGTGAGATAATCATATGGTTTTTCTTCTGCAGTCTGTTAATGTGGTGTATCACGTTGATTGTTTTGCGAATATTGAACCATCCCTGCATACCAGGGATGAATCCCACTTGGTCTGGGTGGATGATCTTTCTGATGTGTTGTTGCAGTCTATTGGCCAGAATTTTGTTGAGGATTTTTGCATCTATGTTCATGAGGGATATTGGTCTGTAATTCTCTTTCAATGCTGCATCTTTTTCTGGCTTAGGAATTAAGGTGATGCTGGCTTCATAGAAAGAATTTGGGAGAATTCCCTTTTTTTCGATTGTTCTGAAAAGTTTGAGAAGAATTGGGGTTAGTTCTTCTTTAAATGTCTGGTAGAATTCAGCAGTGAATCCATCTGGTCCTGGGCTTTTCTTTGTTGGGAGGGCCTTTATTACTGATTCAATTTCTGACTCACTTATGGGTCTGTTTAGGTTTTCTATGTCTTCCTGGTTCAATTTAGGTAGGTTGCATGTGTCCAGGAATCTATCCATTTCTGATAGGTTTCCCTGTTTACTGGCATACAAGTCCTTGTAGTAATTTCTGATGATTCTTTTGATTTCTGTGGTGTCTGTTGTTATATTTCCTTTTTCATCTCTGATTTTACTAATTTGGGTCTTTTCTCTTCTTTTTTTAGTTAGTTGGGCCAATGGGGTGTCAATCTTGTTTATTTTTTCAAAAAACCAGCTCCTCGTTTGGCTGATTTTTTGTAATGTTTTTTTGGATTCAATCCTGTTGATTTCTTCTCTGATTTTGATTATTTCTCTTTTTCTACTAGATTTGGGTCTAGTTTGCTGCAAATTTTCTAGATCCTTGAGATGCATTGAAAGCTCATCTATTTGGTGCCTTTCCAGTTTCTTGATGTAGGCACCTATTGATATAAACTTTCCTCTTAACACTGCTTTTGCTGTATCCCATAAGTTTTGGTATGTTGTGCTGTTATCCTCATTTACTTCCAGAAAATTTTTGATTTCTCTTTTGATTTCTTCAGTGACCCGTTGTTCATTCAGGAGCATGTTGTTCAATCTCCATGTGTTTGCATATTCTCTAGGGATTCCTGAGTTGCTAATTTCCAACTTCAATCCCTTATGGTCTGAGAAGTTGCATCGTATGATTCTAATTCTTTTGAGTTTGCTGAGACTTGCTTTATGGCCTAATATGTGATCAATCCTAGAGTAGGTTCCATGTACTGCTGAGAAGAATGTGAATGCTTTACGTGTAGGATGAAAAGTTCTGTAGATATCTGTTAGATCCATTTGGGCTATAGTGTTGTTTAAATCTACTGTCTCCTTGTTGATCTTCTGTCCTGTTGATCTGTCAATATCTGTGAGTGGAGTATTGAAGTCCCCCAGTACTATTGTGTTGGGGTCTAAGTCTCCCTTTAAGTTTCTTAACAAATTTTTTAAATAAACCTGTGGCCTGTAATTAGGTGCATATACATTGAGAATTGTTATATCTTCCTGTAGTATTGATCCCTTAATCATTATATAATGTCCCTCTTTGTCTCTCTTAACAGTTTTTGTGTTAAAGTTTATGTAGTCCGATATTAAGATGGTTACACCCGCTCTTTTTTCATTTCTGTTGGCGTGGTATATCTTGTTCCATCCTTTTATTTTCAGTCTGTATGGATCTTCGTTGGAAAGATGTGTTTCTTGTAGGCAGCAAATAGATGGTTTTTGTTCCTTAACCCAGTCAGCCAATCTCTGTCTTTTAACAGGACAGTTTAGACCTTTAACGTTCAATGTGACTATTGATAAGTGGTAAGTTTGCCCTGCCATTTGCCAGATATTTTCTAATGTATGCTTTGAATTCCCTGTGATCTTTTGCCGTGAGGTTCCCTTCGTTTACCTTCTTTCATGTTGATGGTCGTGTTTCTGTGTTTCTGTGTGTAACACGTCTTTAAGTATCTTTTGCAGGGCTGGACGAGTGGCAACAAATTCTTTCAATTTTTGTTTGTTATGAAAGGTCTTTATTTCCCCTTCATTCACAAATGAGAGCTTTGCAGGGTATAATATTCTTGGCTGGCAGTTTTTCTGTCTAAGTACCTGGGCTATGTCTCGCCATTCCCTTCTAGCTTGTAGGGTTTCTGTTGAGAAGTCAGCTGTGAGTCTAATTGGAGATCCTCTGAGAGTAATCTGACGTTTCTCTCTTGCACATTTTAGGATCTTTTCTTTTTGCTTCACTGTGGTGAGTTTAATTACAATATGTCGTGCAGAGGATCTCTTTTGGTCATGTTTATTAGGGGTTCTATGAGCTTCCTGGATTAGGATTTCTCTGTCTTTCTCCAAGCCTGGAAAATTTTCTGCTAGTATCTCCCTAAAAAGGCCTTCTAATCCTTTCTCCCTCTCCATACCTTCAGGAACACCTAGAACCCGAATGTTGGGTTTTTTAATAGTATCCTGTAAATTCCCGACGATATCTTTTAGTTTTCTAATTTCCTCTTCTTGTCTTTGGTTTGACTGTTTCCTCTCCTGTTCACTGTCTTCTAGGTCCGATATTCTCTCCTCTGCTTCACCCATTCTGGTTTTAAGGCCCTCAAGATTGCTTGTCACTTGATCTATTGAGTTCTTCAATTCATTAAGATTTTTTGTCACTCTTGTAGCTTCTTGTTCTACTAGTTGTTTCATTTCGTTTTGATTTCTCCGTAGTGCTTCATTCTCGCGAGAGAGATTTTCTATCTTATCCATTAAAGATTTCTGTAGTTCAAGAATTTGTTTTTGAGAACTTCTTAATGTTCTTATCAATTCTTTGAGATCTGCTTCTTGCATTTCTTCTATCTCATTATCTTCACAATCCTGACTTGGGGTGTCTTTTCCGTTTGGGGTCATCATAGCGTCTTCCTTGATCTTGCTCCCTCGGAATCTGTTTTTGTTTGGCATTTTTTTTTTTCCCCACACTCTTTCTCTGGGTTGTCAAGGTAACGGAGTTTGTGTGCGCGGTGTGTTCCCAGTTTTTGGATCCCCTTCAGGTTTCTACAGCCTCGGGTTTTTGGTTCCGTCTGCCTCAGTGATGGGCGGGCGCACCTTGTCCCACTGCGTTTAATCAAATTCGACTTCATAAGGTGGGCGGCGAGAGGGGCTAGTGTCCGTGCGGGCTCGCCTCAACTGTGCTGTTTCCCCCGTGGAGGTCTGCTTCCCCCCGCCAGTGTCTCAGGATCCCTGTATCAGCTCCCGTTTAAGCGCTCAATTCCAATGGCGACTGTGTTCCGTCCGGTTCCCGTCCCTCCCGGCAGCTCCCGTGCCACTATGGCACGATTTGCCGTTCGCAAACTTACTTTTCCCTAGGTCCTCTGCGTCTCATTCACTGGGTCCGGAAGAATTTCCACTGCATTTTTTTCCCTGAGATTTTTCCTGAGGCTACAGTAACTCTGTTTTTATTAAACTATCTTTTTGCGGACTGCTAGTGCGCGTCCTCACTATTCCGCCATCTTGGCTCCGCCCCTAAAAATGGATCTTGCAGTTATTGGGAAGATTAAAGATAATGTATAGAGTGCCAGCCACTCTATAATTGGAATTCCTTTGTCAGTGTTATCAAAAAAGTTGGATTGAGTGTAGCAGTATAGATTGAAATGAGTCAAGGTCACAAAGAAGATTGCTTGTATATATATATACATATATATGCACACACACATATATATGTATATGTATAGATATAGATATAAATTTACCTGAAAGAGCCACAGAGAGAGGGGTAGACAAAGAAGTCTTCCATCTGCTGATTCACTCCACAAGTGACTGCAATGGCCAGAGCTGAGCAAGACTGAAGCCAGGAGCTTCATCTAGGCCTCCCATTGGTGGCAAGGACCCAGGCACTTGGGCCATACTCCACTGCTTTTCCCAAGCCACTAGCAGGGACCTGGATCAGAATTGGAGCAGCTGGGATTAGAACCAGCATCCAGATGGGATGTTGGCATCACAGGTGGTGACTTAATCCTATGCCACAACATCAGCCCCAAAATATCTCTTCATAATCAAGGAAGTAAAACTCTGTACCTCCATCCCAAGGGGAGAAAATCATTTCTCCTATCCTGATGTTCCCTGCCTGTGATACACTTAAGAAAGCTACAGGTAATGACCCAAATTGCTTCAAAGAAAATCCATTCTGGCTGCTGGAAGAAACCATCTGCCACCAGCTTTGTTGTAGTGTGGCTTCACTATAGAATTACTGAAAACAAAGAATCCATCAGATTCTAACCAAATGATGCTGTCATGGCCAAAGACTGTGGCAGAAAGAGTCGGAGTTACTGTGCTTACATTACCACCAAAGCCAGCGGTGCAGTACTGGCCTTGAGTAATGAGGGAACCAAATTGACAGTAGTTTCAGAGAATGTAGGGATGATGAGAACTCTTTGCGTCTAATGACCCTACTACTACTGGTGCTTCTGACATCAGTGTTACAGATCTACAAGGAAACACCTGTGTACTCAACAATCCTCCCCTGCCTTAGAAATGCCATGGAACCTGGGTGATGAGATAGTAGAGGTTTTTTAGTTGCTATAGAATATACCCAAAACCACAGCTCTTTCAAGAATTCAGCTCTTCCCAGAGAGAATCTTCCCTTCTAGGCCCAAGCTTGCTTTGTTTTGTTCCCCAGTATTAACCCCTTATCATCCTTTATGGCCTCAACAGAGAACCCACAATTACCTAACAATAAATTTCCATTGTCCATGGCCACTTTATTACAGAAAAATTATATTGCCTACATTACATATATACATATATTATATATTATTTTATAATAATAAAAATTATATATTGCCTAGCAACACTGTAGCTGTCTTAGTTTGTGTAAGTATACTCTATGTGCAATAACCAAAATCATCTAATGGTGCATTTTTTTAAAGATTTATTTATTTATTTGAAAGGCAGAGTGACAGAGAGGCAAAGGCAGAGAGAGAGGTCTTCCATCCACTGGTTCACTCCCCAAATGGCTACAATGGTCAGAGCTGGGCTGATCTAAAGCCAGGAGCTTCTTCTGGGTCTCCCACATGGATGCAGGGACCCAATTCTTGAGCCATCTTCCACTGTTTTCCCAGGCCATAGCAGAGAGCTGGATCTGAAGTGGGGTAGCTGGGTCTTGAACCAGCATCCATATGGGATGCCTGTACTGCGGGCAGTGGCTTTACCTTCTATGCCACAGTGCTGGCCCCTAATTGTGCATTTCAAAACACATCAATTGTTAAGTGACACGTGACTATATTAAAAAATAGGTAATGGGAGAGAATAATACATTGGAATCATAGAACTTTAGAAACAGAACAGACTGCAGGGAGCATATGGTTCAACCTCCCTGTTATACCAATGAGGAAACAGGTCCAGAAGCTCACCCAGTCCATGCAAAGACCTGTGCTAGTTGAGTCCAAGTCCTCAACCCAAACTTCTTCTTATAAATTCTCACATAATTATCTCTTTTAGCTTCAAAACCAAACCAAAAGATGCTTAAATAATTTGGGTGCTTAGCTTTTTTTTCCCTTTGTCTAAGAAAAACAGAGACATTTCCTCATTAAGCCAAGGCTGGGTCTGGCAGAGTTTGGCAGCTGGAAATGTCTTTCTAAATCTGGAAACACCACATCTCTCTTGAAAGTGGGAGCAAGAATTTGTGCCTCTTAAATGTGAAGAAATATATTTCTTTGTGCAGGAAAAAAAAGTCACTAAAAAACTGTAGTGAAACTGTTTGGGGCTGGGGTTGTGACTTAGTGAGTTAAGCCGCTGCCTGTGACATCCCACACGGGCACCAGTTGGAGTTTCAGCTGCTCCACTTCCGATCCAGCTCCCTGTTAATATGCCTGGGAAAGCAGTGGAAGATGGCCCAAGTCCTTGGGCCCCTGCATCCATGTGGGAGACCTCGAGGAAGCTCCTGGCTTCTGACTTTGATCTGGCCTAGCCCCAGCTGTTGAGGCCATTTGTGGAGTAAACCAGCAAATGGAGGATCTCTCCCTCTCTCTCTATCTCTGTATCTCTGCCTTTCAGATAATGAAAAAAAAATAGTTGTTGAAGACAAATATTGGGCAAGACACTCTACAAAGCATGAGATACTGAGTTTGTCAGAACAGTTAGTTTATGGATATGCCTAAAGAAGGGGGAAAATAGAAGCAATTATTTTCCATTTGCAAATATATTCTGTGAATTCTCCCAGAAAATGAATAAACAGGAACTTAATCATTGAATTCTCAATTACTTAATAAAGTAAGCAGGCTGGGATGGGGCTAAAGAGGAAAAAATTAAGAAAACCTTTATTCATCCTAAAGCAAAATCTTCCCACCATTACCGTCCGGGACCATTGATGGACTGAAGTCATAAATTTGAGATCATTGATTTTGGGGACATCTCAGTTTAAAATGCACATGCTGTTAACATATATGAATGATTTGAAGATTATGTAATTTTTAAATAAATATTTAATTTGAAAAAAATTAATTTGAAATGCTGAGTGACATGCATAGAGAGACACCTTACATCTGTTGGTTCATTCTCCAAATGGGCCAGGCTAAAGCCAGGATTCAGGAACTCGATCCAGATCTCCCTCATGGGTGGCAGGAATTTAAATAATCAGGCCAATACGGTCCCACACTTCCTAAACTCATTAACAAGAAGCTGGATTGGAAGTGGAGTAGCTGGTACTTGAACCAGCACTCTGATGTAGGCTGCAGGCATCTCAAGCAGTGGCTTAACCTGCTATGCCACAACACCTGGCCCGAGTGATGTAGTCTATGAAGAAATTCCAGTAGATCTTCATTCATTCTTTCATTTTTCTAGTTGCCTACTACATGTCAGTTTTACAATAGTTTCTGGACATATAAGGAGAGGTAAGACATGGGGACTACCCTCCATGCTCTCACACTCCAAGAGTGGAATATAGATGAATAAACACAATGAGAATCACAAGCCAAGCATCATCATGGAAAAATGAATAGATAGTGGGGTCCCAGAGGTACCAGGGTGAAGGCAGCAAGGGGGTTAGGACTTAAAATAAGAAGTGGATGTGCTGAAATGTTAAAAGATTAGGACTAAATAAGTAAATGTGGATGGAGAAGGGGCACGTGAAAAGACATGGGTGATAAGATGATCTGGTGAACTCTTGGACGTAGGTCTGTGGTAGAGAAATGATAGGATGACTCAGTGATACACCCTGGTTGTGTGCCTAAGTTGTGACAGCAGTGCAGGCCTGCCGGGAGACCACGACCCTCCCTTATTATCTTACGCACACAACAGAAGCAGCCAGTGCCATTATCCCATTGGGCATATGTTGAAGTGGATTCATTCTGAGAGGAGGAGTGTGGTGGGGGCAAGAGGCACAGAGTCACCACACAGAACCCGGGAGTCGGATGAAAGCTGGCCTGAGGCGAGCAGCCCGCAGACTCATTTATTTCAGTTGGTACAACAGTTTATATAGCCAAGACAGCCAATCCTGTTAAGGGGCGGCCTATGCCCTATCCAATCACAGCCTGTTGCCAGGCAGTATCCGAAGCCATCCAATAACAGCCTGTTGCCAGGCAGGCTCCGTTGCCAGGTGGGTTTCAAAGCCATTCCTGAGTAACTGACGCTCGCTTGCCAGCGGCCATCTTGGCAAGACCTTCTCATTTCACCACAGGCATACTTCATGCACGTGGTGGAATTCTCTTCTGGCCAGCCCTACCTGACAAGCTCAGCTCCTGCTGACCATCAGCATCCCTCAGACTCTGCATTCATGGTACAGGATTGGCCTCTGCCCCCTTGGAACTTTATTCCCCAGAACTCAGAGCCTCTACTTCCCAGCCACCTGTGTAGCTTTCCTGCCTTCTTTCCCATGTTCAATCTTTGCTTCATTTTTAACTTAACTTTTTGCTTTAACACCAGATTTCTGATCTGGATGGCTGGACAATAGAATCAACCAAATAAAGAAACTCAGAAAAAAGCTACTGGAGCCAAAATTCCCTCAACTAAGGGTAAAATGATTTCTGTTACTTGTTTGGAATGTAACACACAGCTTTCCAGCCACTTGGTTTGTATTCTTTAGCTCTTGAGGACTTCAGCTTTTTGCTGTTCTACATTTTTCTTACCTTACTGCTGCACAAGGAGAAACAATATGTCCTTGTGGTTGGATGATTAATTCTTCTACTGTAATACACAGGCTGGCCCAGAAGAATACCCACTATTTTCCCCTTGTGAATTCATTCAGTTGCATGTGTCCCCTGTCTTACACCATTTCACCCTGGTATGCATGTTGTCTTGCATTTGTTTTTTCTTGTCTTACTCCCTTTCTTGTTGCATAGTTTTTTTTGTTTGTTTGTTTTTTGTTTTGTTTTGTTTTGTTTTTGACAGGCAGAGTGGATAGTAAGAGAGAGAGAAAGAGAGAAAGGTCTTCCTTTTGCCGTTGGTTCACCCTCCAATGGCCGCTGCGGCCGGCGCGCTGCGGCTGGCGCACCGCGCTGATCCAATAGCAGGAGCCAGGTGCTTCTCCTGGCCTCCCATGGGTGCAGGGCCCAAGCACTTGGGCCATCCTCCACTGCACTCCCTGGCCACAGCAGAGAGCTGGCCTGGAAGAGGGGCAACCGGGACAGAATTGGCGCCCTGACCGCTAGGCAGAGGATTACCCTATTGAGCTGTGGCGCCGGCCTGTTGCATAGTTCAATAAACAGCTGTGCATCTCTGATTAACTGCAATGGGATAGGACTGATTATTAAGGTGGAAGATTCTAGAATTAGGTCTGTTTACTAGAACTGGAGACAGGGAAACAGGTATTTTAGCCCATGTTGGAAGTTCAGTCTGCAGGCAGAGAAGGGGGTATGATGTGTGTAGGATGTAGGGCCTGGAATGGGGTGAGCTCTTACCAGAGTGGTATGGTGAGAAGATGGCACTGCTCCTGACAAGGAAAAATCAGAGGCTTCTCTTGCAGATACTAAGCAACATTTAAGGCAGGCAGTACTGACAGAGAATGCAGCTACAGCATATTGTTACCAGCTCAGGAATCAAGGAGGAAGAAGTCTCAGGGTGAGCCTGAGACCACCTAGAGTTTCTTCAGCAGTTCTGCCCCTGGGCTGACAGTAGAAAGAGAGGCAAGCAAGGAGAGAGCTGTGGCCCTGGAAGAGGGGCTGCCAGTTCAATGCCTGGCATTCCCAACTGGACTGTTACAGCTCCCTGGGGGCAAGGACTGTTATGCTTCTCTGCCAAGGGGAATACCCACAGTGAGTTCTTAGCAAGTGAAAAATCAGTTGAGTTGAATTAAAGGCCCATCTTCAGATCCCCATTACAACAGAAGGCTTCATGCATTTAATGTACTGCCAGGGTGTAGATGGTCCCAGAAAAGAAACAGTTCTGTATAATAAAAGCCTTACCATGCAGAGAACAGTGACTGACAGAAATAGCCTTATAGGCCCTGACAAAGGACACACAGCTGGAAACCCAGCAGCCTTCCAACCATCAGAGGAGTGTCGCTGGTCCACCCCATGCCCAGGAACAGCCCTGCTACCTGTGCCTCGAGTCACCAGATCCTGCAGAGGAGCCTGCTAGTCTTCAGATGCCCCCTTTCTAGTCTTCATGGGATGGAAAAAGGATCATCCCTCTTAACCCTCTGTTCTGTGCTGGAGGCTCTAGCTGGAGCAGCAGGTACAAGTAACTGGTAACAACCCTGGGGGCATATTCCTGCTTGCTTATTGAGAAGGTGAATGGGACATCAGTTTCCCAGGTGCACCATCCTCAAGGTCCAATTTTAGTGATGCCTGTGTTGGTTGGACACAAACCTATAGGTTCATCCCCTACCACCAGCATACCACAAAGGGGCTGGGGCTGGGAATCTGCAGTATTTATATTCTAGATATTAGGTCTCCTACACATACCAGAGGAGAATCCATTTCTGTGGAACACACGGGAGAGAGGCATAGCTTCTGCTAAAGTAGGAGCTGGCACCAGACACTCCAGATAGATGTAATGAACATTTACATGCATATTTTTTTCTAGACAGATGTGAAGATAAATGCAAGCTGCCTAAAGCAAAATTGTGAAACTGAGAAGTCAGTGAAATTTGCTTTGGGTTTCACCAACCTTTCCCTTATCCCCCTTCCATGACCAAACACTCCCATCCCCTCCCTACTCCTTCCTGGTACTGGGTGCCTTCCTGAAGTCTTAGAAAAAGAACAACAACACAGGATCTGATAACATAATTATACTTAACTATCTCCTTTACATTACTGTGGTGACTGCCCCAGGTATTTGCATTTAAAACCTTGTATTAAGGAATGAAATGGTTTTCTAGATCTTCCCTGGAAGGAATATTTAGGCAATATTGAGCTGTAGAGTTTGTTTGTTCAACTTTGAAAAATGTTGTTTAAGAATAGGTAAGTTTTTCCTGGTTTCCCAAAATTATACTGAATTGTATCAAAGGCTAGCTGGCCCCGAATGCCAGTGAATGACTGCAAGTTTGTTTTATGTGTGTTTGGTGCTGGGAAGTGACCTTAGAAAAGACTTAAATGTATTAGGTGCTGGAAGATACTTCAGAAGGGGAATCCTGGCCATCTCCCCTTCCCCAGCCTTTATCCCAGACAGTCCCACCTCCCTGCTAAAGAAAATACCCAACACTGATAAGCATGTATGAATTACTAAGAAAACCTTTATGTGTGTTATCTCATTTAATCCTCCCCAGAATCCTATAAGAGAAGGATTATAATTATCCTAATTAAGACAATAATTCCATTCACCACTTCCTCTACAAACACCATTTCCTTGGCTTAGTGGCACTGTCCCCTCTGGGTTTTCTCCTCTTCCCCTCACTCATTTCTCCTTGCCCCTTAAATACTAGGATTCCTCAGAATATGCCCTGTACTTTGGCTACACTCTAATCCAAGGCCATCTCATTCATCCACGAACTTTAATTGCAGTATTAAGACTAAACCTTCAGATCCCAGCCTGCTTGGGTAGCTTATGTGTTTGGATATCTTACAGTGCATATGTCTAAAGTAGAGTGCATAATATACCTCCTTGCACCTGCCACCCACTATTATCACTGAAGAATCTGGCTCATGGACAGTGTTCATGTCTTCTGTCTTCAGCCCATGGTCAATGGGCAGATCCTGTCTGTTCTCTCACCTCCTCTGTCACCATCACCTCCCCACTTGGACTTTTCTAGTGCTCGCTTAATGGACATCCCACTTCCACTTTGACCCTCTCTAACCCATTCTCTACAACTTTTGTAATTCTCAGCAGTTTTTGTAAAATATTTGTATTTTGCAGAATACAGGTGTCATAAAGCCAGACCTCTGCTTAAAACAATGAATAGTTTGCTATGGCCCTATAGATATGGGTCCCTATCCTTCACATGGTCTCTGAGGCCCCAGCTCAATGAATCTCTGCCCAGCTTTACAGTCTCATCTTACCTCACTCTCCCCTTTACCATCAACATTCCTGCCCCTCTGGCTTCTTTTCATCTCTTTAGAATTTTAAGGGTCTTCGTAGCTCAGGGCCTTTATACCAGCTGTTATTCTCACCTAACTAACTTTCAATAATTCTACCAAATCTCAACTGACATGTCACTTCCTCAAAGATATCTTCCCTAATACCTAAAAGAGGTTAACTTGCTTTGGGTTGTGCTCTGATGGCATATAATCTTCATCATGATAGAAATTACTTATTTAATATCTGTAAGCACCACAGGAGTGAATTTTTTTCAGCACTCTGTGCCTGGTATCCAGAACAATCCTTAACACATGCACTCTGCATTGAATTAAGTGGTTTGCCCAAGCCAGGTTAGAAATGTCAAGACTTGAACCCCAGTCTATCTAACTACAATCTAATTCCAGAGCTGATTTCCTCTGTACCTTTACTATGTATCTGTTTCCTCCCTCCAATCCTTAGAAGCCCTGGAATGGTGGGCAAGTGATCATCCCTTAGCAGAGGAACATCACCACCTCTGGGTTCAGAATCTGCCACCTCAACCCAGCAAATATTCAAGGTGGTTGTGAGGGAATAGCTGCCCAGGAAGCCACTAGGAAGATGGGTGTGTGTTGGTTTTAACACATATCCACACAGTCTCTGATACTCCTCTCTGTAAGAAAAGGAGTTAATTTTCTTTCCTCTGCATGTAGACAGACTTAGTGATTTACTTTGAATGAATAGTTTTGGCAAAAAAGATCAGCTGTAACTTCTGAGCTTGTGTCATAAAAGTCATGGCAGCCGCCACTTTGCCCTCTGTTGGATCACCTTCCTTTGGAGGAAATCAGTTGCTGGTTATGAGGACACTCATGTTATCCTATGTGGAGGTCCACATCTTGAGGAAACCAGGGCCCCCTACTATCAGTCAGCACAGACCAGGGCCTTCTGACAACTGAGTCACAAGAGTTTTAGCACATGAGTGGCCCATCTTGAATTAGATCTTTTAGCCCATCAAGCATTCAGATGACTACAGCCTCAGGCAACATCTGGACAGCAACCTCATGCAAGATTGAGCTGCAACCACCCAGCTGTGCTGTTCCCAAATTCCTCACCCAAAGACTATGAGATAATGTTGTTGTTTTAAGCTGTATAAGGAAGGGGGAAATGGTCCCTCTCTACTCTTCTAGGTTCTTTTTTTAGGCTGTAAATTAAATTGCCATAAAACAGATTAAGAGGAGGAAAGTCATGTTAATTACATATATATGCATGGGAGACTCACAAACCAGTGAGATCCAAAGAAGGACCAATTGATTGAAGCTTAAGTGGCATCCACAGCTACAGAAAAGAATAGGGGATTGGGGCTTCCAGGGACAGGTGGGGGTAAGTTATGAGACAGTATGAGACAGAGAGGAAAAGTTGGTCTTGTTATCATAAAGACAGGTCATAAATGTTGTCTTTGGGCAGCCCTCTTCCTGATACAGATACTTTTACTGATGTAGACTTACTTTATACATGTAAATTTATTTTTTAAAAGATTTCTTTATTTATTTGAAAAGCAGAGTTACAGAGAGGCAGAGGCAGATGCAGAGAAAGTCTTTCATCTGCTGGTATGTATTGTCAGATAGCAATGGACGCCATGGGTAATATTGCTTTTCTGTAATGAAGAGAAGCTCCAAGAACTTACATTTGATCTTCCTTATTATAATAGCTAGATTTATGAATCAAGGAGTCAATAGGAAGTTTCTTCCAGTTGCTGATGTTGTTGAAATCTATCTCTACACTTAAGTAATGAGGAAATAACTATGAAAGACAATTCGGCGCTTGGGTCAAAATTCCATGTAATACACTGAGTTTAAATTCCACTTAATACCCATTTCTCATAAGTTTCAATACTAATGTGGTTCTGAGCCCCAGGAAGTTAATGTAAGTCCCAGGTCAGTATTGAAGAGACCTTGAGTGTTTTCTCTTGATGACATTTACCCAGGATGTGGCTTTAGAGCTCTTGAGGACATCAAGGAGAATGATTTATAGTATGTTCTTATTATGGTGATGTGAACTATTCCTTGGGCATAATTACCCATTTCTTAGTCAAAGAGCTCTGTGTGGTGGATTCACCAAGTTATAGAAATTGGGTAAAGAGCTGAGACTTTGGGGGTAGTATAAATCAAGTTCTTAGTCATCAGACCTACATTTTTTATGATTTTTTAAAAAATTTATATAAGGTGAACAAATATAGATAGATTTAGGAGTATAGTGATACTTTCCACCATTCTGTCCCTCTTACCAATGCTCCCACTCCCCCTCCTTCCTTTCTTATTCTTTCTTTTAATTTTTACAATGTCATACCTTCAGTTTATTTTATAACCATAAGATTATCCCTCCACTAAGTAAAGAGCTCAACAAATAGTGAGAAGAAAAAAAAATACTGTTCTTCAATAGTAGAGACAAGGGCTATAGACAATAATCAATTATCAAAATATCAATTTTGCTCATACACATTACATTTTTTATACTCTATTAGTTATCACAGATCAGCAAAAACATATGGTATTTGTCTTTTGGGGACTGGCTTATTTCTCTAAGTATAATGGTTTCCAGTTTCATCCATTTTGTTGTGAAAGACAGGATTGTATTCTTTTTTATGGCTGAATAGTATTCCATAGTGTATATACACCATCTTTTTGAATCCATTTTTTTCCTAACTAGAAAAGCTATGGGATTCATAACACAGATACAGTGACACTTTACCTCTGCTATTTTATAACATCAATAATAAGAATAAATTCATGAAGCACAAAAATGAAGAGCAGGCTTTCAGGAGAAAAGTCTAAACACTTGAATTTTGCATACCTCAAACACAAAAGGATTTGCAGTGCTTATAAGCACTATCATTATTTTCACCCTTTAAGTAGTTCAGATCTTTATTTCATTTCTAATTGTATGTAGAAATAAAAACCTAATCCATTATATAATATATCTTATCAATTTCAGTTTTCAACTATTCAAGTAATGCAAACCCAAGTAGTTTCTTTTGTGGCAACAACACACTTATGGACTGTACTTCAAAGACAGGAAAAATTCATTTAAAATAACTGATACACTCTTATGTCCAAACAAAAGAAATAAGACTTAACATTGTAATCACACAAATGGTATGTAATAAGAAAAGGATAAAAAAAAGATGGACCAATATAGTCAATGCCTTCTTTTTAAAAAGATTCAAAACCGGATTGCCTTAATATGTGGCTAGATTCCCAGTAACAGGATATTCTGAAATCGAAGGAACTATATAGAAGAAAAAACAGAGTAAGTTCAATCTCCTTGCCATTTCTCCATAAATGTTACTATTGTTTACTTTGGATTTCTTTTGTACTTTTCCTGGGAGATTCTCTGCCTTTACCTTTTTTCATAGTGATGACTATGTTTCTGTGTTTCTGTGTGTAGCACATTCTTAAGCATCTTTTGTAAGGCTGGACAAGTGGTAACAAATTCTTTAAATTTCTGTTTGTTATGGAAGGTCTTTATTTCACCTTCATTCATAAATGAGAGCTTTGCAGGGTACAATTTTCAGGGTTGACAGTTATTTTCTCTTAAGACTTGGAATATATCTTTCCATTCTCTCCTAGTCTATAGGATTTCTGATGAGAAGTCTGCTGTGAGTCTAATTGGAGATCCTCTAAAAGTGATCTGACTTTTCTCTATGATGTTTTACTGTGGAGAGTTTGACTACAATGTGTCGTGGTGAAGCTATTTTCTGGTCATGTCTGTTAGGAGTCATGTGCTTCCTGTACTCAGACGTCCCTTTCTTTCTCCAAATTAGGGAAGTTTTCTGTAATTATTTCACTATAAAGGCCTTCTAATCCATTCTCTCTTTCCACATCTTCAGGAACTCCTAAGATCCATATGTTGGGTTGTTTGATAGTATCCCATAATCTCTGACACTGGTTTTTAGCTTTCTTTTTTTTTTTTTTTTTTTTTTTTTTTTTTTTTACAGGCAGAGTGGACAGTGAGAGAGAGAGACAGAGAGAAAGGTCTTCCTTTGCCGTTGGTTCACCCTCCAATGGCCGCCGCGGTCGGCGCGCTGCGGCCGGCGCACCGCGCTCATCTGATGGCAGGAGCCAGGAGCCAGGTGCTTTTCCTGGTCTCCCCATGGGGTGCAGGGCCCAAGCACCTGGGCCATCCTCCACTGCACTCCCGGGCCACAGCAGAGGGCTGGCCTGGAAGAGGGGCAACCGGGACAGAATCCGGTGCCCCGACCGGGACTAGAACCCGGTGTGCCGGCGCCGCAAGGCGGAGGATTAGCCTGTTGAGCCACGGCGCCGGCCGGTTTTTAGCTTTCTAATTCATTCTTCTAATTTTTTTTTTTTTGGTCTTACTAAAATTTCCAGAGATTTGTCTTATAACTCAGATATTCTTCCTTCTGCCCCACCAAGTTTGTTGTTAAGGCTTTCCACTGCAATTTTTATTTGATCTATTGAATTCTTCATTTCCAATATTTTATTTTGACTTCTCTTTAAAATCTCAAATTCATGGGAAAAAATGTTCATTCGGGGCCAGTGCTGTGGTGCAGCAGGTTAACACCTTGGCCTGAAGTGCTGGCATCCCATATGGGCAACAGTTCAAGTCCCAGCTACTCTACTCTGATCCAGCTCTCTGCTATGGCCTGGGAGAGCAGTGAAAGATGGCCCAGGTCCTTGGGCCCCTGCACCCGCATGGGAGACCTGGAAGAAGCTTCTGGCTCCTGGCTTCGAATCAGCTCAGCTCTGGCCATTGCGGCCGATTGGGGAGAGAACCATTGGATAGGAGAACCCCACCCCTCTCTCTTCCACTCCTCTCTCTGTGTAACTATGACTTTCAAATAAATAAATAAATCTTTAAAACAATATTCATCCACAGCATGTATGGATTTCTTTAATTCATGGATTTGCTTCTGATTACTTCCAAGTAATCCTACGATTAGTTTTTTGAATTCCATTTCCAAAATTTCTACAATCTGTCCTCACATTCCAGTATTGAAGTGTGGTGTGTTCCTTTAGAGGTGTCATGTTATCTTCCTTATTCTTGTTTCTTGAGTTGCTGCGTTTATTTTTGGGCATTTGTGGAGATACTTGCTTTTTTTCCCCATATGATGGCTTTTATCTTTGGACTATGCCTCTTTGGATTAGTGGAGTGTCTGCTCTTTCAATAAATACCCTGAGGTGTGTGCTGGGTACAAACATGGAGCTCTGTTCAGTGCTCCAGGGTGAAGGGAGTGTCCAAGATGACACCCAAATTGGGCATGGTAAGCTCTTCTTCTTCTTCATTTTTTTTTTTTTATCAGCTGGAAGGATTAATCTGCTCTAACACTCTCTTCCTCTCCTCCAAGAAGACCAATGCCTGGTCGCTAGCCCCCGTGGCTATAGTATTCATTTGCACTGCCACAAGAACCACATAAAGGATCTGTGCAGTCCTCAGTTCGAGCATGGATCGCCCAGCAGTGACCCTCATCAGAGAATCAGGGAGCCCCGAGCATGTGGAGCCACCCACAGAGATTTCGCAGCAACACTCTGCACCCTCACTGGCAGCCACAATGTTTTCATAGTCCCAGCTCACAAGGTTCCCAGCCCCTTGTCAGTTCTCCCAGTCAGACGCAGGCATCTCAGCTCGGATTGTTGCTGGGCACACAGACACAACCTGGCGCAGCTGTTATGAAAGTCCAAAATGGCACCCACCCTCTGTCAGCTAGTTACAGAATGCTGGTGCTGAGTGGTTAGGGAGAGAGAAACATGCCCTCCCTTTTTTTTTCCTCTAGGTTGGCAAGTACACTGTCCCCACCAGGTCTCCAAGCCATACTCACACCAGGCTCTTCCCACAGCTTTAGCGCCAGTGGCTTGGGCTGCTGCAGTCTGCTCTTACTTCACTATCCAAAGCTGGTGCTGAGGCTTTTGGCTGCTAGGTTACTGAGTTGTGCATGTCTATACCCTCTACATAGTGAGGGTATATATGGAGAGTGTGTAACGTTTATATGTTCTCCACAGTGTCCCTTTAATTTGCAAGGAGTTTCTTCTGCCATTTTCTCCCTAACTCTTCCATGAGATTGAACTCTCTCCACATTTTCACCACATTTTCTTTATCCAGTCATCAGTTGATGGGCATCTGGGTTGATTCCATATCTTAGCTATTGTGAATTGAGCTGCAAAAAACATGGAGGTACGGTTAACTCTTTCATATGCTGATTTCATTTTCTTTGGGTAAATTCCCAGGAGTCAGGTAGCAGGGTCATGTGGTAGAACTATTTTTAGATCTCTGAGGCATCTCCATACTGCTTCCACAATAGCTGTACTAGTTTGCATTCCTACCAACAGTGGATTAGGGTACCTTCTTCCTCACATACTCACCAGCATTTATTGTTTTATGATTTTTGGATGATAACCGTCATAACTGGGTGAGGTGAAATCTTACTGTGTTTTATTATAAATATTTGTGTATTTATTCAAAAGGCAGAGTTACAGAGAGGCAGAGGCAGAGGCAGAGAGAGACAGAGAGAGATCTTCCATCTGCTGGTTCATTCCCCAGATGGCTGTAATGGCTGGAGCTGGGCTGATCTGAAGCCAGGAGCCAGGAAATTCCTCTGAGTCTCCCATGCAGGTGCAGGGGCCCAAGTGCTTTTGAAGGACATAGCAGAGAGCTAGATTGGAAGAGGAGCAGCCAGGACTAGAAATGGCACCCATATGGGATTCTGGTACCATCTCCAAAGAACTTACCTGCACCAAAGCACTGGCCCACTCATTGTATGTTTTTTTTTAAAAAAGATTTATTTATTTATTTATTTGAAAGTCAGAGTTACACAGAGAGAGGAGAGGCAGAGAGAGAGAGAGAAAGAGAGAGAGAGAGAGAGAGGGCTTCCATCTGATGGTTCATTCCCCAGTTGGCCACAATGGCCAGAGCTGAGCCAATCTGAAGCCAGGAGCCAGGAGCTTCTTCCAGGTCTCCCATGCAGGTGCAGGGGCCCAAGGCTTTGGGCCATCCTCTACTGCTTTCCCAGGCCATAGCAGAGAGCTAGATAGGAAGTGGAGCAGCTATATGGGATGCTGGCGCTTCAAGCCAGGGCATTAACCTGCTGCACCACAGTGCCAGACTCCCTCATTGTGTTTTGATTTGCATTTCTCTGGTGGCTAGTGATCCTGAACATTTTTTAATGTTTCTGATGGCCATTTGAATTTCCTCTTTTGAAAAATGCCTGTTCATGTACTTTGCCAGTTGGTTAACTGGACTGTTGTTGTGGTGTTTCTTGAGCTCTTTATAGATCCTGGATATTAATCCTTTTTTAGTTGTATAGTTTGCCAGTATTTCTCCTATTCTGTTGATTGCTTCTTTGTTGTTTCCTTTGCTATTCAGAAGCTTGCTAGCTTGATGTAATCCCATTTATCTGTTTTTTCTTTAATTGCCCGTGCTTCTGGGTTCTTTTCCAAAAACTCTGCCAGTGTCTTGCAGAGTTTCTCTGTTTTTCTCTAAGAATTTGATGGTATAAGGTGTAAGGTAGGGGTCTTGTTTCATACTTCTGCATGTGGAGATCCAATTTTCCGAACACCATTTGTTGAAGAGATTGTCCTTTTTCCAGGGATTAATTTTAGCTCCTTTATCAAAGATTAATTGGTTGTAGATGCATGGATGGATTTCTGGGGTTTCTATTTTGTTCCGTTGGTCTACATGTCTATTTTTGTGCCATTGTCAGACTGTTCTGATTATAACTGCCTTGTAGTATGTCTTGGAATGTGGTATTGTGATATCTCTGTCTTTATTTTTGTTTTTTAAGATTGCTTTAGTAGTACCAGCACTGTGGTAAGAAGGTTAAGCCTCTGCCCGCAGTACTGGCATTCTATATGTTCTCTGGTTAGAGTCCCAGTTGCTCTGCTTCTGATCCAGCTCCCTAGTAATGTGCCTGGGAAGTCAATCTAAGGTTGTCCAAGTACTTGGACCCCTGCACCCACATGAGAGACCCAGAAAAATCTCCTGGTTCTTGGCTTTGGCCTGGCTCAGCCCTGGCCATTGCAGCTATTTGGGGAGTGAACCAGCAGTTGGGAGATCTCTTTCTCTCCTTCTCTCTCTCTCTCTGCCTTTCAAATAAATAAATAAATAAATATTTTTTTTAAAAAAAGATTGCTTTAGCTATTCGGGGTCTCTTGTATTCCATATGAATTTTAGCATCATTTTTTCTAGATCTGAAAACAATGTTTTTGGTCTTTTGATTGGGATAGCATTGAATCTGTAAATTGCTTTCAGTAGTGTGGACATTTTGATATTAATTCTTACAGTCTAGGAACATGGAAGATTGTTCCATTGTTTTGTGTCTTCCATTTCTTTCTTTAATGCTTTGTAATTTTCATGGTAGAAATATTTCACCTTCTTGGTTAAATTTATTCCAAGGTACTTAAATTTTTTGTGGATAGGATGGGTCTTACAAGTTCTTCTCAGCCATGACATTGTATGTGTATACAAAGGTTATTGATTTTTCTGTGTTAATTTTATATCCTACAACATTACTAAACTCTCTTATAAGTTCCAGTAGTCTCTTAGTGGAGTCTTTTGGCTTTCCAATATAAATAATCATGTCATCTGCAAACAGATATAATCTGACTTCCTCCTTTCCAGTTTGTATCCCTTTGATTTCTTTTTCTTGCTTAATTGGCTCTGGCTAAAACTTCCAGAGCTGTATTGAATAGCAATGGTGAAAATGGGCATCCTTGTCTGGTTTTGGATCTTAGCAGAAAGGCTTCCAACTTTCCAGTGTTCAACATGATGCTAGCTGTGGGTTTGTTATATATTGTCTTCATTGTGTTGAGGAATTTTCCTTCTATACTCAGTTTGCTTAAGGTTTTTATCATTAAAGGATATTGTATTTTATCAAATTCTTTCTCTGTATCTATTATGATAATTATATAGTTTTCTTCTCTAATATGTTATTGTGATGATTTGTGAATGTTGAACCATCCCTGCATACCAGAGAGAAATCCCACATGGTCTGGGTGAATGAGCTTTCTGATGTTGGATTTGATTAGCTAGTATTTTGTTGAGAATATTTGCATCTGTGTTCATCAATGACATTGATCTATAGTTCTCTTTCTTGGTTATATGTTTTTCTGGTTTTAGAATTAAGGTGATGCTGGCCTTATGAGAAGAATTTTGAAGAATTCCCTCCCTTTTAATTGTTTTAAATAGCTTGAGAAAAATTGGAATTAGTTATTTAAAGTTTGGTAGAATTCAGCGGTGAAGTCCTGGACTCTTCTTTTTGGGGAGGGTTTTTATTACTGTTTCTATCTCCATCTCGGTTATTGGTCTACTTAGCGTTTTGCTGTCTTCATTCTAGTAGATTTTGGTAGATTGTGTGTGTCCAGGAATCTATCCATTTATTCTAGATTTTCCAATTTGTTGGAATGTAGCTCTTTGTAGTAATTCCTGATTATTCTTTTAATTTCTGTGGTATCCATTGTTACCTCTTCTTTTGTATCTCTGATTTTATTAATTTGAGTCTTCTCCCTCTTTTTATGGTTAGGCCAATGGTGTATTGATTTTTTTTATTTTTTCAAAAAAACCAGCTCTTCATTTCACTGATCTTTTGTATTTTTGTTTCAATTTTATTTATTTCTTCTCTAATTTTATTTATTCCCTCCTAATAATTTTTGGGCTTGGTTTTTTGTTATTTTTCTAGATCTTTGAGATGCACTGATAACTCATTTATTTGGTCTTTCTAATTTCTTGATGTAGGCACCAATTGCTATAAACTGCCCTCTCAACACTGCTTTTGCCATATCCCATGAGTTTTTATATGTAGTATTGTCATCATCATTCATTTGCAGGATTTTTTAAATTCCCCTTCTGATTTCTTCTCTGACCCATTGTTAATTCAGGAGTATGTTGTTCAATCTCCATGTGTTTGCATATTTTCTAGAGATTATTAAGTTGTTAATTTCCAACTTCATTCCATTGTGGTCAGAAAAGATACGTGGTATGATAATGTTTTTTTGAATTTGTGGAGACTTGCTTTATGGACTGCCATATGGTCTATCCTAGAGAAAGTTCCATGCACTGATTAAAAGAATATGTTTTCTTCAACTGTGGGATGAAATGTTCTGTAAATATCAGTTACATCCATTTGGTCCATATTGTCATTTAGCCCTGTAACTTCTTTGTTGATTTTCTGTCTTGTTGATCTGCCCATTGATGAAAGTGGACTGTTGAAGTCTCCCATTACTGTTGATTTGGAGTCTATTTCTCCCTTTGGGTTCATTAACATTTGTTTTAAGTGGCCAGACACCCTGGCATTGCGTGCATATACATTTATTATAGTCACACCTTCCTGTTGAATTGTTCCCTTACTCATCACATAATGCCCTTCTTTGTCTATTTTAACAGTTTTTGTGCTAAAATCTATTTTGTCTGATATTAAGATGGCTACGTCTGCTCATTTTTGCTTTATGTTAGCATGTAATACCTTTTTCCATCCTTTCACTTTCTGTCTGTATCTTTGTTGGTGAGATGTGTTTCTTGTAGGCAGCAAATAGATAGTTCTTATTTTTTAATCTATTCAACCAGTCTATATCTTTTGAGTGGAGAATTTAGGACATTTATATTCAAGGTTATTATTGATAAGTAACCACTTGTCCCTGCCATTTTCTCATAAATATTCTTGTTGTTTGCTTTGATTTTTGTTTGTGCTTTCACTAGATTTTCTACCTTCATTTGTTCATAATGCTGACTGACTTTCTGTGTTTCTGTGTGCCGGCCTGCAGCACAATGAACTGGGTTTCCTGAAACAGAGAGTGGGAATGTGGGGACAAGGACGCAAAGAATGGAGCCAAGACAAATCCTGATCAAGGCTCATTTATTCAACAAGTCCAGCAGTATTTAAACATGACCAGTTGTATACAAGAAGGTGCACAAAAGATTTACATATCTAAAAGATTTTTGGGGTTACAAAGAGTTCCCAACAAGGTTCTTCCACTTAACAGATTGTAAAATGTTATCAATCATTGATTACAAGGGTATAATAAAACACCCAGGTGATAAATGCAGGTTTCAAGTGCAACTGATTATCATCTCTTGTGAGAAGTTTACCAGTGAGATACGGTTCTTCCTGCCTCTTCCTGGAACCTTCTTAGCTTTTTGTCTGTGCCCATATCAACTGCCTGTGGCTGCCTACATTTCTGTATGTGGCACATCCTTAAATCCTTATTTGTAAAGGTGAATGACTGGTGACAACTTCTGTTAATTTTTGTTTGTTATGGAAAATCCTTATTTCACCTTCATTCAATAAAGAGAGCTTTTCAGGGTACAGTATTCTAGGCTGACAGCTTTTTTCTCCCATCCAAGTACTAACCAGGCCTGACCCTGCTTAGCTTCTGAGATCAAATGAGATCGGGCATGTTCAGGGTGGTATGGCTGTAGGCAGTTTTTTTCTTTTAAGACTTGGACCGGGCTGGCGCCATGGCTCAATAGGCTAATCCTCCGCCTGCCGTGCCCGCACACCAGGTTCTAGTCCCAGTCAGGGCACCGGATTCTGTCCCGGTTGCTCCTCTTCCAGTCCAGCTCTCTGCTGTGGCCTGGGAGAGCAGTGGAGGATGGCCCAAGTCCTTGGGCCCTGCACCTGCATGGGAGACCAGGAGAAGCACCTGGCTCCTGGCTTCAGATCAGTGTGGTGCACCGGCCGCAGTGGCCACTGCAGGGTGAACCAGCGGAAAAAGTAAATCCTTTCTCTCTGTCTCTCTCTCTCTCTCTCACTGTTCACTCTGCCTGTCAGAATAGAAAAAAAAAAAAGACTTGGACCATGACTTTCCATTTTCTCCTAGCCTGTAGCGTTTCTGACAAGAAATCAGTTGTCAGTCTAATTGGAGATCCTCTAAGGTAATCGGGTGTTTCTCTCATGCACATTTTAGAATATTTTCTTTATGTGTTCCTTTTGAAAGTTTGACTACAATGTATCATGGTGAAGATCTTTACTAGTCATTATCTATTAGGAGTTCTATGTGCCTCCTGGGTTTGGATGTCCCTTTCTTTCTCTTAATTAGGAATGTTTTCTATTATTATTTTATTGAACAGGCCTTCTAATTGATTCTTTTTATACCTTCAGGAACTCCTAAGACCTGTATGTTGGGTAATTTAATAATATCTCATAAATTTCAAACACTGTTCTTATTTTTTCTAATTGTTTCTTCATTTTTTATTCTGACTGAGATGTTTCCAATGATTTGTTTTCTAGCTCACATGTTCTTTCTTCTGCTTTATCAATTCTGTTGTTAAAGCTTTGCACTGCATTTTTAATTTGACATTGAATTTGTCATTTCTAATATTTTAGTTTGATTTCTCTTTATTATCTCTATCTCATGGGAAAGTTTTTCATTCACATCATGTACAGATTTCTTTTTTAAAAAAGATTTATTTATTTTACTTGAAAGTCACAGTTACAGGGAGAGGAGAGGCAAAGAGAGAGAGAGAGAGAGAGAGAGAGAGAGAGAGAAATCTTCCATCTGCTGGTTCACTCCCCAAATGGCCACAATGGCCAGAGCTGAACCAATCCAAAGCCAGGAGCCAGGAGCCTCTTCTGGGTCTCCCACTTGAGTGCAAGGGCTCAAGGACTTAGGCCATCTTCCACTGCCTTCTGAGTCCACAGCCAAGAGCTGGATAGGAAGTGGAGCAGCCAGGACTTGAACCGGCACCCATATGGCATGCCGGCACTGCAGGCGGCAGCTTTACCTGCTATGCCACAGCACTGGCACCTATGTACACATTTCTTTCATGAATTTGTTTCTCATCATTTGTGAGCAATCCTATGATAATTCTTTTGAGTTGCTTTTCAAGCATTTCATCAATCTCTTTGTCTTTACATTCTAATATTGAAGTGTTGTATTTCTTTGAGGAGTCATGTTGTCTTCTTTGTTCTTGCTTCTTGTCATTTGTGTTTATTTTAGGCAATTGTAGAGACATTTGTTGATTTTCTCCTCTGATGGGTTTTATCTTTGAACTATGGCTCTGTAACTTAGTGGAGTGTCTACTAATTCAGTGAATACCCATAGGCATATGCCAGGTGGAACCAGGGAAATCTGGTCAGTGCTCAAGGGTGGGGCATGGTAGACCTTTTGTATTGTCAGCAGTGGGGAGGGCATGATCATCTCCTCTCTTCCAAGGTGATCAGTGCTCTGGGTTTGCCCACAGTGGGTATAATCCTCACCCACTCTTGTACATGAGCCACACAAAGGATCTGTGTGGTCCTCAGTGTGAGCACAGAATCCTCTGCAATGACCCACCCCAGGCAGTAGAGGATCTCTGAGACTCTAGAGCCAGACAGTGATTGATCAGAGACCCAACTACACCCCACACCCTATTGTGTAGTCAGAGTTCCCGCAGTGACAATACACAAGGGTTCAGAGGATCCCTGACTCAGCCCTGTGAGCCTGCCCCATCCACCAAGAAAGCAGAGACATTCCCAAAGCCAGCTGCATATGGGTGCTCTGCCTTGGCAGTTTGAACTAGTGATCGGTTGAGAGAATGGGAACAGCTCACAATCCTAAGTGGGTGCCCAGCCCCCTGTCAACCTTCCCAGCCAGATCAAAGTCAGTGGGAAACATGGATTTTTCCCTCTGGTAAAATCCCTTGCTAGTGCTGTGGCATAGCAGGTAAAGCCACTACCTACAGTGCTGGCATCCCATATGAGCACTGGTTCCAGTACTGGCTGTTCCACTTCACATCAAGCTCTCTGCTATGATCTGGGAAAGCAGTAGAAGATAGTCCAAGTCCTTGGGCACCTGCACTCATGTGGGATACCTGGAAGAAGCTCCTGACTCCCGGCTTCAGATCAGCACTTCAGCCATTGCTGCCATTTAGGGAGGAACCAGCGGATGGAAGACTTCTCTCTCTCTCTCTGCCTTTCAAATCAATAAATACATCTTAAAAAAAACTGCAAATAAAGTAGAGCTTAACAGGCTACCTACCACTTGCAATCCCAGAAATCCCATGAATAATTAGTAAACATCAAAGATGTCTATAGGTCAGATCATTCTGATTACCATCTGGCCCATGACCTATTTAGGAACCTCATTCCTTTTCCCTCTGGCAAGTATGTCCAGAACTTGGTCTCTGCCAACTCCTTCATCGTTCCATGCCCATACTGTGTTGATTTCTCTTCAATCATTACTAATTGTCTTAACTAGAAGTGGTCCACCAAGGACAGAAATGAGGATTTACCAAAGTCTTTGCAATGAGCTTCAATAATATTGTTAGGAAAAAGCTTTTATCCAATTCTTCATCAAATGAATACCTCTGTGCAAAGAACATCATGGGGCTGGTGCTGTGGTGTAGCAGGTAAAGCTGCTGCCTGCCATGCCAGCATCCCATATGGGTGCTGGTTCTAGTCTCGTTTGCTCCACTTCCAATCCAGCTCTCTGCTGTGGCCTGGGAAAGCAGTAGAAGATGGCCCCAGTGCTTGGGCCCCTGCATCCATGTGGGGAGACCCAAAGAAGTTCCAGGCTTCTGGCTTCAGATCAGCCCAGCTCTGGCCATTGCAGCCATTTGGGGAGTGAACCGGCAGATGAAAGACTCTCTCTCTCTCTCTCTCTCTTTCTGCCTCTATGTAACTCTGCCTTTCAAATAAATAAATAAATCTTAAAAAAAAAAAAAAAAAGAACAATCACATACTCTTAATCACTCTACCAGTACTTAAAGGAGAGATTTGTTTGGACTTATGTTAAAATCTGCAAATAAAGTTCTACAAAGCTATCTTCAACACTTCATAATAATATATTCTGGCTAGAAAGACATTTAAGGATGTTTCTAAATTCTTGAAAACTACTCTCATTTTACTTTTTGAGCAAATGTGCGTGCAGTGAACTTTCCTAGTGAAAAAAAAGATTTCCTAGAAAATCTTCCAGAGCA
Organism: Sylvilagus floridanus; assembly: GCA_949820135.1. Taxonomy (NCBI): domain Eukaryota; kingdom Metazoa; phylum Chordata; class Mammalia; order Lagomorpha; family Leporidae; genus Sylvilagus; species Sylvilagus floridanus. The sequence goes on along the minus strand of OX463245.1, from coordinate 31,580,249 downwards.
ACCTGTTTCCTTCTTGGAGCAGCTCTATTTTTCAAGATACTCCTCATTTCTGCCCCTTCTTTAGAATGCGTTTGCTGTTGGTCTTGCCCAAGGAAATATCTTATTCAGCATTTATTGCTACTTTCCATTGTAGTGGTGGGGAGATACACTATCCGTATGAAAGAAAAGATCAATAATTTCTGGCACTTAATGTATAGTACACTTCAGCTGTATTTAAGATTTAAAGGGGTGAGCCAACCTGGGGTTAATAACTGTGGAGTCAAGATTTCATTAGATGGAATTTGAATTTCTAATTCTATCCCTTCCCTTCTTCCTTGTTTCTTTATTCTCAAATGGATGAAAGAAGCCCTAGTGTATTCCATCTTCTCAGACCTGTGAAACATTGCTCATAGAAAACATTGTTCAGTCTCTTAACACAATTCTGTCCATTTGGAAAAGAGCATAGAATCACAGAGCAGTGACTACATGGATCTGAGCCTTTCTCCTACATTTCCAAATACTTCTGCTTTTAAAGTATCTTATCTTCTATTGTCAGGAGCTTCTTTTAAAATATTTATTTATTTATTTGAAAGGCAGAGCAACAGAGAGAGAGAAAGAAAAAGAGAGAGATCTTCCATATGCTTGTTCACTCTCCAAATGCCTGGAAGAGCCAGGGTCATGCAAGGCCAAAGCTGGAAGTCAGGAACTCCATCCTAATCTCCATATGGGTGGCAGGGACCCAGGTACTAGAAGCATCCTCCACTGATTTCTCAGGCAAATTAGCAGGAAATTACATCAGAAGTAGAGTAGCCACGTCTTGAACCAAAGGTATGATATGGGATTGCTGACACTGCAAACGACAGCTAAACTCACTGTATCACAATGCCAGCCCCCTGTTGTGAACTTTTTTTTTTTTCTTAGCTCTTGCTGAAGGTTGTTCCTGAATCCAAATTCCCTGTCCACCCTACACCAGAATTGAAGGTACTTCAGACATCTACAGAGTAGAATGGAAAGAGTAGGTTCTAGAGCTACACTGGGTTCAAATCCTTCTTCTGCAGCTACCAGCTATGTGACTTTGGCCACATTACTTGCTTCTGTGAACTTGTCTGTTGCTGTGGATTCGTTCTAAGAGAAGGGGCGCAGTGGGGGCAAGAGGTGTGGAGTCACCACATGGACACTGGGAGTCAGATGAAAGTGGGCCAGAGGCGAGCAGCCCACAGACTCGTTTATTTCAGTTGGTATAGCAGCTTATATAGCCGAGGGAGCCAGTCTGGTCAAGGGGCGGCTTATGCCTTATCACATTTAAACCCATCACAGCCTGTTGCCAGGCAGGCTCTGTTGCCTGGTGAGTTTCAAAGCCATTCCTGAGTAACTGACACTCACTTGCCAGTGGCCATCTTGGCATGGCCTTCTCATTCCACCACACTCCTCACCTGGAAATGAAGTGGATCAATCCTACTTCAAAGGGTTATTTTCAGAATCAGAGAAAATATATATAAGGTACCTACTCAAATGCTTCACACATGACAGGTAATATAGTAATAAATAAATTATGTTATTGATAATTAGGCTTATCTGAATTATTATTTCTGCTTTTTACAATTAAAATACTAAAATGTTTTGAACTTTTATTTTATAGGCACAGTACTAAACTCTCTCTGTTTAATCTTATTTAATCCTCTCAACAATTGTGTAGGTATTGTTACTTTCCCAGTGTTACAACTGAGGAAACTGAGGCACAGAGAGGCTAGATAACTTGTTTAAGTTCATGTCTGGGAAATGATGAATATAGATAGTTATAGTCAGAGTGGGTCAAAACTAGCACCTTTATGTGGCTTTTAAGATTTATTTAATTTATTCATTCCCCAAATGACTGCAGCAACTGGGGCTGGACCAGGTCAAAGCCCCTGGAACCCCTTTTGGGTATCCCATGTGGATACAGGTCCCAAGAACCTAGGCCATTTTCTGCTGCTTTTCCAGGCACATTAGCAGGGAACTGGATATTAAATGGAGCAGCCAAAACTCAAATTGGTGCTCATATGGGATGCTGGAGTCACAGGTAGCAGCTTAACCCACTGAGTCACAATGCTGGCCCCAAACTGGCACCTTTAAAGGCTATCTGTAAATGTTGACTCTAGCATTATATTTGAAGGATCTACAAGCAAAACACCATATTTTTTCTGCTTATTCACATTGCACTTTATATTTATGTGGAAGAAAAAATGTTTAAATATGCCAGAAACACCGGTAGAATCCCTCCTTCCAAAGTAAGCTGAATTTGTTCACAGCCATGAGATTCAGCCCTCTTTGTCTCTTTTGTAAGATGTTGTCAGTTCCAGGTAATAGAAAATTCTCTCCAACTGGTTTTTAAAGGAGACATTGACTCACGCATAAGCCCCAAAGTAAGGCAAAGGCAAGAATGTAAGGTGGTTGCTGCAGCAACTCAAGGAAACCCCGGAAGGCTCAGTTTCTCTTTCTGCTGTCAGCTGCCTCGTGACCTTGTAGCAACTGGAACTGCATGGCTCTGCATTTCCATATACTGGGAAAGGAAAAGAGGTTCTGTTTGCTCTTCTAGCTGGCTAAAGAAAGCTTACTTGGAACACTACACCCCAAACAGCATCACATCCCATGTCAGTGGCCCAAATAGCATCACATTGCCCTTCCAAAGAGATGGAATTACCCTTAGACAAATCAAGCCTATCCCTAGAACTTGGGAGTATTGTCATCTTCCCAATCTCATGGATGTGGGGTGATGCTGGGAGATCGGAAGAAACTGAGTAAAATGTGATCTTCTTCTGAGGGAGAATGGGAGGAATGGTGATGGACAGCTAACCAGCACACTCCTAAGGACACATTATGCATTTCCCGTGTATTCACCCGATTCCTGATTTTATCTTCCTTTTACTGTTAATTCTAATAGCAACTTCTCATGGACTGAGATTATGAGATAATGGATGTGAAAATGTTTTTAACCCTTCACAAATATGAGTTGTAGTTACTGTTGCTTGTGCTGCTGTTGTAGCTGGGCTTTATACTTCAGAATATGTTGAATAATTATTAATTAAGTTATTCAGAATAATAGGCGGGCCAGAACAGCAGGAACCATATGTCTTTGGTGCTTTGCAACCCACTATTCCCACATCTTGGAACTTTATTTTCCCCACCACCAGATCCCTAACACTCCATGCTGCATGTTAGTCATCCGAAGCAACCTCTTCTGATATTTGAATCAGGCTCATCCTGACAGTCAGCACCTTGGAATCCCAAATTGCTTCCCCTTACTACCATCCCACTGTGAAATCTCATTTCCTGGCATTATGGCTCTGAGTGGAACTCCAGTCCCACTTTGCCTCTCACTGGTTGTGTGATTTGGGGCAAATCATTTCACCTCTCTGGGCTCTACTTCCTTCTTCAGTGAAATTCAGTGCTTTGACTAATTAATCTCTAAGGCACCTTCAAATTTTAACTTTTTATGAGTCTATGAATTTCAGACAACAAAGCAAAGAGAAGTGAAGAACTTCAGATAAGTAAGGAAGGGGTTTGAGGGGCAAGGGATTTTAAGCAATTAAATGATCAATTGGCAAAGCTATCATGATTTTGGATTCCAAAGACAGGAATAAACACACACACACACATACACACACACACCCCGACTATATGTTAGCCATCAAAGAGAGCACAACTAGAATGAGAACATCCAGTAAAACAGAAATTGACCCAATCACAGGGGAGACCTGAGGAATGGAAGTGGGGGGAGTAAGGCAGTGATCAGGACCTTAAGAACATACAAGTCTGGCAGAGTTGAGAATTCCACAGTGATGGAGGATTATCACTGCTGTGGGCATTGCCTTTGTAGGCCTGTATATGCCAAAATCCAAGGGGATCCCCGAAGAGATAATTCTGACCTTCCAACCACAGGAATGCATCTACTACTGGGTCTGACCTTGTTTTGCTTTTTCCATTCCTATTTTCAGCCGGGCCTCAATAGCAAAAAGGCCAAGATCCAACCAGAAAATCTGTTTCTGTTGTGTTCTTTTGGCTGCCTAAGAGACCTCTTTTGGCAGGCTTTCTGGTGATTGTCCAAGCCTGGGGCCTCTCCTTCCTGGAGTTTCCATCACCTTGTTAGGGGAGAAGAAACTCTAAGCATCATTATGCAATCCCTGAGAGGCGTTTGCTGTCTTTTTTAGCTTAGAGTCCTTCAGCACTCTCTTCCCTTCATTGTCTCCCAGGGAGCCAGACAACTGCACTCAGTGGGATACAGAATAACGGCAATGATAATGTTGACAACAGCAGTTACTCTTCATTACCTGCTTACTATTGTCGGGCGTGAGACCAAGCACTCTACATTAACTCGATTATTAATAGGAATGACAAATAGTAATATGACAGAAATATTAAAAGGCATGAAGTGAATGTTTTACATTGATAAAATATGTACTCTATCAAGTAGTTATACTAGCAAAGAACTTTTATGCACCTAACAATATAGTTTCAAAATATACAAAGCTGGGCCCGGCATTGTGGCACAATGTAGTAAGCCACTGCCTGTGATGCTGGCATCCCATATGAGTGCCAATTTGAGTCTCTGCTGCTCCGGTTCCTATCCAGCTCCCTGCCAATGTGTCTGGGAAAGCAACAGAAGATAACCTGAGTGCTTAGACACCTGCCACCCACATAGGTGACCTGGATGGGGTTCTAGGCTCCTGGCTTTCATACATATCAGCCTTGGCCTTTCTCTCTTTTTCTCTCTCTTTTTCTAGCTCTCTAACTTTCTATCTCTCTAACTTTTTCTATCTCTCTAACTAACTAAATAAATAAGTAAAATATATATATAAATATATGTATATGTATGTATGTGTGTGTGTGTATATATATAGATGTGTGTGTATGTCACCAAAAATACTCTTAGGGGGTGGGTGTTTGACTCAGTTGTTAAGTTTTATATAAAAGTCTACTTAACAGAAATTATACCTATACAGAGACTTTCCACCCACTGACTCACTCCCCAAATGCCTACATCTCATATCAAAGTGCCTGAGTTCGAGTACTGACTCCATTTCCCAATTCCAGCTTCCTGTCAATGTGCACTCTGGGAGGCAATAGGTGATGGCTCAGGATGCTGTATCCTTACAATACAGTGTGGGAAACCTGGAATTTGTTCCTGGCTCTTGCCTTTGGCCTGTCCTAGCCCTAAATATTGGAGGCATTTGGGAAACAAACCAGTAGGTGAATGATTTATCTCTATTTGTCTATCCCTCTGCCTTTCAAATAAAATAATAGATAAATAAGCATGATTTTAAATGGTAAAGAATTTTTTTTTAAAGTTTCTAGTATATATGAGGTGAAAATGAGAGAGGAATTACCATATTAGAAAAAGTTAACACACTTTTTTTCTGAAATAAATTAAATTTAAAAATTATTTCAAGAATTTGAGAGGCCGGTGCTGTGGTGCAGTGGGTTAACGCCCTGGTCTGAAGCTCCAGCATCCCATATGGGCACCGGTTCTAGTCCCGGCTGCTCCTCTTCCAATCCAGCTCTCTGCTATGGCCTGGGAAAGCAGTAGAAGATGGCCCAAGTCCTTGGGCCCCTGCATCCATGTGGGAAACCTGGAAGAAGCGCCTGGCTCCTGGCTTTGGATACGCATAGTTCCAGCTGTTGCGTCCAATTGGGGAGTAAACCAGCGGATGGAAGACCTCTCTCTCTCTCTGCCTTTCCTCTCTCTGTGTAACTCTGACTTTCAAATAAAATTTTTAAAAAATTCTGTCCTTACAGAAACTATGACTTGTTCTGAAACATATACAGAAAAATTATAACTGGCCAGGAATTGGGCCATAAAGAAAATGTTTGTAAACTAGAAAGCAATATTCAGACTAGCACATTTATTATCCAAAATGCAATAAAATCTAGAAATGAACAACAAGGATGTAGCAAAAAGCATCTATCTACTTGAAAACTTATACATCTTTATAAATGATTATTGTATGTCTCAATCAAGGTTTAATCAAAGAAATTTATCCCTTAGGAAATATTTACAGTATGTTTGTTATAGATATTTTACATCTTAAAAAGAGAAATTTATTTATTTATTTGAAAGGCAGAGTTACAGAGAGAGGGGGAGAGACAGAAAGAGGGATCTTCCATTGGCTGGCTCACTCCCCAAATGGCTGTAATGGCCAGGGGTGGGCCAGGCCAAAGCCAGGAGCTAGGAGCTTCTTCTGGATCTCCCACATGCATTCAGGAGCCCAAGAACTTGGTCCATCTTCTGCTGGTTTCTCAGGTGCATTAGCAGGGAGCTGGACCCAAAGTGGAGCAACTGGGACTTGAACCAGTGCCCATATGGGATGCTAGCATCTCAGGCAGCGGTTTTACCCACTAGGCCACAATGCCAGTTCAATATTTTACCTTATACAATGTGGTTGCTGATTCAACCATATCTGTGAGCTGTTGTTATTTCATCTGATGTTGAGCTTCATTTATATATTTATTTTTTCAACAGGCAGAGTTAGACAGTGAGGGAGAGAGAGAGACAGAGAGAAAGGTCTTCCTTTTTCCGTTGGTTCACCCCCTAAGTGGCCGCTACAGCCGATGCGTTGTGGCAGGCACGCTGCGCTGATCCAAAGCCAGAAGCCAGGTGCTTCCTCCTGGTCTCCCATGCAGGTGCAGGGCCCAAGGACCTGGGCCATCCTCCACTGCACTCCTGGGCCATAGCAGAGAGCTGGACTGGAAGAGGAGCAACCGGGATAGAATCCGGCGCCCCAACCGGGACTAGGACCCGGGGTGCCAGCGCCACAGGCGGAGGATTAGCCTAGTGAGCTGTGGCACCGGCCCTGATGTTGAGCTTCAGACCTACAGGGTAGGCAGGCAGGATGTAGAATGGGAAAAACAAGAACAAGCTGGAACCAACAAGGATAGTCTAAAACAGGTATAACTCTGAGCTTGGTCATGTAGAAGCCATGACCTTTTGTCACAGAGCTAAACTCTCGCTCTCACTCTTGATCTCTCTCATTCTCTTTCTCATTCTCTTTCTCTTTCTGTTTCTGTTTCTCTCCTGGTCTGTGAGTAAGGGAAGGTATATCAGATCTAGTCCTAGCCACTGCCCCGCACCATCAAGGAAAGCTAGCAGATAATACATGTGAGCTACAACAGGACTATTGTTTCACTTACATTTTCCAAAATTACTCATAAGAATCTCTCTTGGCCGGCGCCGTGGCTCAACAGGCTAATCCTCCGCCTTGCGGCGCCGGCACACCGGGTTCTAGTCCCGGTCGGGGCACCGGATTCTGTCCCGGTTGCCCCTCTTCCAGGCCAGCTCTCTGCTGTGGCCCAGGAGTGCAGTGGAGGATGGCCCAAGTGCTTGGGCCCTGCACCCCATGGGAGACCATGAAAAAGCACCTAGCACCTGGCTCCTGCCATCGGATGAGCGCGGTGCGCCGGTTGCAGCGCGCAGACTGCGGCAGCTATTGGAGGGTGAACCAATGGCAAAGGAAGACCTTTCTCTCTGTCTCTCTCTCTCTCACTGTCCACTCTGCCTGTCAAAAAAAAAAAAAAAAATCTCTCTTGTGGTCCAGCCTAACTGGAAACATAGAGAAAAGAAACTGTATGTTATTGTGGCCATGGTGACACATTACAAAGCCACTGTAGTCTATCCTTGTCAAGTTGGCACCAATACTTACTTAATCTCCAAATAAGAGGTAATAATAACAGTTACACTTCTGCCCAGTATAACACAAGCATAGCCATACACCAAAAACATTCTGACTGAGAAGTCAAAAGACCAAAGAACCAGATAGTAAATATTTTAAGTTTTTCAGGCCACAAGGTTTCTGTTGGAATATCCAGTGCTAGCATTGTAGCATGTAAGCTGCCATGGATGACACATCGCCAAATAAACTTGGTTGTGTTCCCCCCAAAATCCCTTGAGTCATAGTTTATTGATTCTTGTGTTGATCCATTCACCAATAGAGAGTGGAAAGTCTCTTTTTTAATTTGAAGATTTTTATTCTTCTCCTAGCCGATTCACATATGACCCTTTGATATTTGCAACTATTGAGATATAAAGTTTACTTAGCAATCCCATATTAGATAAGGAGGTGAGAAAGAAGGAAGAAAACAAAAATATTGGTTAACAAATGCAATCCGCGCATGTCAAAATAAGGAAAATATAGTCATAGTTAGCATAGTTCTCTTTCTTGCAATTGATCATATGGTCATAGCTGATATTGTAACTACTTTCTTCTAGTATTCATTTATATTCCCTCACCAAGTACCTTAACTAGTCATGGTTCTTTTCTGTTTCCAGATGTGTTCCTGAAGGGTCTGGGCTATTAACAGTCCTACTGAATTGGAGATTCTTACAGTGTTTCATTGACTTAATAATCACACAATATGGGTACATCAAGAGTTTCCTTAGAGAATTTTCTGCATCGTGGATAGAACCATTTTGTAGTAGCAACTTAATTTCCATTTGGTAGTCAAGATCAGCTACCACAGCCAGTAAGCCCTTCTTTGCCTGTTGATTCATGACACTAATGCATTCATTATTGTATCCCTGGTAGAAGCATTCCTCCCTTTGGACCTAAGAATTCCAAGGAGCAGTGCCTGATGTTTTTGGAATGGGAAACAAAAATTATACTGTTGGATCATTAGGAGTGAAAATGAGCGCAACATTCTGTGCCCATTTGGGAAGGTCTATATATGTATGTATGTATGTACTACTATATGTATGTATGTATGTATCTATCTATCTCTCTCTCTTCCTTGCATACCAGTTTTCCAACTGTTTGCCTTTCAAGTCCCCAAGCATGCACCCAACTATTAGCCATAGCCCATGACTTGATGTAGACCCATACATCTGGCTAACCATAATTCCAGGCCAAAAAACCCCCACAAGTTCTGTTCAAAGTCTTGTCCACACAAGAGTTTATTTCCCTTCACCCCTGACTCTCAGGGCTGCCCTGAAGTGGATTATATTATTGCAGCTATCCACTTTCAGGTGGTTCCTCATGTCATGAATGATCTAAAATGTTTTCTTCCTCTGTTCTCTGATCATAGGGAATCTCCCTTGAGGCCATAGGTGTGATTTAAAGAAGTAAATGTATCACAAGTAGAAGACATGGGGATCTGGGACCTCTTCTCATGCAACTTGTGCCTCCAGGACCTACTTGAATCTGATCTTGTAGATACCACCTCCATTTGACAATGGAGTGCTGATGTACATGCCCAGCTTTATGGCTTGGTAAGTCAGATAATTCCCAGTTCACAATGGGCAGCTCAGTTCACATGGTAATTTGGTAGCCCATAGTCAACAGTCTCTGAGGCCCAATAGCAAGGCCAAAATTGTTTCTCAAAAGGAGAAAAATTATCCCCATGTGGCTTTGCTAAAAATTTCTAGGGTTTTCACTGTGATTTTCCTATAGTAGCCTGCCAAGGGCTACCAATAACATCGCTATCAACCACTAATACTTGTTACCATCATTTCTTCTGAGTCAAATGGCCTAATAAGCATACCAGCCTGTGTGGTGGATTGATCTATTATAAAGTCTACTCTTATCCTGAGACCTACTCAAACAGGCAGTTTTTCAGATCACTCAGTAAATGAGTGAAAGTGATATGCCCAGGAATGAGAATCACTAGGGACTACTTTTTTAAAATAGAAAACTTTTATTTAATAAATATAAATTTCAAAAGTACAACTTTAGGATTATAGAAGTTCTTCCCCCCATAACCACCCTCTCATCCACAAACCACCCCATCTCCTATTCCCTCTCCCATCCCATTTTTCATTAAGATTCATTTTTAATTAGCTATATATACAGAAGATCAACTCTATACTGAGTAAAGATATCAACAGTTTGCACCCACACAGACACACAAAGTATAAAGTACTGTTTGAAAATTGGTTTTACTGTTAATTCTCATATTACAACACATTATGGACAGAGGGGAGCAAGTGTACAGTGACTCCTGTTGTTGATTTAACAATTGACGCTCTTATTTATAATGTCATTAATCACCCGAGGCTCTTGTCCTGAGCTGCCAAGGCTGTGGAAGACTCTTGAGTTCACAAACTCTGATCTTATTTAGACAAGGCCATAATCAAAGTGGAAGTTCTCTCCTCCCTTCAGAGAAAGGTATCTCCTTCTTTGATGGCCCCTTCTTTCCACTGAGATATCACTCAGAGATCTCTCATTTAGGTCATTTTTTGCCACAGTGTCTTGGCTTTCCATGCCTGAGATACTCTCATGGGCTTTTTAGCCAGATCTGAATGCCTTTAGGGCTGATTCTGAGGCCAGAGTGCAGTTTAGGGCATTTATCATTCTGAGTCTGCTGTGTATCCTGCTTCCCATGTTGGATCATTTCTTCCTTTTTAATTCTTTTTTTTTAATATTTATTTATTTTTATTTGAAAGTCAGAGTTACACAGAGAGAGGAGAGGCAGAGAGAGAGAAAGGTCTTCCATCCACTGGTTCACTCCCCAATTGGCCACAGTGGCAAGAGCTGTGCTGATCTGAAGCCAGGAGCCAGGACCTTCTTCCAGGTCTCCGATGTGGGCACGGGGGCCCAAGGACTTGGGCCATCTTCTACTGCTATCCTAGGCCATAGCAGAGAGCTGGATTGGAAGAGGAGCAGCTGGGACTAAAACCAGCATCTATATGGGGTGCCGGTGCTTTAGGTCAGGGCATTAACCCGCTGTGCCACAGTGTTGCCCCCCCCCTTTTAATTCTATCAATTATTATTAGCAGACACTGATATTTTTTATGTGATCCCTTTGACACTTAATCCTATCTTTATGATCAATTATTAACTTAAACTGATCACTTTAACTAGTAAGATGGCATTGGTACCTGCTAACTTAATAGGATTTGGATTCCCATGGCAAGTTTTTAGCTTTACATTTAGGGGTAAGTCTGAGGGAGCATGTACCAAACTGTACATCTCCTCCCTCTCTTCTTCACTAGGGACCACTTTAGAGGCTGCCTAAAAGGTTGGGCAATTGAAATACAGACTAAATCCTGAATGATTTAGAAATAAACATTAAGAGTCAAAATAGCAAAATTCATGAGGTCTTCACACTACACATGCTATTTACAGACTGGAAACTGAAAGTGTAGAGTAATTAAAAATTATTTGCCCAAGGTCATTTAGTTAGAGGCAAAATCAACACTCAAACCACAGTTTAATTCCAAAGGCTCATTCTGACTTTGACTTCTCACTCCAAAATGTCTTTCGATTGGGCAATTTATGCCAATTGGCCCCTGTTCACTTCCCTCTCTACCATCCTACTTTTCTCTCCACTTGTCTTCCATCAGAGAGAAAGACTAATCAGGGAATGGCCTGTTTATCTTATTGGACCAATTATGAGATGCCCTCAAATGTAAGGTCCTATTTTTTTCAGAGAGGAGACTATTTTAAATCATAACCCATGGCCTATCAAACTGAACCATTCCTTCCCCTCTGGTAATTTAACATCTCTCCTTTACTTTTTGACATTTGAGCAAGAGCTGGTGACATTGATACCGCAATTCAAACACTTGCTCCTTGGCAACAGCTGCTGAGTTGTCTCTGCAGTTCCCTCAAGTTTCAGTGCTTCTCGGGACTTCTCCTCTAAAAGGACCAGAGTCTCTTACAGAACAATAAGTCACAAGTTTCATACATAACTTAAGTAGTTTCATCACATACCCTCATCCACACCTACCCATTATTCCTTCCTTTCCCTCCCTCCTGGAGGCCCAATCATTGAAATCTCAGCAACAAGTCTGCAGTCTGGGAAGCTTACACTTGGCTTCCCAAAGGAACCTTGAAGTTTCCACTGACCACCTACAAATAAGAAGCAACTCACAAGGATAGAATATTCATTTTCTTTATGTAGCTGAAATAAATCTCAGATCATAAAATCAAGATTGAAAGGAACCAATTTTATTGTTAAGCAAGCAAAAGTAGAAACCTAGGGAGTTAATGCAGGGCCCATCCTTGGGGTTCACTTGAACTTGAGGTATAGGAAGGCGGCAGAGGAAGGGAACCTCATCTATTGAGGTGTCTATCATTCAGATAGGTGGTCCTCAGTTAGAGCCATTCTTAGCCCCTTGCACCTGACCACTAAACTAGGCCCCTCCAGGCTGGTCTGACGTCAGGTACTTTTGTGCCCTTCTTAAAGATATAGGAAACACTCAACTATCCCATCTGGACAGGAAAATTCTGTAAGTCTTATGATTTCCCTGGAAGCAAGCTACATCCTTTTTTGTCCCCTAAGTCCATATATCTATGTAGGGAAGGTCTCATTTCTTTCTTCACATTCCCCAGGAACTGGCTCTAGGGGCAAACCACAGTATTGGTTTTCCCCACCCACTGAACAAATACTGTACCACTTCCTCTCCAGTGCTCATTTTCCTTCTCCTCCAATTCTGGAGAGTTTATCCAATCTCAGCCGGGAAGAAGGGAAGAAGTGCTAGCTTGTATTAACCAAGTGTTATTCTAAACTTTTTTTTCCTCCCTCCTGGACCCAAGCTTTTAAAACTAAAAACACTCTTTTTTGTTTTTTCCTCTAACAATTCTCTAAGAAAATCCATATGTCAAAAATTGTGAAGGAGCCATTGGATAAATTAAAAAAAATTACAGGGAGACACGTATCAATTAATATTGAAAGTTTATGGCCGGTGCTGTGGCTCAACAGGCTAATCCTCCGCCTTGCGGCGCCGGCACACCGGGTTCTAGTCCCGGTCAGGGCGCCGGATTCTGTCCTGGTTGCCCCTCTTCCAGGCCAGCCCTCTGCTGTGGCCCGGGAGTGCAGTGGAGGATGGCCCAAGTGCTTGGGCCCTGCACCCCATGGGAGACCAGGAAAAAGCACCTAGCACCTGGCTCCTGCCATCGGATAAGCGCGGTGCGCCGGCCGCAGCGCGCCGGCTGCGGCAGCCATTGGAGGGTGAACCAACAGCAAAGGAAGACCTTTCTCTCTGTCTCTCTCTCTCACTGTCCACTCTGCCTGTCACCAAAAAAAAAAAAAAAAGAAAGAAAGTTTATGCCACTACAATCAAATATTTCCCAATCAAATATTTCCCAGCCTTACATAAAATATGTTTTTTTTAAATAAGAGTCTTTCATTTTTCTTTCACATCTACCCAAAGCAGAACACTTTTTGAGTGCCCTGAGTTTTGTTTCCTTGGAGTCAAAGAAGTATGAGACACAGTCCCTTTTCTTAAGGACAGTTGTTTTGGTTGAATTGTGTCCTTCAAAATAATATATTGAAGTCCAAATTCCCAATACCTCCAATGTGACTTTATTTAGAAATAGGGTCACTGAAGATGCAAATAGTTAAGATTCAGTCTTACTGGAGTAGGGTGATCCTTAATCCAGTCTGACTGGTGTCATTATAAAAGAAGGAGACTAGGCATAGAGAAAGAAACATACAGGGAGAAGATGGCTGTGTGCTGAGTCAGGAAGCATTTAGCGTGATGCATCTACAAGCCGAGGAATGCCAAGGATTGCCAGCAAGCACAAGCTAAAAGAGCCAAGGCAGAATTCTTCCCTACAGAAGAATAAGAACTCACATTTCATAACTGGTCCAGTAAAGCAAATATACCAGTCCCTGATAGCCTTTCTCTTTGAAGGAAGAGTAAGTGAGTCCCTGAGGGCACCTTGATTTCAAACTTCTGGTCTCCAGAACAGTGAGACAATAAATTTCCATTGTTAAGTCTCCCAGTTTGTGGTAGTTTGTAACAGCAACTCTAGGAAATTAATACAATGATCTAATTAAACACTCAGAAAACCTTAGACATAATAAAGCAGTTATAGAATAATGCACTGTGGAACTGTGACATGAAGAACTAAAAAAGGAATCCAGAGGCTCCCTGAAGCAGACTAATTTCTACTCTCTACTCTTGCCCAGTCCTCAAGGGTGACTGGGTTGCTTCATTCATAGCACTGACACAAAGAAGTCTGTATGTCCATGGCCTTTTGGGCCTCATGCCCCAGGACTGATCAAGACAAAGCTTCTAACTAAAACTCAGTCTTCCCAGAGGAAGTGGCCATGTTTTAAATTCAAATAGCCTAGGTTACTGGGATGCGCATGACATTCCCTCATGTCTAGAAAAGTTATGCTTGCTGTCACTGTCAACCCCAAAATGGGACAAACCACAAGGCTCTGAGCTTCCCCCACAGCTGTAACCAACAGGAGATCCCCATCCTTTTGAAATACACCATAAGAGCTGTTTTAAATCTTTGCTTGCTTGAATTCTTGCTGATTGGATTTTAACAGTGGATCCAACATAGCCTTTCTGAGTTGATTCCACCAGTTCCTTTTCTTTTGCAGCCCTTTTGATGTGGGCACTGAATAGGTTCTCCCTGTCCGGGCTTCAATGCCCACAAGGCATATAACCAGTAAATTCTCTTTTCCATAGTTACAGGGTTGGCCATTTGACATTTTCTGTTTTGAGAGAAGAAATCAAGAAACAGGGAAGGAAATTAGTCTAAAGGCAGAGTGATAAAGGCAGAATGAAAAGCCTAATCACAGGTTTAAAAAGGGCTAAACAAAATGAAGAGTGAGCTTCCTAGACAGGAGTCTTCCTTGTTTATTTACTTTGCTCACATCCAAATAATCAACAAATCTTATCCATTTTAGATCCAAAATATGCCTATTTCAAATATATTCTTTTCTTATTTTAATTTTGTTTAAATAACCACAACTTCTTTAGGCCAAACAACCATCATTTCTATCCTGGACTGCTGCTTAAAACCTCCAAACTGACTTCTTTTTTCCAGTCTTAACCCATATAATTCATTCTCTACAAAACAATCACAGTAATCTTAAATCAGGAATAAAATAACTTCTGTCTCCTGATCAAACTGTTCACATTTCACTTTTAGTCAAGCTGGTTCAGATCTACCCTCCTTCTCTAAGCAATGAGAAAAATGGGTGTACATGTATGTAACTATTTTCAGACAAGTAGTACAAAACCATGGCCCCTGAGAGAAAAGAAACAAAGCATTTATAATTGTCTGAGCGTACTGCCTGGAGGCAGTTTCCAGTCTGCATCACCAGGAGGGCTAAACCAAACAGATCTCCATGATTTCAGAGATAGAGATCTAGCTAGGGGAGGTTAAGATGGCTAGAATTTGTGGAGCAGGGTGCTGGAGAGCTAGCTCTGAAGGTTTCCCATCAAGTCTCAGGCTGAGTAGTGACCTATGTATGTGTAAGAGAACGTACTCTAGACCTGGGAAAGAATAAGCAAAATAACTAACATATTTGGAAATGATTCATGGAGGTAAAACTGTCAGAAAAACAACCATTTTAGGACCCTGGATAATGACCAAAGGTAAATCACAAATTAAGAAGCATTTATTGATTAAAAAAAAGAAGAAGAAGAAAAAGAAACTTGCTGGAACCCTCGGTGAGAAGAGCAGGTATTTGTGGCCTTCTTGCCTAGGTCCACTACCATTCTCCAAGTCCTAGATTGGTTGCTGATATTGATAGTTTTTAAAAGGTGAGGGTGGTTGAAAAAAATGAACAGCTTTACTCTGGGGCAAACTAGAATTGGGACAGGAAGCTACATGCCATGGCTGCACTGTCGGTTAAAAAAGCAAATCTTGTAGGAAATGAAGAGGTAAAACTTACAACTCTGTTAGCCTGAGTTTGTGATCACAGTTGAAGCAGACAGTGGGACCAGACAGAAATTTAACAAGGAGATCCTGGAAATGACTAAACCACAGAAGGGCTGGATTAGCTTTACAACCATCCCTGGATAACTATGAAATTACACATGCACACACAGGGGAAACCCAAGAGAGCCCAGTGGAAAATAAAAAGCCCAGGCACAGTTGAGACAACTTTGTACTCCCGCCTTAGCCTTCAGATAGGCCAACAGAGGGGTGGATAAAAGCCTGATGAACTCAAGATATTTAAGCAAAATCTCTGTACAAATCATTGACTCACAACTAAGCTATGTTGATACAGAGGTGAATTCTAGTTATCCATTAAAAAGTTAAGAATAGAGGTGGAAGTTTAGCGTAGCAGCTAAAATGCTACTTTGGATGCTTCCATCCCTGGGTTTGAGTCCCAGTCCCACTTCTGATTCCTGCTTCTAGCTAACGTGTACCCTGGGAGGCAGAAGATGATGACTGAAATACCTGGGTCCCTGCCCACGTGGGTAATACCAACTGGGTTCCATGTTCTTAGCTTCAGCCTAGCTCAGCTCTGACAGTTGCACGCATTTAGAGAGTGAACCAGCTAATGAGAGACTCTCTCTCTGCTTTTCAAAATTAAATAAATGAATAAATTTTCAGAAGAATCAAGCATAAATTCGAAAGCTAAAAAATATAATAATGGGGCCAGCGCTGTGGCACAACAGGTTAAGCTGCCATCTGCAGTGCCAACATCCCATATGGGCACCAGCTTGAGTTCCAGCTGCTCTGCTTCTGATCCAGCTCCTGGCTGATGCACCTGGGAAAGCAGCAGAGGGTGACCCAAGACCTTGGGCCCTACACCCATGTGGAAGACTCAGAAGAAGCTCTTGGCTCTTGGCTCTTGGCTCTTGGCTCTTGGCTTCTGCCTGGCCCAGTCCCAGCTGTTGTAGTCATTTAGGGAGTGAACCAGCAAATGGAGGATTTCTCTCTCTGTATCTCTAACTTTCAAATATATGAATCTTTCAAAAAAAATACAATAACTAGGGCAGGTATCGTGACACAGCAGGTGAAGTGGATACTTGAGACTTGGGCATCTCTTGTCAGAGTGCCATCTAAGCCTCAGTTACTCCGTGCTTTGGCTGATGCATATATCTGCTACTGCACCTGGGAAGGCAGCAGATGATGACCCAAGTTCTTGGGCTCCTGCCACCCATGTGTGAGACCCAGATGGAGTTCCTGGCTCCTGGCTTCAGTCTAACCCCATCCTGGCTGTTGCAGCCATTTGGCAACTAAACCAGTGAAAATTACTCTTTCTCTGTCCCTCCATGCCCCATCTCTCTGCTTATCAAATAAATAAATCTTTTTTTAAAGTATGGTAATCTAAATGAAAGATACCCTAAATGGGTTCAACAACAGAATTGAGTTGACAGGACAACAAATCACTGTACTTGAGGTACATTAATAAATTTTTCAATCTGAAGAATAGAGACAAAAATGATGCAAAATTAACAGAACTTCAAAGGCCTATAAGCATCAAAAACATTTATTCACTTCTAATAGGAACACTAAAAAGTGATAAGAAAGCTAGTAAGCAAAAATTAATAATTAAAAATTCTCCAAATTTGATCACAACATTTATCTTTAAACCCAAGAAGTTCAACAAACCCCAAGTATAACAAACTCAGAGATCCACTGCTAGACACATCATACTCAAAAAGTTGATAGCCAAAAGAATGAGAAAGAAAATCTTGAAATCAGTAAGAGAAAAGTGACTCGTCATGTAGAAGGGAACAAAGGTCTGATTAATAGCTGACTTTTCATCAGAAATAATGAAGACCAGAAGGCAACAGAGTGACATCTTTAAATGCTGAAAGAAAATCCTTTTAATCAAGAATTCTAAATCCATCAAAACTAAAGCTAAGAACATGTTCATATGATCAAAAACTTGGAAAATGTGTTGCTAGCTGACCTGTCAAACAAGAAATACTAAAGGAAGTTCCTCAGGCTGAAATGAAATGACACCAGATGGTAAATCAAACCCACAGAGAGAAGAGCATAGCAGTGGGCAAATACATGGATAAATAAAAAAATATATGTACATATTTATACTATATGAGGAATACATATTTATAAATATGTAATATAAAATATAGTTACAAATACATGTATTTCCCTTTCTGCATTTAATTTTTAAAAAAACATAAGATTACATGAAGCAATAATTATAACACTATATTAATGGGTTACTATAATATGTAGGTTAAAGTATATGACTATTGTATCACAAAGAAAGGATCTAGAAATGGCATTATAGTGAAGCCTAGTTGCTGTATGTTCCTGGGATTAAGTCAGACTTTACCTGAAATAGGTTGTGAAGCTGTATCTGTAATTTGTACAAAAACTCCAGAGAGACAGAGAACCTTGACTATAAAGATGACAAAAGATATATCATACACACTGTAATCATAAAAAACCAAGGTGGCCATAATAATGTCACACAAAAGAAAAATTCAGACAAGAAATATTACTAGAGAAAAAGAGAGAATGTCATGAAAATAACAGAGTTAATACATCACTAAGAAGATATAAAAATTATAAAAGTATATATGTACCCAATAACAGAGTCTTAAGATATGTGAAACAAAAGCTTACAGAATTGAAAGGAAAAAATAGACAATTCATCCATTGTAGTTAAAAACTTCAACACTCCCTTATCAATAATTGTGATAGAGCTAGATAGTAAGTAAGTAATAATATAGATTATTTGAGCAACACTATCAAGTGACTGAACCTAATTGACATTTATGGAACACTATACCCAACAAAAAAACACATTGTTTTCAAGTGCCCATGGAGCATTCTCCAAGATAAATGATAAGTTACATAATAAAGCAAGTTCCAATAAATTTAAAATGATTGAAGTTATTTTAGGTATGTTTTCTAACTACAACAGAATTAGATTAGAAGTCAACTACAGAAAGAAATTAGAAAAATCTCAAATAGGCAATATATGTAACACTTCTTTTCAAAGATTTATTTTAAAAGAAGAGAGAGAAAATGAGGGGTTAAAAGGGAGAGAGTGAGAGAGAGGAAGAAGGAGAGAGAGAGAGATCAATCTTCTATCCACTGGTTCACTCCCCAAATGGCCAGAATGGCTGGAGCTGGGCCAGGCTGAAACCAGGAGCAAGGAACGTCATCCTGGTCTCCCACAAGAGTGGCAGGAGCCCAAATACTTGAGCCATATCAATACACTGCCTTCCCAGACACATTAGCAGAGAGCTGGATTGGAAGCAGAGCAGCCAGGACTCAAACCAGCACTCTGATATGAAATGACAGGATTGCAAAGTGGCAGCTTAACAAGCTGTTCCACAACATGGCCCCAATGTTCAAAATACGTCTAGAGCCAGTGTTGTGGCATAGCAGGTTAAGCCTCAACCTGTGACTCCAGCATCATATATGGGCGCTTGTTCAAGTCCTGGCTGCTCAACTTCCCATCTACTTCCCTGCTAATTTGCCTGGGAACGCAGTGGAAGATGGCGGCCCAAGTACTTAGGCCCCTACCACTCATACTTGGATGAAGCGTCTGGCTCCTGGCTTTGGCCTGGCCGAGCCCTGGGCATTATGACCATATGGGGAGTGAATCAGCAGATGGAAGATTTCTGTCTCCTATTTCTGCAACTCTACCTTTCAAATAAATAAATCTTAAAAAAAAAAAAACAAAAAACAAAAAAACCTTCTAAATAAGCCATAAGTCAATGGAGAAATAAGTAGGAAATCTGGAAAATATCTTGAACTGTATTAAAATACAACATATCACAGGGACCCACAGAGCTCAGCCATCACCCACTGCCTCCTGGAGGGGGGGTGGCATTCGCTCGGGCATTGCGGTTTGAGCTGTGGATGTCCCATGCAGCGTCTTAACCGCTTTGCCAAATGCCTGCCCCAAGTTGATTTTATGTGGATTAAACGGAAAGGGATCTCTCTCATAGACGTGAGTAGAGGTGGAGAAGACAGATTTTGGACTCTGTTTTTGAGTTGTCCATTCGTCTGTGCCCAGAGAACCTAATTCAGCTCATTACGGGGGCACTGCTCAGTTTGATGCTGTGGTGCGGTGTCCTGCAGGTCTGCCGTGGCTGCTAGGAGTGTTTGAGGAACTCGGGGTGGTCACTTGTGGTACAGAGGGTTGAACCCCTTGTTGCAGTGCCCGTTCCTAGTCCTTAGCTGTCCCTCAGGATCCGTCTCCCTGCTAATGTGCCTGGCAAAGCAGCAGAGATGGTCCCAGTACTTGGGTCCCTGCACCCATGTGGGAGACCTAGATGTCGTTGTTGTCTCCCGGCGTCAGCCCGGCCACACCTGTCTGTGACATCCATCTGGGGAGTGAACCAGGAGGTGAAAGAAAAAAAAAAGAAAGAAAATACAACATATCAAATTTGATGGGATATCAATAAGAAGGAAATTCGTGGCTTTAATTACTTAGATTAGTATTAGATGGCTGAAGTATCTAAAATCAAGAACCTAAGCTATCACCACACAAAGCAGAATAAGCCTAAAGAAAACCAAACCAAGGCAAATCATTATCAAATTTTTGAAAACGTGTGAAAAAATAGAATTCAGGGGGGCTGGCAGTGTGGAGTAGCAGGTTAAGCTGCTGCCTATGACATCAGCATCCCATTTGGATGTTGGTTTGAGTCCCAGCTGTTCTACTTCTGGTCCAGCTTCCTGCTGCTGCAACTTGGAGAGCCACAGAAGATGGCCCAAGTGCTTGGCCCGTGCACCTATGTGGGAGACCCGGATGAAACTACTGGCTCCTGGCTTTGGCCTGGTCCAGCCCTGACCATTGCAGCTATTTGGGGAGTAAACCAGTGGATGGAAGATTTCTCTGTCTCTCTCTCCCTCTCTGTGTCTTCTTCTTTCTCTGTAACTCTGCTTTTCAAATAAAAATAAATAAATGTTTTTTAAAAATTTAGAAGAAACATAATACAAAGAGGAACCACTGTAAGAATTGCAGCGTATTTCTTACCAGAAACTATGCAATCCAGAAAACAATGGAGAGGTTTCTTTACTGAAAGAAGAAACCTGAAAAACTAGAATTCTTTGTACAGCAAAAACATATTTCAGAAATGAATGTGAAATAGATATTTTCTTTTTCATTTTTAAAAATTTTATTAATATAAAGAGAACAGATTTCATATATTTCATAGATATAAGTCTAAGATAATCGTATTTTCCTCTTTTTCTCTCTCCCTCCCTCAATCCCCTTCCCTCCTTCCTTTCTTTTTTCTTTAATTTTTGAAAAGACATAATTTTAACCCACTATATAATCACAAGTTTAATTCACCACTAACCATAATATTCAATAAGTAAAAAGTAGGAAGACCAAAGTTCCACAGGAGTATGAACAAGGCTAAAAACAACAATCATATTGCAAAGTGTCCATTTAATTTCTATACTTTTTTGTATTCTGTATTAACTGGCATATATAAGAGCAAACATATGATCTTTGTCTTTTTGAGACTGGCTTATTTCACTAAGCATATTAATTTCCAGTTGCATCCATTTTGTTGTAAAAAACAGGATTTCATTCATATTTTTATGACTGAGTAATGTTCTATAGTGTATATATACCACATTTTCTTTATCTAGTCATTAGGTAATGGACATACAGGTTGATCCCATATCTTAGCTATTGTTAATTGAGCTGCAATAAATATGGGGGTATAGATCAGTCTTTCATATTCTGATTTCATTTCCTTTGGGTAAATTCCCAGGAATGGAATGGCTGGGTCATATAACAGATCTATTTTAAGATCTCTGAGAAATCTCCACCATTTTCCATAATGGTTGTACTGGTTTGCATTCCCACCAACAGTGTATTAGGGCACCTTTTCCCCACATACTCACCAGCATTTATTATTTTATGATTTTTGGATGATAGCTATTTTTAATCATGTTTTTTAGATTTATTTATTTGTTTGAAAGGCAGAATTACAGAGAGAGAGAGAAAGAGAGACAGAGAGAGAGAGAGAGAGGATTTTTCCTTCCACTGATTCACTCCCCAAATGGCCACAACAATGGAGCTGAGTCAGTCTGAAGCCAGGAGCCAGGAGATTCTTCTGTGTCCCCCTTGTGGGTGCAGGGGCCCAAGCACTTGGGTAATCTTCCAGTGCTTTCCCATTAGCAGGGAGCTGGATCAGAAGTGCAACAGCTGGGACTTGAACCAATGCCTATATGGGAAGCTGGTATGGCAGATGGCGGCTTAACCCACTATGCCACAGCACCAGTCCCCAGAAGATAGCCATTCTAACTAGGGTGAGGTGAGACCTCATTCTGGTTTTTATTTGCATTCCCCTGATGGCTAGTGATCCTGAGCATTTTTCATGTGTCTGTTGACCATTTGAATTTCATCCTTTGAAAATGGCTGTTCATGTCCTTTGCCCATTTCTTAACTGCATTTATTTTGTTGCTGTTGAGTTTTTTGAGCTCTTTATATTAATTATATTAATCATCTACTAGTTGCATAGTTTGCAAATATTTTCTCCTGTTCTGTCAGTTACCTCTTCACTTTATTGAGTGTTTTCTTTGCTGTGCAGAAGCAAAGTTTGTCTATTTTTGCTTTAATTGGCCATGCTTTTGGGCTCTTTTTCAAAAGTCTTTATCTATGCCAATGTCTTGTAGAGTTTCCCTGATGTTGTTCTCTAGTAATTTGATGATATCAGGTCGTAGACTTATTCTTTGATCCATTTTGAGTTGATTTTTGAATAAAGTAGGGGTCTTGTTTCTGATTTCTGCATGCATAGATCCAATTTTCCTGCTATCATTTGTTGACGAGACTGTCTTTTTTATCGGGATTGATTTTAGCTCCTTGTCAAAGATCAATTAGTTATAGATGTTTAAATTAATTTCTAGGATTTCTATTCTATTCCATTGATCTATATAAGATATTTTCATACAAACAAAACCAGAATGGTTCATTTACAAAGACTCTTCCTACCAAAAAAATGAAGCTTTTCAGGCAGATGGAAATAGGTAGAAATTTGTATTTGCACAGGGAACAAAGAGCTCCAGAAATTATTCTTCATTAATTGTAAAGGGATAAATGGTAATTTTATAGTTGAGGAATTTATTGGATATCACCTTAACCAAGAAATCAGTCATTATCACCAATAATTAGATACATTAACATTTGTACCTTCTGATGTGATATTCTGAAAAAGACATGTATCACTTATTTAGTGTTCACATAAAAAATATTTGACTCAAAAGCGTATTGTTGCAAGATGGGTTAAGTTGCTACCTGGGATGCCCACATCCCATATTGGAGTGCCTGGGTTCAGGTTCCCAAACTGCTGACCCAGCTTCCTACTAAAGCAAACCTAGAAAGCAGCAAATGATAGCTCAAGTACATAATTCCCTGTCATCCACGTGGAAGACCCAAATGGAGTTCCTGACTTATAATGTTGGTCTGGACCAACCCTGGCTATTATGGGCTTTTGGGGAGTAAATTAGTGGATTAAAAAAATCTCTCTCTCTCTCTTTCTCTCTCTCTCTGTGTCTCTCAAGTAAATAAAAATAAATAAACATTAAAATTATGATTTGAATATAATCATGAGAAATAAATCCCATATAAAGGACATTGTATGAAACAATTTGCTCCTACACTTCAAAAATACTAATGTCATGAAAGACAAAAGAAGCCTAAGGTATTGTTCCAGGTTAAAGAAAAGTAGAGAGGCCGGTGTTGTGGCTCACTTGGCTAAACCTCAGCTTGCGGCGCCAGCACTCTGGGTTCTAGTCCCAGTTGGGGTGCTGGTTCTGTCCCAGTTGCTCCTCTTCCAGTCCAGCTCTCTGCTGTGGCCCGGAAAGGCAGTGGAGGATGGCCCAAGTCCTTGGGCCTTGCAATCAATGGGAGACCAGGAGGAAGCACCTGGCTCCTGGCTTCAGATCTGTGCAGCGCTGGCCATAGCAGCCACTTGGGGGGTAAACCAGGGGAAAAGGAAGACCTTTATCTCTGTCTCTCTCTCTCACTGTCTAACTCTGCTTGTCAAAAAAAAAAAAGAGAGAAATGTGATAACTAAATGAAACCCATGACCCCGTGTTAGATAATAGATAAGAGGGGAAGGCAAATCACTATAAATGGCATTATTAGGGAAACTGGAAAAATTTGAATGTATATTGATTATTGGATAATGGCATTATATCAATAATAAATTCCTGAGTTTGATGATTACGTAGCTAGTATGTTAGGGAATATAATTTTTCTTAGAAAAAAGTATTGAAATATTTATTAATCAAGAGTATTATCTATAATATATTCTCAAATGGTTCTGCAAAATATGTGTATAGACATATTAATTATTATCTAAAAAAATTCTAAGTCTCAGATTTTACAATTTTTTTCTCATCTTTTATATCCCAATCGACTTTCTCAACTCACCTTAAAGCTACTCCACAATTCATTTCCCACCCTATGCCTTGTCCATATACAACAGCTGTTATCAACATGTTCTATTCATTTAAGAAGCTAGGAAAAACATGAACAAAATGAAGAGAAGTGGGAAAGTTTTAAAAATGAAACTTAAAGAGATGAAAAACAAAATATCCGAAATTTAAGATGCACTGGAAAATATTGCACCTTGCAGTTTCTTTTATTCTCCAGTTGGCAAACCTTTTCTTGTATTTTTAAATGTATTTATTTATTTGAAAGGCAGAGCATCAGTCAGACAGGGAAAGAGAGAAAGATCAATCTTCCATCTGCTGGTTCACTCCCCAAATGGCTCCAACATCTAGGGTTGAGCCAGGCAGAATCCAGGAACCAGGAACTTCCATGTGGTTGTCAGGATCTCCAACTTGGGGCCATCATCAACTGCCTTCCCAGGTGCATTAGCAGAAAACTGGAATCGAAGAAGAGCAACCGAACCAGAACTCAAACTGACACTCCAGTATGGTATGCCTATGTTAAAAGTAGTGGCTTAACCCCTTGTGCCACAACACCAGCCCTGCCGTTTTCCCATTTAGAACAATTCTTGAAACTCTTAGGCAGCCTTCTTAGATTATTTCAAAGAAAGAGCTCTACTCAAGACATTTCTGTTGTTGCTACCTCTATTACATATTTAAATCAGCTCAACTTCCCCTAATAGGTAATCATTCTTCATCTGTGTTAACATACATATTTTTCTACTTGTGACTTGACCTAATGTGATAAATTAGATTGGTCAATGTTCTCTATGTATTTCCATTTCATTCTGTCTTTGGCTTTCAATGAACTGTGATTTATTGTTCATTAGAACTGGACCTACTATTTAAAAACACCTTGAGCCTCTGCTGCCCATGTGGGAAACCATGATGGAGTTCTTGGCTCTTAGCTTCAGTCTGGCCAAAATCTGGCTGTTGTGGCCATTTGAGGAGTGAACCAGCAGATGGAAGAGTTCTCTGTTTTTGTCTCTCCTTCTGTCTCTGTTGCTGTATCTTTCAAATAAATTTTTAAAAATGAATCTACCTTAAGAGTCTTTCTATAAAAAATTAAAATATCTGATGTCCCATATTCTTTTTTTTTTTTTATAACGCTTTTATTTAAAGAATATAAATTTCCAAAATACAGCTTATAGATTACAATGGCTTTCCCCCATAACTTCCCCCCCACCCGCAACCCTCCCCTTTCCCACTCCCTCTCCCCTTGCTTCACATCAAGATTCATTTTCAATTCTCTTTATATACAGAAGATCAGTTTACTATACATTAAGTAAAGATTTCAACAGTTTGCCCTCACATAGCAACACAAAGTGAAAAATACTGTTGGAGTACTAGTTATAGTATTAATTCACAATGTATAGCACATGATGTCCCATATTCTTATGTCAGACTTTAATCCTAAATCCCTAATAAAAAATAAATTCAAGAGTGAGCATTTGGCCTCGCAGTTAAGATACCGGTTAGGATGCCCACATCCTACATCAGAATACCAAGGTTTGATACCCAGCTTTGGCTCCTGATTCCAGCTTTCTGCTAATACAGATCCTGGGAGTTAGTAGTGATGTTTCAAGTAATTGGATTCTTGCCACCGACATGGGAGACTTGGATTGAGTTTCCAGCTCCAGGCTTTGGCCTTGTCCAGTCCCAGCCATTATGGGCATTTGTGGAATGAACAAGCAGATGGGATCTTACTCCCTCTCTGTTTATCTGTATCTCTCTCTCTCTCTCTGTATCCCTTACCACTTTTGAAGCAATTTTTTTGATATTAAATAAACAGATGCAGGATTTCTGAGGTCAATGTTGTGATGCAGCAGGATAAGCCATTATTTGTGCTGTCAGCATCACATATGGTAGCAGCTCAACCTTCTGTGTCACAACGCTGGCTCCAGCTACTCTACTTATGATCCAGCTTCCTTCTAATGCACTTGACAAGGCAGCAGATGAATGGCCCAAAGACTTGGGACTTGCCAGTCAATGGGGAGACCAAGTGGAGTTCTTGCCTCCTGGCTGTGGTCCCACCCAGACTTGGCCATGTGGCCAGTTGAGGAGTCAACCAATGAATAAACAAACTCTCTCTCTCTCTCTCTCTCTCTCTTTCTTTCTCTCTTCCTCCCTCTCTCCCTCTCCTCTCTCATTTGCTCAGCCTTTCAAATAAATAAGTAAATATTTTTAAAAATTAATAAAGACAGAACTTCTACCTTAGGACCTAGGAATGACATGGGGATAAGTTCCCTGAATTTTCTTTTAGCTTCATTACCCAGATTGTGTGCTCAAAAACAGGGAAATATGGAAATGCCAATAAACACTATATTTAAAAAAAATCCCTGTAAAAGCCTGCTCTCTCTAAAGACCAAAAGATGTAAAACTTTTAGAAAATAACTGCTCTACTGTAGTCAAAAACCTCACAAAAAATCATTGCCCCACTCTAGGCACCCCAAAAGCATAATATATAAAGGCAAAAGTGGACAAATTGGATTTCATAAACATTTTAAAACCTGTGCCCTGTGAAAAACTTGTTAAGGGAATGAAAAGGCAAACCACAGGCTAGGAGAAATTATGTCCAACTTGTATATTTGACAAGGGACTAGTGTCTCGAAAATACAAAGAACTCTCAAAATTGAACAGTAGAAATAGAAAACCAATCCGATTAGAAAATGGGCAAAAGATATTAATTAACAGACATTTCACCAAAGAGATACCCAAATGGCATGTAAACAAATAAAAGATGCTCTACTCTGGTGCCAATTAAAACCATAGCAAGGGGCCAGCAGTGTGGTGTAGAGGGCTAAGCCTCTGCCTGCAGGGCTGGCATCCCATATGGGCACGAGTTCATGTCCTGGCTGCGCCTCTTCTGACCCAGCTCTCTGCTTATGGCCCAAAAAAGCAGTGGAAGATGGCCCAAGTACTTGAGCACCTGGAAGACCCAGAAGAAGCTCCCAGCTCCTGGTTTCAGGTTGGCTCAGCTCCAGCCATTGTGGCCATTTAGGGAAGGAACTAGCAGATAAAAAACCTTTCTCTCTGTCTCTCCCTCTCTGTCTGTAATTCTACCTCTCAAATTAATAAATAAAATCTTTTAAAAAACATTAAAATATCTATCTCTTAATCTTAAAAATGCATGTTTATTATTATCATGACTGTATCATTAAAAAAAAATAGCGAGGTATCATTACACATCTATCAGAATGACTAAAACAAAAAGTGAGAACATAAAGTCCTGACAAGGATGTCGAGAAACTGGATCACTCACATGTTACTGGTGAGAATGCAAAGGGTATAGTCACTCTGGAAAATAATTTGTTGGCTTCTTAAAAAAAAAAAAAAAAGCATGCAACTATCATATGACCAAGTAATTGAATTCTTGCCTGTTTATCCCAGAAAATTTGTGTTCACAAAAAAACTTGCACAGAATGTTTACATCAGTATTATTTGCAATAACCCCAAACTGGAAGACTACAAGTGTCCTTCAGTGGGTAGATGGTTAAATAAAATGTGGTACACTCATACTATGGAGACTACTCAGCAATTAAAATAAATGAAGTAGGTGGGCATTTTGGCACAGCAGATTAAGCTGCTGCTTGGGACATCAGCATACCATATTGGCATGCCTGGGATCAAGCCCCAACTCCACTTTTTATCCAGCTCCCTGCTAATGTTCAGGAGAGGCAGAAAATGATGGCTCAAGTACTTGGGTTATTGGCATCCATGTGGAAGACCCAGATAGAGTTCTTGGTTCCTGACTTTGACATGTCCATCCCTGGCTGTTGTAGGCATCTAGGGAGTGAACTAGAGGATGGAAGATTTCCCTCTCTTCCCTCCTCCCCTTTCCCCCATTGCTCTGCTTTTCAAATAATAAATACAACTTATAAAGGATGAACTACTTAAACACACAACAACTGGATGAGTCTCTGGAGAATTATACTCAATGACAAAAGCCAACCCATAAAAGCTACATAAAGTATAATTTGTTTATATAACAATACTGAAATGACAAAATGATAGAAATGGAGAGCATATTTATGCTTGCCAGGAATTAAGGAAGGGATGAGGGTAGGAAGGAAGTGGATGGGCTTTTAAAGGACAAGATAAGGGATACTTGTGTTGACTGAAATATTCTGTTCCTTGACCATCGATTTCAATAACCTGGTTGTAATATTGTGCTCTGGTTTTGCAAGATATCACCATGGGGGGAAACAACAGAGGATAAATGGGGCCTCTTTTATTTTTGATAACTGTCTATGAATCTACAATTATTACAAAATAAAAAGCTTATGTTAAAAAAATACACACTAGATGATATCACATTTAGCTGTTCATAGCCTTTTGGACCTTAGTGTAAAAAAATATTTTGATTTTTCAGGGAAAACAGGGTGACCCTGAGTGCCTTGTGAAAAGAAGGTGGGCACATGCTGAAGGCTGAAAGTACCAGAATGAAGCCAGACATGTAAGTTAAACTTCACCAGCTTTTTAATTAGGTCCAGGGCTGGCCCTGGTAGTTTCTTTGCATAATTTCTTAATACTCTCACACACACATTCTGTTACATACAAAATATCTTTCATGCTATTCAAATAAGAGCTTCATCAATACAGAGGAGAACAAGTTAAGGAATGAACAATAGGCAAGAAGCACTTTTTTTTTTTTTTTTGACCCGCAGAGTGGACAGTGAGAGACAGAGAGAAAGGTCTCCTTTGCCGTTGGTTCACCCTCCAATGGCCGCCGCAGCCAGCGCGCGGCGCACATCTGAAGGCATTAGCCAGGTGTGCATGGGGTGCAGGGCCCAAGCACTTGGGCCATCCTCCACTGCACTCCCTGGCCACTCAGAGAGCTGGCCTGGAAGAGGGGCAACCAGGACAGAATCCAGTGCTCCGACTGGGGCTAGAACCCGGTGTGCCGGCGCCACAAGGCGGAAGATTAGCCTATTGAGCCACGGCGCTGGCTAAGAAGCACTTCTTTAAAAGCAGATATTACCAATACATCTCTCCCACCAAAATATCAAAACATCATTCTCTGGAGGCAACAAAGTTTCCTCTATTCCATCCTGTGGAAGGTTCCCTCCCACCTGCCAAGTATATGCTGAATGATTTCTGATAGCAATAAGAAAGCAGAGGGAAAAGGAAGCTTTGTTCCTTTGCCCTTCATGGACTAAGAATTCTTTATCCCCTACACAAGTAACAAGCCTTTAACTCTCATTAGGAGTGACCAATCAGGTACACATTACAAGGGCCCCATGCTCGTGATTGTATCAGGAATCCAGAAAGGTCTCAGAAGTTCTGCTTAGGATCTCTAACGTAGTTGTAATCAGATAGTGCCTTAAGTTTGATCAGCAGAACACTGGAGAGAGTAAAGGCCAGATATATTTTCTTATGTGGTCACAGGACTTTACATGTAGTCTCTGTGCAGGGGCTACCTTCAACTTCTGCACACCTAACAACTTCCAGGCAGCTCAGACTTAAGCACAGGTGATTCAGTGAGCAAGAAAAAATGCCTCACATTTCTGACCTAACGGCAGAAGTCACACAGCATCATTTACACCACATTCTCCAATCATGGCCCTCAAGGGAGGGGACTGGAGCCCACATCTCAGTGGAAGAAGTGTAAAGGACACATCACAAGAAAATATGTGAAATGGGAAGCACTGTTGTGGCAAACTAAGGGCAACAACTTTAGAAAATACGATCTACCTTACCGCATGATTCTTTTTCAAATCCTTCCTTTAAAAAAAATGCCTTGTCTTAACTTACACGTTCTATTCCTTCCTCTCTCTTTGCATATTCTCAAATACACTTGAAGTTCCTTTTACATTGTGCATTTTGTTCAAGGTTCAAGGGATCTCACTGATTCCATACAAATATTTAATTTAGATGCTTGGCAGTGGTCTTCTACATAATGAGAATATTGGGAAAATTTGCATCTGCATAAATAGTACAGGGTAAGGATTCTGGTTTGTCTGAACTCTTTTGACACTCATAGCCCAGGAATGGGAGCTTGGCCCCTTCTCTATAAAGAGCCTAACTACAGCCTCTCCCCCATGCACAGGAGACTTAAAGACTTGACCTTTGTTCTTGGTAGTTGTCAAAAATCTATACCCTAAGGTAATGAGATGTTCATGAGGCTTAAATACCATTTACCTCTGAGGCGCCTCTCTTAATTCCTGAC
This sequence comes from Sylvilagus floridanus, assembly GCA_949820135.1. Classification (NCBI taxonomy): domain Eukaryota; kingdom Metazoa; phylum Chordata; class Mammalia; order Lagomorpha; family Leporidae; genus Sylvilagus; species Sylvilagus floridanus. Next base: position 31,550,033 of record OX463245.1, on the reverse strand, counting down.
ACCTGGAAAGTTCTATGTCTTACTTAACAAGCTTGGCTAGGTACTTAAGAAAATGTTTTTAGTGCATAGCAATTCTATGTGTTAGGAGTGAAAGGAGTTCCCATTTTTTCTTGAACCAAAAATCAACTATATTTCTGTCTAAACATGTTTGGATGCTGAATGTTTACATTCAAGGAGCAAATAAGTTCTTCTCTAGATATCACCTCACCTCATCATAGGCTTTTTTGTGGAAAGATTAAAAAAAAAAGTGTGAGTGTGTGTTGGGGAAGTTTATAAGGGAATGGACAAGTTCAGAGCCTGTTAGATTTAGGTAACATATGCCAGGGACCCAGTCTTAGAAAGATGTTTCCATGTGATCTGGTGCCCAGTGAGTAAGCCCAGAGGACTCTAGTGCCCATCACTAGCCAGTGACCATTCTATTCCCATGAGTTGACCATCCAGTCCTCTGATGAGTAGGAACTCCAAACTGTCCATTCTCACAGCCCTGCCATCCAGATTTCCAATTGAGAAATGGGGTGGGGGAATACCGTGCCTTGCCACGATTCTGGGCCACAACATTTGCCAACCCCAGGATACTGCCTCAGGGAACTCTAAAGTGGGCCTCTGGAAAATTCACAAAGTTTAGGACAGAGTTCTCCTACTTTTACTTCATGGAGGAGCAAACCATAATTAAGATAAATACTAAGAACTAGAGTGGCTGCAGGATACACCACAGTGCAGAGATTTTCGGCACAGGGAGACTACCCAAAATACAGGGTTGTAAGAATCTTAAAGAAACTCAGTAATCTGGTAGAGCTAGTTCCTGATAAGGGAGGTGAGATTTTTAGTATAGTTAGCATTTAGTGCATTTTTTCCTGTCTCTTCCTCCTTTTGATATTTACTGAGGGAATTATTTTCAAACTTCTGTCTGAAAATATCCCCTCAGGTAAAGAGTAATGAGGCTCCATATTAATACAGCTCTGTCATATTAGCAAGATAATGATGATTCCATAACCCCTGTTCATTCTCCAAGGTCCAGTTAAATTCCGTCTCCCACGTGAAGTCTTCCATGTCAACTCTAGCTTTTCCTGACCTCCTCTTTCCTACGACCTTCAATGTATTGTCTATTCTACCTGCTACTCACATCACATGTGTCAGATTTTTCCTGTCATTGTCTCAAATTATTATTTATCTCTAATATTCTTTGTAAACGTTTAATGTGCTGAGGTTTGGTCTCTCTAACCACATTATAGGATTTTTAAGTCCAGGAATGTATGTTGCATATCTTTATTTTAATAATTTACGGCATTCACCATAGGATGAGCATGACACAAGGGCTCCATAAATATTAATAGGTGATAGCTTATTTGTTCACTGTTCTTGTTTGGAAGTTTACATGATTTACCACATATTCAGAAACTGGGATGCTCTGGAATACAAAGGACCCTTGAGGAAGTAATTCCCTCTCACCAAGCATTAGTTTCCAGCCTGCAACATGGAGACAGTAGTAATTGCTGGTCTCCATTACACTAGGAGATGAAAAGGCTATTGTTAATATTGCCATTTTAAAAATTATGAAAATGAATGCCTTTAAATAAAAGCTTACTGTAAATTGTTGGCACAAATGTACCTCACTTTACACAAAAGACAGGCTTCTGAAAAACTGAATGAAAATTAGTTTTTGCTGACTCAATTATTTTAAAACCATCTCTTATTCTGATGCAGGTGTGTTAGTTATGAAATTAGGGAGCTGGAGGGGCTGACACTGTGGCGAAGCGGGTTAACACCCTGGGCTAAAGTGCAGGTATCCCATATGGACGCCGGTTTGAGTCCTAGCTGCTCCACTTCCTATCCAGCTCACTGCTGATGTGTCTGGGAAAGTGGTGGAAGATGGCCCAAGCACTTGGGCCTTTGCTACTCATGTGGGAAACTCAGATGAAGTTCCTGGCTCCTGGCTTTGGCCTGGCACAGTCCTGGCTGTTGCAGCCAATTGGGGAGGTAAACCAGCAGATGGAAAATCTCTTTATCTTTCTATGTATCTTCCTCTACCTATATAAAATTTTTTTTAAAAAAAGAACTTAAATCACAGTAGGGACTGGGGATAAGGGATAAAGCATGGTCACACTGACTTGAAATAAAATGAATGACTTTGCTTCCCACTTTGCTAGAAAAATATAGATAGATACAGATACCCAAAAGTACTTCAAAAGAATTTGTGTAATTAAAAGTAAGTTTATTAGGGTACAAAAATATTTTTGAAACCCATGCATATGAGGGATCTTTGAAAAGTTCATGGAAAATGTATGTTATAAACAAGCTTCACATGGATTTCATTTTTTTTGCACCAATAATATCATTTCATTCCATTTCCATGAACTTGTTTTAAAGATTTATCTATTTGAAAGGCAGAGTTACAGAGAGAAAGAGGCAGAGACAGAGATCTTCCACTCACCAGTTTACTCCTCAGATGGATGCAATGTCCAGGGCTGGGCCAGGCCAAAGCTTGGAGCTAGGAGCTTCAACCTGGTCTCCAACATGGGTGTAAGGGACTCAAACAATTGGGCTGTCTTCTACTACTTTTCTCAGGCCATTAGCAGGGAAGTAGATTGGAAATGGAGCAGTCAGAACATGATCTGGTGGTGCCCATATGAGATGCTGGCATTGCAGGCAGCAGATTAACCCACTACACCACAATGTCAACTCCACTATGAACTTTTGAAGTTCCCTTGAAGATATGGATATATGAATATACATCATAAGGTAGGAATAACCTCAACAAAATTGCTGATATGTTCAGTCCCTCCCTCAACAAATCTATGTGACTGAGAGGTGACTTTGGATGTCCCTCTACCCATAAGAGACCTAAGTGACACATAAGCCCCAAACCTTCAATTTCTTTACCTGGATGAATCCCAAGGCCCTCCATAAGGTCTGTGATGAAGCCACACTTCCTTGCCTTTACTGTGCCTATTCCCTCTGCAACTGTATTTGGTCTCACATACCCTGGCAGCCAAGATACTCACCTTGGCCCCTCTCACCATGTCCCACAGGAAATCCTGTTACAACAATGATTTTGTGAATTTTATGACTTCCCTGAAAGCTTGAGGAGTTAGGGTTGGTATCACATGAGACACACATTACCCTTTACACAGTGACCCTGTTTCCTGCTTCCTATCTGAGAAGCCCCTGCCCTTGCCCCATGACCTTCAACTCCATGAATCTTCTGAGGACTGCAGTCTACTTTCTTTTTAATATATTTTAAGATTTATTTAAAAGGCAGAGTTACAGAGAAAGGGATAGAGAGAGAGATCTTACGCCTACTGGTTTACTCACCAAATGGCTGCAGCTGGGCTGGGCCAAAGCCAGGAGCTAGGAGCTACTTCTGGGTTTCCCATGGGGTGGCAGGGACCCAAGTACTTGGGCCATCTTCCACTGTTTTCCCAGGTGCATTAGCAGGGAGCTGGATAGTGGAGCACCTGTGACTCAAACCAGCACCCATATAGGATGCTGGCATCTCAGTCAGTGGCTTAACCTGCTACTCCACAATGTCAGCCCAACAGCCCACTCTGATATCTCTTTCTTAGGGTGCAGCCCTACTGGGCTGGTCTGCCCAATCTCTAGCTCTTTGGGATTCTAGAAAATAAAAATTTTCAACATTTCCCTGTACTTGATCTTTTTGAAACTTTACTTTCGTGTCCATTGGAAAGGCTCATTTTGTTAGTTTTTTTTTTCTTTCATATCAGTTGAAGACTTATTCTATCTCTCATTCTTAGGATTCTATTTCTCTTTTTATACTATATTCTGCCAATTCTTTCTCTTTCCTTTCTTTAGATCCTCTCCACAGCTTATAAACATGTCAATTTTGTTTTAAAAGAAGCCAAAAAATAAAATTGTCTTTTGTCTTTTGTTGTGATTTTTTTGAGTTATTATCCTGAATTTTTTCCATTTCTTCAGCTTCTACTCACTTTCGGACCCACTACAACCTGAGTTTGGCCCCATCACACCATTGAAACTGCTCTCACCTTGTTCACTAAACTTCCTTTTTCCTAATAATATTTATGATGTAATGGGGGCTCATCATGTATCAGAGGCTGTTCTAGTCAAGTACTCATATCCACAATAGCAGATGTCCTTGCAATGGCCATATGAGATAAGCACTAAGATTGTTACCACCTTACATATGAGAAAGAAGCCTCAGAGAGGCAAGGTAAGTGTCACATAGCTATAAATTGCTGAACTGGAACTAAAATCTAATTATTTTTATGTTAGTATCAGCAATTTAAATCATACACAGTCTCGCTCCCTCTCTGCAAAACTTAACCCATTACCACTCCCTCTTTGTGCAACTCTCTACTCTGTTAGTTTGCGAGGTCCACCATCTCCTCCTTTCTGCCTGTCTTAGTCTCCTTTCCATGCTCCTCTTTGTTGAATGATGCTTTAAATGTCAGTGCTCCCTGGATTTCTGTTCTCAGCCCTCTTCTCCTGACACTTATTAATCTCCTTGGGAGATTATATATTAGCTGGGGTCCTCTTGCTATTGTTTGCTGATGACACTGACTGCATGTTTTCAGCCCCATCACTCTCCTGTTCTCTAGATCTGAATATCTTAATGTCTCCTGGACATAGCTCAGACATCTAGTGGGCATGCAAATTCATTATGTTTTCAATAAAACTATCTCTCTGCTTCCCCTCCATCTGTCCCTGAAAGAAAAAAAAAAAATCTTCCTTCTTCTGAGTGGTTCGTGTCAATGAAGGGCACTATCATTCATCCTGTTGACCCACTAAATCAGCATGAACCCTCCTGTCCTGCAACAATCACATCCTATCAGTGAGCCACCAATGCCAATTAGTTCTATTTCTTAAATAATCCTCTTTTTTCCACTTCCCCAGTTCAAGCCTGTATAATTGCAGTGGTCTCCCTGTGTCTAGTCTTACTGTCTTCAATTCATTCTATAGACTGCAAGCTACAGGTTAGTTCACATATTCTCTACTTAGCTCTCATCTTCTTTGGATCAGCAGCTGCTTGAGGCTTGAGTAATGCTCCATGTGTCTCATAGGGTACCCAAGCAGAAGGAGGAGTGGTTACACAGGAGTCCACTGCAGCCTGAGAGATCCTTCTAAAATACAAAAGTTGTCAACTCCTCCATTGACTAAAGTTCTTCAGTGGCTCCTTAATGCTTTTAGAATTCCAACTTAATGCTTTTAGAAGACAACTTATCACCAATGTATTAGTCATCTGTTGTCACATAATATTGTGTAATAAGCAACTTAAAAATCAGAAGTTTACAACAATGGTCGCTTATATTCACAAATCTAGGATACAGCTCACTAGGGTAGGCTAGAATTCAATCTCCTTATTTAAAGAATTGAAACTCCAGAGTGAAGATTAGGTTTGGTTCTGCACATAGAATAAAGGACCCTTGTAAAAAAAAAAGACCTTGCTTTGATATCCAAATTCCCAACATAGAAACTGGTCTACAGTAGTTGTTTGGTGAACATTTGTTGAATGACTGAATGAAGTCCTGATTCTTGGGAAATCAAGAAATTAACTTCTGTATCTGCAGCTTCCCCATTCTAAACCCTATTTGCTCATACATAGTGAGTTCTACTTAGGAATCTGTTCCTTAGTGAACTCTTCCCTCTGCTCACCACTGACCCATGCACACAAAGACCCTATATCTAGTCATTCACACATTAATGAAAAATATTGGTCTGTTAACACTTCTAGGTTTATCATCTGAGCTCTCACTGAGTAATCTGTAGAACTTAACCTGTAGTGAAAGAGTTTAAATCACTCTGTAAAAGATAAATAAAATTTTAACACTAAATAAATAGCAAGTTATATTGTCTTCCAGAGAAGTTTCATTCAAAAACTAGATTCAGCTTCCATTAATTTATCACAAGATGTCAGCTCTACTCCCTCCCAACCATGTTAGGAAAAGTTTCACTCAATTGGATGCTTTATTTTAAGCCGTCCAGGATGGAAGCTTTCTCTGAATGTACTATGGATAAAGACAGCTGCCAGAGACAACCATCTTCTCGTGACACACCAACATTCCTGCCAACTACCCCCACAATTAATCCCTCAGCCTTGGTACACACATGGCTTCTTCCAGCCAGATCCCAGAATGCCCCTAGAAATAGGTCATCTGAAATAAACATCAACTTTGCTTCAAAAAGATTCTATGCCTATGTAGTCATAAGCCAAAAAAAGAGTCCTTTGGGGAAACAGGACATGTAAACAACAGAGCTCAGGCATCCCTTGCATCCTGTTCCTTCCTTCCCAGTGGCAACTTCAGCTTTGACCTCACCAAAGTCAACAGCTCTTTACTGTCTAAACTGGGTTTAGGCTAGGTCTTTCTCTCTTCCCCCTGATTTCCATTGCTTTAACCCTACAGCATCATGCTTATTGGTGAGATTATCAAGTCACGTAAGCAGCAGCCTTGTTCCATCTTTCTGAGAAAGCTATAAAGCAGCAAATGTAACTAGGTTGCATTTCTAAACCAGATTACCGGGGACAAGATTGGCAACAGTGCAGGAGTACAGAGGAAACTAATATTATGGAGCTACTTCCATGCACCACTGTTCTGTTGTTTTATACACAGGATGTAGTTTAGTCCTCATAACACTTATCTGAACTATCTGTTATTATTTGTCTTTATAAATAGGAAAGCCAAAGCTCAGAGAAGTTAATTTTGCTGTTTCTGGGTTCCATAGCTAGTAATCAGTAAAAATAAAGTTAGATCCCAAATCTGGCCAGTCTTCAAAGTTCATGTCCCTGGCATTTGCTACATGTCTCTAGATTGAGTGTACTTAGTGAAGAAAAAAATGTGAAAGACACATTTTCAGAATTACAAGGTAAGCAAGGAACCGTTTTTGATGAACCACTCAACAGTCCTCCAATAAACAAGTATACACTCAACGCCTCATAGTTGCTAAGCTACTGTGGCACTATGGGAGGTACTATGGGAAACTTACAGAAATAGGTGATAAGATCTCTGACTCCTAATAGGTTACAACCCAGGAAAGGAGAAAAACCACTTACATCCAGGGGTGTATCCACAATTGGATAAGTACTCAATTGTGTAGTATAGTTTAGAGACAGGACAGATTTGTGTGGACTAAATAAGGAATCAATCTGTCAATGTTCTAGTTTCAAGATTCTAAATTGAAGAAGAAAGAATTTTTTTTTTTTTTTTTGACAGGCAGAGTGGACAGTGAGAGAGACAGAGAGAAAGGTCTTCCTTTGCCGTTGGTTCACCCTCCAATGGCTGCCGCGGCTGGCGCGCTGCAGCCGGCGCACCGCGCTCATCCGATGGCAGGAGCCAGGTGCTAGGTGCTTCTCCTGGTCTCCCATGGGGTGCAGGGCCCAAGCACTTGGGCCATCCTCCACTGCACTCCTGGGCCACAGCAGAGGGCTGGCCTGGAAGAGGGGCAACCGGGACAGAATCCGTCGCCCTGATTGGGACTAGAACCCGGTGTGCCGGCGCCACAAGGCGGAGGATTAGCCTATTGAGCCACGGCGCCGGCCAGAAGAAAGAATTTTTAAAAAATTAGTGGCCAGGGAAAGATGTTTGGCCTGGCAGTTATGACGCTGCTTGGGATGCCTGTATTGCGTATCAGAGTACCTGGGTTCAAGTCATTACTTCATTCCTGTTATCAACTTTCTTCTAATTCAGACCCTGAGGCAGCAGGTGATGGCTCAAGAAACTTGGGTACTGTCACCCATGAAGGAGACCCCGATGGAGTCCCTAGCTCCCAGTTTGGCCTAGCCCAGCCCTAGCTGTCGCAGGCATTTTGAGAGTAAGCCAGAAGATTGGAGATTCCATTCTTTCTCTCTCAGATAAAATAAAAGTAAATAAATAAAATTTTAAATTAATGGGCAAAACCACAGTAGGTATCATTTCACACCCACAAGTATGGTGGTAATAAAAAGACAAGTAATAAGTGTTGACAGGCTGTGGATCAAGTGGAACCCTCACATATTGCTGCTGCTAATGCAAAGTGGTACAGCCATTTTAGAATAGTTGGCCAGTTCCTCAAAAGGTTAAACATAGTCATGTATGACCCAGCCATTGCACTCTTCGGTATGCACCCAAGAGAAATAAAAACATGAAAACTTGTACATACAGTTTATTAAGTCTCCGCTTGGGATGTCCAGGTCCCGTTTTGGAGTGCCTGGTTTGAGTCCATGCTACTTTACTTAAAGTCCAACTTCCTGTCACTTCCTGTCAGTGCACTCCCCTGGGAGGTAGCAAATGAGGGCTTAAGTACTTGTATCACTGTTACCCCTATGGGAGACCCAGATGGAGTTCCCGACTCCTGGTTCTGTCTGGCCCACCCTCTGGCTTTTGCAGGCATTTGGGGAGTCAACCAGTGAGTGGATGGAAGATATCTCTCTCTCAGCCTTTCAAATAAAAATTAAAATAAAAAAAACCTTGTACATAAATGTTTATAGAGACATTATTCATAAGAGGCAGCAAATGAAAACAACCCAAACATCCATGCACTGATGAGTGTGTAAATAAAATATGGTGTATCTATACAATGGAACATTATTCAGCCATAAAGACATGCAAGAGTGATAGAAACTACAACATGGACCAACCTTGGAAACAGTATGCTTGGTGAAAGGAGTCAGCCATGCAAAAAGAAAAAAAAACAGGCTCTATGATTCCATCTGTATGGAATGCCCAGAATAGGCAAATCCATATAGAAAGAAGTAGTTTGGTAGTTGCCTAAAGCTGCAAGTGGAGGAAGGAATTGGGGAGTGACTGCTAGTGAGTATGTAGGGGTTTTTTAAGAGGACAAAATTATTCCAAAATTAGATTCTGGTGACCCCTGCACGATCCTATGCATTTACTTAAAAACAGGAACTAAATAGGTGAGTTATATAGCACATGAATTATATCTCAATAAACCTTTGAAAACCTAGAGTTGGTAGGTTACAGAATCTCTGGGATTTTGGAGAACCTGCTTAGAGATTGTGCAGGCAAAAACAATGCTCTAAATTATGCAGGCATCTTGTTCAACAAAACATCATAGCCATTGCCCCGGGGCAAGGCCGGTGGTGCTAGCCCAGACAACAGAATTCAGCTACATGGGCCAAAGCAATTACTGCCTCTGGGGGCCACATGATCTGCCACTGCTGCTGCCCTTACTGGCCACCAGGAAGGGTTCTGCACTGCTCAGCTTCTTACCACTAGTTTGAGTGTGAGCATTTTGCTGGATGGTCCTAGGACATGTTGCCACACCTCAGCTGCAGTGGAGCCTGAGAAAGAGAGTATTCAGCACTTTAAGGAATTGTAGGGAAAAGTGGACTGCATGTTAGATGGATACTTCTCCAAACACAGGAAGAAAGTGGTCAATAGAATGTTTAATTGTGCTACAAAATTCGTCAAAGTGAAAATAGCTTTAGCGAGTGAGCCTTTGCAGGATAAACAGCATTTGGATGAAGCAAAATGAGGACATTAAAGCCCAGGGAATGGCATTAGATAGGTGGGAATTAAACCCTGGTTCTTAAGGAATTTGAAAAGGCCTCCAGCTTGATGGAAAGATAAGATATGCAGACTCAGTCCCATGACCCAGGAGCCAGAGTGACATCACCTCTCTGAGTGGTGCAATTTTAGGGAATTTAAACAAAAGTTCACCCAAAGTAGATTGTTAGAGGAAGTCCTCAGAGTCCAAATCACCCTCTCTTTCTTTGTGTTCTGGCTACCAGGGACTTCAGTGAACTTGAAAGCTAGAACCAGAGTCCCCCAAGCACCAGGGAGGTGGCACCCAGGTGGTTTCTTAACTTCCTTTGTCTCACCTCCTTGAATGTGTGGGCTAGAAGCAGACAATGGAGATAAGGCCTGCTTTTGAGGTGGACTCAAAAGGGGGCCGTGGTGGCAGTTTAGGAGTGGACTGTACTATTTCTGGTTTAGTCTGGTGAGTCTTTTCCCCGAATGATTTCTTTTTCTCTCTGTGTCTCCTATGAACACAGGATAGATTGATCCCTTTCTCAGACCACCCCATATCATTTCTTTCTATTCTTGACTTCTGTTTGGAACTCTAAATCTTTGTTCCATCTGGGTAGCTGGGATGATGTAGAGCAGGCAGGAAGAGGGTCTGGCCCTTTCCCCATAGTTCATTTCATTTTTATGCTCCCTTTCTATCTGGCTTTTCTTAATAGCTTTGAGATGAATTTCCTTTCAGCCTTGCTCTGGCCTTGTGAAAGCAAAGAGTTGAGTTATTAGGCACAATAGGAGCATTTATTTATCTGGCTTTCATCAAGATAAATAACAAATTTATATAAAATCTTTGCACATCAAAAACAACCCAATATATAAAAAAAAATTTGTGGTTTGTTTAATGGTTTTGCAAAGCTTTACCATAAAATATCAGCATGGCAAATTAATTTGCTAAATGGCATCCTAACCTGAAGTCATTTATAGCACTATGGGGCAGATGGGAGAGGTGAATTTTAAGAAAGTCTCACCATAGCACCTAAAAAAAAAAAAAGCAACATCATACATAAAAAGCAAAGGTGATGCGTTCACCATCAATAAATTTAATAGCAGCCACAGCACCATTTGCTAGAAATTCACTTTGAGTCTGAATTATTTTAAATAAGGTATCACACATAAGAGTAAGAAAGAAAAAATTCCCAGTTCAGTTTCCATTAATTTCCCAGCCAGTAACTTTGAAATAGTGTAGAATTTACAGGTCAGCAGCAAAAATTCATTCAACCAGGGAGAAAATGGGCCATTTTTCTTTGGTGTCCAACTGAAGACCCCACTTAGGTGCTATTTCCTAGCTCTTAAAGAGTCTTTTAACTGTATCATTTCTTGATTTTTAACTGGGCTGAAGCAGCTCCTCATGCTACAAGGAAAATGTGAGTGCAGAGTTTTTCATGCATCACAAGGGCATTATCGAGGACCCTAGGTGGCAACCTGTTCAGATTAGTGTTAAAGACTGTCGCATCAGCTGAGAGGAAGACATGAGACAGAAATGCTGGCTTTTGTTATTGGCAACTTAGAAATGCTGACCAAGTGGAACAGAGAAAAGTGTATGCTGTTTTGTAACCCGTTAGAGGAGTTTGCCTTTCTATTTTGCCTTGTCCCATAAAACAAAGGTTGGAGATTCAAAATGGCCATTTGGCTAGTGGTCACATTCATGAAGAGCTTCAACTCTAGTCATCTGCTGTTATCATCAGAGAAGGTCATCCACCAGTCTGAGACCAACAATGACTAAGAGAAGATGACATGCATCATAAAATGTTCATCTATCTTGTGTCCTGCCTATGTGTGTTATACATCAAAATTCTGAATGTTATTATTATCATATAAATAATACAAATGCATGTTAGTACATCTCATACAAACAACATTTAAAACATTATACAATTTTGAAACCCAGTTTTGAAATTTTTCATTTTTTTATATAGTAAGATTCAAGGAAGGGAGGGAGGGAGGAAGGAAAAGAAGGCATGATCTGAGCCACCCTCTGTTTCTGAGATACTCTGTCTGAATATCATGGTTATCTTGCTACTGAAAATATGTTACATATTTGAGTTAATTCATTTCAATTATTAATTGGTCTATAGGCTATTAAAAATACTTACTATTCAGTGAGCACCACCACATACTGGCCACTGTGCTAGACTTTTTCTATATTATTTTCTTTAAGACACAACAGCATTGGAGATGAAGAATTATTATTTCTGTTTTACTGACACATAAACTGAGGCACAGAGAATTGACATTTGCTTATATCACCCAAGTAATAGAAGGAAGACCTGAGATTAAAACCCAGATTTGTTTGTCTCTCAAGTTCTTAGCCACTTCTCAAAGGTCACTTAAATGTAGTTATTAAGTCTATAGAAAAATTAAAAGACATTACTATCCACTGCAGAGAGCATCCATCTCCCTGTCAGTACTAATAAATATTGTCAAATTCCACTCTGCAGGCTATTTTTTAGACCATAGGCTGACCAGCTTCATCTATCAGCTTGGTCTTCCTAGAACAATAATCACAGTACAGCTACCTAGGCTTCAAATTTAGAGATGTGGATGAGCCTTTTTATTTCTCCCCAGGTTAGACCATGACTGGGATTTAAACAGTTCAGAAACTCCTTGGCCACGTTCATGGATTATTGTTAGAATAATAATCTTTTTTTTTTTAATTTATTTTATTTACTTGAAAGGCAGACTGACAGAGAAGGAGAGACAGAGAAAGAAATCTTTCCTCTGCAGACTCACTCCCCAATGGTTGCAACAGCAATGACTGGGCCAGGATGTAGCCAGAAGCATGGAACTTCATCCAGGTCTCCCACGTGGGTGGCCGGGTCCCGAGTTCTTGTGCCATCCTCCACTGACTTCCCAGGTGCATTAGCAGGTGGCTGGATTGGAAACAGAGCATCCAGGACTTGAACCAGGATTGTGTTACAGAGTACCAGCATCCTCTGGTAGTGGCTTACCCCACTGCAGCACAAAGCCAGCCCCTAGCTTGATAATCTTATTTGCACAGGATAATCTTACACTTAAGTCTTGGACCACCTTTATTACTCTGCATGTACTAAATACCATACAGTACTTCTGAAGAAACACCTAAGAACAACACTCAAATATTCATACCAACATTGTGTAGGATAGGAATTAACTTCACTACAGAGTATCTATTTTTAATAAGTAAATGTATCATATAAGTCATATAAATGCATGAAAAGATAGTCAAAAAGTACTAAATGATAAACAGTGAAAGTAAGCCTTCCCACCCACACTAACTACCAACCCTCAACCCCCATCCCCTTGGTGTCTGCCTGGGCACAACTCTTATCTTTAAAATATTTCACTGAGGCTGGCATAGTGGTGCAGCAGGTTAAGCCACTATCTCAGCACCAACCTCCCATATGTGTGCCAGTTGGAGTCCTGGCTGCTCTACTTCCAATCCAGCACCCTGCTAAAGTGCATGGGAAAACATCTGAGGATGGCCCAAGTGCTTGGGCCCCTGCACTCATGTGGGAGACCCAGATGAAGCTTTTGGCTCCTGGCTCTGGCCTGGCCCAGGCCTGGCCATTGTGGTCATTTGGGGAGTGAACTAGCAGATGGAAGATCTCTCTCCTCTTTCTCTCTGTCTCTCCCTCTCATGCTATAACTTTGACTTGCAGATAAATACACCTTTTTTAAAAAAGTTCAGTGTTCCACGCTAAACATTACATATTTTATCATACATTTTATTTATTTGAGAGGTAGAGAGACAGCTGGAAAGAGAGCTCCCATTTGCTTCCCAAATGATTGTAATGGCACTGGGGCTGTAACCAGAAATCAGAAACTCAATCCAGGTCTCTGATGTGGGAAAACCTGAGTCATCACCCTGCCAAACCCTGAGTCGTCACCACTGCCTCCCAGGGTCTGTATTAGCAGAAAGCTGGAGTCAGGAGCCGGAGCTAGGAATCGAGCCCAGGTACTCTGATGTGGCTCACTGGCATCCTATTCAGTGTCTTAACCACTGTGCCAAATGCCCACCCTATTTTTGGTTTTTGAATAGCTTTTATATGTTTATAAGTAACCTGTATTTCATTTTTTACAAAGTATCTGTTAATCTCCATTGCTTATTTTTCTATTAGGTTGTTGGTCATTTTTCTTATTAATGTGTAGGAACTCTTTATATTAAAGAAATAAATCCTTTGGAATATGGGTTATAGTTATTTTTTTCAATTTGTTCCCTGTCTTTTAACTTTATTATTTCTTGGCAGGCAAAATTTTTTCATTTTTATGCATTAAAATTTATCAGTTCTTTCTTTTATGGCCTCTGGGAATTGTATCAAACCTAAAAAGCCTTTACCCACATCGATATTATATAGAAATTCTCCTATGCTTTTGTCTAGCGTTTTATGGCTTCATTTTTTATGTTTAAATCTTTGTTCCATCTGGAATGTATTAGGTATAAAAGCAAGGTAGTGGTCCAATTTTATTTTAGCTTTCCAAATGCCTGCCAAGTGGTCCACACACCATTTTGTATTTCATTATTTTTAGATAATGCTTGGAAGCATCTGGAAATTGGTGTTACCTTCAGCCATAGGTAAAACCTGTCCCTCATGGTACATGAAAAGCACCATCATCACCCCCTATTATAAGCTAGTACTCGTCGTGTGTACATGAGAAACAGGAGGACTAGGGTTAGTCCAAGTCTGTGCATGACAAGTTTTGAGAGCCCTAAAATGTACACATGTGTGGAGGAGAGGAAGGGACATACTTTAAAAAAATAATATAAAATTAGATGTATACATTAATATGTATTTAGAGGAAATTTTAATAAAAAATTTTGAAGTAAGTACACTTTTCAAACACTCGAAAATGCAGAAAAATAATAATATTTTTATTAACTGACACAGGTAATTAATATTGATATACCTCTATAATATTTTGACTGCATATTCTTTGATTGCCTTTTCACCTATCAAATGAGTTTGTTTTATTTTCCAAAGACAGAATAGAAAGATCATTCTGTTTTTCATCTAGCATGGTTGATCAAACTTTGCTTTTTATTAGTGATGGCTTAGAAAATGTAACTTTGTAGAGTTTTGTGGAACTTGGGAAAATCTCTATCAAGTTTTTCCAGATGTGAACTGTAAGATTTAAGGTCATTTCAATTTTCATAATCAATGACTAAACTTAAATTCTCTTTGAGCTGGTTATTCTCATTGCCAGTTTGTCATCATTGTCCTCACTGTAAGGCATATGAGTTTTGCATAAATTTTTTGTCCAGTAATTTATGTCAAATCACTAAGTAATATGAATTCTTTTTCAATGTATTCATATGACTTTCTGATCTTCACTAATTGGGTTATCAAGCAACCCAAAGTGTGTGCGTTACTTCTATTCAAAATACATCTTTTCCTCTTCATGAATTACTGCTCTTGGTGTGATCCACATTTTTGAGCAGTTAAATTCACTTCCTGGTGTCATTGCTCATCCGGATGGCCTTCATGTCATATTCTACTAATTTTTATTTGACATTTTCTTGATCAAAGAGGAAATTAAAGCTGAAATCACAAATTACATAGAAATTCATAACAAAAAGTGTACTTTATAAGAAAATGAATGGGACACATCTAAAACAGTAGTCCAAGGAAAATTTATAGCCTGAGTATCAGAACATGTGACTTTCATTTTAAAGAAAGTGGTTAAGAAACACAGAGGAAATCAAAAGAAGGACTAGGAAATCATAAAGACAAAAGTTAAAATTATTGAGATGTAAAAAAAAGATAGAAGTATAAACAAAGATTGCAAGTTTGATATTTGAGAACAGACCAATAATAAACTGGATAAATTTGTTTAAACATAATTAAGTAAAAAAGAATTTAAAAAAAGAAATGCAAGATTGGGAGTAAGAAAAGAGATATTATGAGGAAATATTGTTAGTAAATATTAACTGAACTCTATGGCCATATATTTGAGAATACAGATAGAGGAAATTAATGTTTTCCTATTAAAATCTCAGAAAATGAATTACTGTATTTTTAGTGCTACCTGAAAATAACAGAAGAGAGAGCTCTGTGACGTTGCCTTGAACCATGTGTCCTTCCAAGAGTTCAAGAAAATTAGTTTCAGATTTTAAAATGAGCAGCAGAAGTTTTGAAATCAGATCCTTCACAAAGTTATTATACAATAAAAGAGAATAAGATATAGAATAGCATCTCCACAATCTCGTGGGTCACAAGTGTTTGTTCTCAGCACACCTTTACACTGTTAAAAAATAATAAGGACCCCCCACGGCTTTTGTGTATGTGAATTATATCTATGAAATTTACCTAGTTCAAAATTAAAACTGATTTATGTTTAACATATTTATCAATTCACTTAAAGATAATGCACACTTTATATGTTAATAACATCTTATGAAAAAATCTATATTTTCCAAAATGAAAAAGAAATTCATTTTGCAAATAATGGCATTATTTTACATTTATTCAAATTCCCTTAATATCAAGCTTAATAAAAGTTGGCTGGATTCTTCTGTTTTTGCATTCTACCTGTTGTGAAGTGCTAATTTATATATATATATATTTTTTTTTTTTTTTACATTTTTTTTTTTTGGATAGGCAGAGTTAGGTAGTGAGAGAGAGAGAGACAGAGAGGAAGGTCTTCCTTTCGTTGGTTCACCCCCCCAAATTGCTGCTACGGCCAGCGTGCTGCACTGATCCGAAGCCAGAGCCTGGTGCTTCTTCCTGGTCTCCCACACAGGCGCGGGTACCCGAGCACTTGGGCCACCCTCCACTGCCTTCCCAGGCCACAGCAGAGAGCTGGACTGGAAGAAGAGCAACTGGGACAGAATCCGGCACCCCAATGGGGACTAGAACCTGGAGTGCCAGCGCCACAGGCAGAGGATTAGCCTAGTGAGCCACAGCGCCGGCCATGAAGTACTAATATTTTAAAATTTTTATTTATTTGAAAGGCAGAGAGGGAGACAGAGAGAAGCAAAGCCAGAGAGAGATCTTCCTTCTGCTGATTGAAACTTCCCAAAATTCCTGCAAAGGTGGGGTTGGATCAGGTCAAAGCCAGGAGCCCAGAACTCAATCCAGCTCTCTGCAAGGATAGCACTTGAGTCGTCACCTGCTGCCTCCCAAAATGTGCATCAGCAGCAAGTTGGAATTGGGAGTGAGCTCTGATGTGTTGTCCTAAACGTGTCTTAAGTCCCACACCAAATGCCCACCCTATGATGTGCTATTTTGGTTAAAATATATGAGGAAATTTGACCTTACATAGATTTGTATTTGGAAGTTGGAAAAGGAAGGCTCATTTTTTTTTTTTTTTTAAGGATCCAATCTCTCTCTCTTTTTTTTTTTTTTTTTTCAGATTTTAGAGAGGGAGAGACAGAGAGAAAGGTCTTCTATCTGCTGGTTCACTCCCCAAATGGCTGCAATGGCCAGAGCTGAGCCTATCCAAAACCAGCAGCCAGGAGCTTCTTTGGGTCTCCCACATGGATACAAGGGCCCAAGCACTTCGACATCTTCTGCTGCTTTCTCAGGTACGTTAGCAATGAGCTGGATCAGAAGAAGGGCAAACGGAACACAAACTGGCATCCACATAGGATGCTGGCACCAAGGGCAGAGGCTTAGCCCACCGTGTCACAGTGACAGCCCCAGGAAGGGGCGTCTTTTTTTTTTTTTTTTTTTTTTTTGACAGGCAGAGTGGACAGAGAGAGAGACAGAGAGAAAGGTCTTCCTTTTCCGTTGGTTCACCCTCCAATGGTCGCTGTGGCCAGCACGCTGCGGCTGGCGCACCGCGATGATCCGAAGCTCCAAAGCCAGGAGTCAGGTGCTTCTCCTGGTCTACCATGCGGGTGCAGGGCCCAAGCACTTGGGCCATCCTCCACTGCACTCCTGGACCACAGCAGAGAGCTGGACAGGAAGAGGAGCAACCGGGACAGAATCCGGCGCCCCGACTGGGACTAGAACCCGGCGTGCCGGCACCGCGGGTGGAGGATTAGCCTATTGAGCTGCGGCACCAGCCAGGAAGGGGCATCTTAATAGCTTTTTTGGATAATTATAGATTTCTTCATTATATATGCCAAACTTTAGCAAGTGATAGTTTCTTATTGGTTAGCTGCAAAATGGACTATAAAACCCTGCCAGTGAGCTGTTCAAACTCTCCCATTAAAATCTATTGATTTATCTTTGAGTGGATCTTTTCCCATGCATGACTTTGTTGCAATATTTTGATCATTTAGATTATATTAGTTTCTGAATTATGCAATCTTCCAAATGTTGACACATTTCATTATGCACCAGCAATAAATAAATAAATAAAACAGCATTTGGAGTAATCACTGCCAATTTCACCAGAAAAGTCTTTAAGTGTTATAAAACTGTTAAGTTCATGGTGGTAAAGCAAGGTTACCAAAATTTTAATATTAACTTGAAAGATCAAATTTTACAACAAACAATAAATACTATTAGTTTTCTTGAAGTTTCAGGCCCATTTAGTTAATTTTCAAAATTTGCCTTCCAAATGCCCAAGTCTGAATTATCATAGTTTATCTGATAGTCATTCTTTGAAGCAAAGGTGATAATGCATTTTTTTAAAAGTTGGTGATTTCAACTAACAATTACAGCAGCACTTTTGCCAGAAATAACCATCAACATCAGCATTTGCAAGATTCACAGAGAGACAGACAAAGTGACCATGGGGGTAGACTGATGGAGATAGAATTCCGGAATGCCCCCAATGGCTGGGATTGGGCCAAGGCCAGAGCCAGGAGCCAGGTCCCTTACATAGTTGGCAGGAATCCAATTATTTGAGACATCATCACTGCCTCTTAGGGTCTGCATTGGCAGGAAGCTGTAATCAAGCATTCCAATATGGGATGTAGACATTTTAATCACTGGGCTAAATTCCTGTTCTATAGCAAGTCTCCTATCCAGAGCCCCTGCACACCCATGGGCTTCTGTGCTACTGCCCCTTCAAAGAAGGCACCTATTCACTGCCCAAGAGTGAATTCACCATTCCTGATCTGGAGTTGCCCAGCTGGCTCAGCATCTGCACAACCTCATTGAGGGTGTCAGTCAGAGGCCAAGAACGGCTGGCCTACGTCAAGATCGCTGCCTCCCTGAAGGGCAAATAGTGTGGCATAGGGAGGATGCAAGGGAGGAGCAAGGTGTCCGTCTTCCTCTATCTTATGTTTGCCAGCACTAAATTCCAACCCTCTCCCCTATTGCTAGCCCCTTTCTGCAATGATTGCACTACCCTCACTGAAAATCATTTTGTGCCACTTGGATTTGTGGCTAGTGCAAGCAGCCCTAACCCATGGAGTATGTGTTGGGCAGTTCTTGGTGGCCAGGACATCTGCTGGGCTGGTTGCCTCAGGGTCCTGCCCACTCTTATAGCTTTTCAAGAGCCGCATTCATTTCCAAAGCAGTCATGGGCTGGAAACCCATGTGTTTGGGGAAACTTGAGTTCAGACTGACCCAGTGTTAGCATCCTGAAGCACCTTTGAGACTTTCTTCCTTTTTTTTTAGTCACTGACTTAAAAGCAGAGAGAGTGTATTAACATTTTTTATTCTGCTCTAAACCATTCTTACAATGAAGGGGCTAAAATAGTTGATCTTTGTCTCCTCCTCACTTCATTTCTGTGATTAATTTCTTTTCTGAGTTTGTCCAGTTAACACTGCAGCTTGATGTACCCTGGAGAAGCAGAGCATGTGTGGTGGGGAGTCCCTTAGTGGAGACAATTGGGAATGTTCGATGTTTGAGATCATTTACAAACACGGGTTCCTGTAGGATCAAGCACAAGACTAATTTTAAATGAGTGACAAGGACCGCTGGGAGCTTGTTCCACTTCCGATTCAGCTCCTGTTCATGCACCTGAAAAAAGCAATGGAATATAGCCCAAGCACTTGGGCCCCTGCACCCATATGGTAGACCCAGAAGAAGCTCCTGCTCCTGGTTTCAAACCAACCCAGCTCTGGCTGTTGCAGCCATTTGGGAAGTGAAACAGCAGATGGAAGATCTCTCTCTCTTTCTGTATTCCCCCCACCCCTGTAACTCTGTCTTTCATATAAATAAATAAATCTTTTAAAAAAATCTTACTAGGGCCGGCGCCGTGGCTCAACAGGCTAATCCTCCGCCTTGCGGCGCCGGCACACCGGGTTCTAGTCCCGGTCGGGGCGCCGGATTCTGTCCCGGTTGCCCTCTTCCAGGCCAGCCCTCTGCTGTGGCCCGGGAGTGCAGTGGAGGATGGCCCAAGTGCTTGGGCCCTGCACCCCATGGGAGACCAGGAAAAAGCACCTAGCACCTGGCTCCTGCCATCGGATGAGCGCGGTGTGCCGGCCGCAGCACGCTGTCCCCGGCAGCCATTGGAGGGTGAACCAACGGCAAAAGGAAGACTTTCTCTCTGTCTCTCTCTCTCACTGTCCACCCACTCTGCCTGTCAAAAAAAAAAAAAAAATCTTACTAGGTATAGGACCTATATAAATGAAGCTGTAAAATCTAAATGAAGAAATATAAAATGAAACTTATACATACACAAAGGTTACCATATTCCTAAATGGGAAAACTTAATTCATAAAACATAAGCTTTTAACAATTAACATAAAAAGTTAATGAAATTTTAATTAGAATCCCAATAGCAGTGAGGTTTTGTTATTATTTGGGAACTAATAAAAATTATTTTAAAGAATATGGAAGGATAAGAACCAAGATTAACTAAGAAAATGTTTTTTTAATTATAGTTTAGTTATTTTTACTTCATTTGGAAGGCAGACTTATTTTTCACTTTATTGAGAAGCAAAGAGACAGAGATCTTTCATCTGCTGGCTTACTCCCCAAATACCCAAAACATCCAGGGCTGGGCCAGGCTAATGCCAGGAGATCCTAACTCAACCTGGATCTCCCATGTGTGTGTGGCAGGGACTGGAGCACTTGAGCCATCATCTATTGACCCCTAGGGTGTGCATAAGCAGGAACCTGTATCATAAGCAGAGTAGTTAAGTCTTGAACTGGGCACTCCAATATGAAATGCAGGCATCTCGTGTGGCATTGTAACTACTGTGCCAAAGCCTATTATGGAAAATTATTTTTGGAAAAAGTTAGGAAGAAGCCACTTGGTATATGGAGAGGCATTTTGGAATAATGGTTAAGAAAATGGCCTCTGGGGCTGACGTTGTAGCGTAGTGGGTAAAGCCACTGACTGCAATGCTAGTATCTCATATGAGTACCTGTTTGAGTCCCAGTTGCTCTGTTTCCAATCCAACTCCTTGCTAATGGCCTGGGAAAGCAGCAGAAGATGGACCAAGTGGACCTACCACCCACATGGGAGACCCATGAGAAGCTCCTAATTCCTGGCTCTAGCCTGGCCCAGCCCTGGCCATTGTGGCCATTTGGGGAGTGAACCAGCAGGTGGAAGATCTCTCTCTCTCTCTCTCTCTCTCTCTCTCTCTCTCTGTCTCTATATATACATATAAATTTCAAATAAGTAAAAAATTTAATTATTTTTTTAAAAGGACATGGGTTCTGGTTCTGTTATTTAGTGGTTCTATTTAGTAGTTCTATGATGCTAGGCATGTTTCCTAACTTCTCAATCCCTTAATTTCATCCCCAGTGAAATGGGAATGTTAATAGTACCCATCTCATGGGTTCTGAATGAGAATTAAATATAAATCACTTGAGACAGTATGAAATCAATACTGTCCTATGCCACATGGTGATGTTTCAGGCTGCATACACTAAAGTGTCTCCCAAAAAATTAAAAAGGACTTGCAAATTTATAACATACTATTATGTACAGTTCATAATACTTGATAATAAATGTCTATGCTATGTTGATCACTATCTTAGAATATACTCCTACTTACTAAAAAAAAGAAAAGTTTACTTTAGAGGAGTATGTCATGTAAGCCAGCAGCAGCTTCTTACATTTCATAGTTAGCCTGGCTCCTGATCGCATCAAAAGGCCACATCAAGTAATTAAACTATATCACCTAGTTTTGTGTTAAGTACACTATATAATGGTTCATGATGCAAATCTCTCAACAACCCTTTTTTCAGAATGGGTGTCCATCCTTAAGCAATGTCTGACTCTCCTACAGTTGTGCTGTTACTACAATTACTATAACGTCATCCATCAGAAGAGTCATAAGAGTCTAGAAGTAGGCAAAGATATAACTGAACAAATTAAAGAACAGGATAGAGTCCAGCATACATGATAACTTACTGTACTACAAAGGCAAAATTTTAGTTTAACAAAGAAAAATAGTGTATTTACAGAAGTGTCACAATGGGCTAGCCATCTGGAAGAAATGCATGTCACATACAAAAATAAATTCCAGATGGATTCCAGATTTAAATGTAACAACAACAAAAAAACTTTTAGAAAATTTAGGAGAATAATCAACATGGGATGAGAGAGACATTTTTAAACAGGACAGAAAACCCAGACGCAATAAATGAAAAGGCAGACCTATTTGACAACATACAATTTAACATTTTTGTGTAGCAAAAAACATAAGCATAAATAAAGTGAAAAGACAAATGATCGTCTGGGGAAATATTTGCAATACATCCATTCAGCTAACAAATATTTGTTTGAACACCTTTTATGTGATAGATGCCACCAGATGTAATGCTGAATAAAACAAACAATATCCTTGCATTCATGCAGCCTACATTCTAGTCATAGGTGATACATATGTCTGATAATGCACCAAGAACTTTTACAAATGAGAGAGAAAAAGAAACCAGCAATAGAAAGATGTTAAGTAAATATGAATAGGCAATTCAGAGAAGAATTCTAAATGACCATGAAGCTGTGAAATGAGAACTATCACAGCCCTATGGTGGAAACACTGCATGTTTCCTCCCAACTTTGTGTTCAGGACCTCATGCTGATAGCTTGAGCTCAGCTTTGATGAGACTATCTACACCATGGAAATCAGCACATAATACAAATCAGGGTTTGCTTTATTATTTTGTTAATTGTCTAACTTAGGAAAGTGATGGAGAAAAATGTTTAAAAAAAAAAAAATGAGGGGTGGGTGCTGTGGCTAAGCCTCCACCTGTGGCGTTGGTATCCCATATGAGTGCTGGTTTGTGTCCTAGCTGCTCTCCTTCTGATGCAGCTCTCTGCTTATGGAATGGGAAGGCAATGTAAGATGGCCCACATGCTTGGGCCCCTGCACCAGCATGGGAGACCCAAAAGAAGCTCCTGGCTCCCAGCTTTGGCATGGCTCATTCCTGGCCATTGTGGTCATTTGGGGAGTGAACCAACAGATGGAAGACCTCTCTCTGTCTTTCCCTTTCTCTCTCTGTAACTCTGCCTCTCAAATAAATAAATAAAATCTTTAAGAAAAGGGGGATATTGAATTTAATTAAACAAGCCAACTTAAACATGTGATGTGTTGGTAGCCATTGCATTATGAATAATGTGAAGCATTAAGGAAATTTTTGATCCATATTTGGCAACTATTATCCAGTCAGCAGAGAAGTCACTTCCCTCACTGGGTGAGGTGCCGATATGTAGTGCTGAAACTGAAAAAGATTTCAGTTTAGTAAATATATTTGTATTTAGATAAGAATTAGTTTGTTAGTAGATTATTTAATGACAACATTAAATAGTAGATATTTAATGACAACACATGTATTAGAAAAGTAGTTCACAAATTGAAATGAAATTCCATCAAATCATGGTAGAATTGCAAAAATAGCTTACAAAAGGATATTAGTTCTGCAAAAATCAAAGTATTCTGTAAGATTCAATTGGCTCTATGAAACTTATGGTAAAGAGCCCTGTGTGTTTTTTAGAGATCGTGCCCTTGGGCTTATTCAGGGAGACAGGGGGATATCACCTGTCTCCATTTTTGGTTTAAAGATTTATTCTATTTATTTGAAAGGCAGAGTTACAGAGAGGGAGAGATATATTGAGAGAGATCTTCCATCTGTTGGTTCACATTTCAAATGACTGTGACTGCCGGGGCTGGGCCATGTAAATGCCAGGAGCCAGGAACTCCATCTGGACCTCCATCGTGGGTGCAGGAGCCCAAGCACTTGGACCATCTTCCACTGCTTTTCCCAAGCACATTAACTGAGTGCTAGATTGGAAGTGGAGCAACTGGGACTCAAACCAGAGCCCTTATGGGTGCTAGCATTACAGACAGAGGCTTAACCTACTTCGCCAAAATGCTGGGTCCTCCTTTTTTTTTTTTTTTCCTCAGACACAGTCCACGTGATTTTCTTTTATTACATCAGAAATAAACATTGGCACAGACAACATTGGCTAGAATGGGGAGAGAATAGTTTGACATGGGAATGAAATAACTTGGAAAATTGTTTTCTTCCAGTTGACCAGTAACATCCTCACCCTGATGTATTGAGGTTGTGTTTGAATCTTATACATTGGAATTCAAACCCAGTGAAGGCAGGAACAGCGTCGTGTTATATTTCCTGATACAGTGCCTTCACATTGTCAATGAGTCATGGTTATTGTCGAACAAATTATCACATGAATGAACAGTGATTAAATATTCTCAGTACACATATATCTAATATGTGTCTAATTTCTCTTAACTGAGTTTTCCCTGAGAGGAGGAGCAATGCCTTCCATCAGAACCATGGAGTTGTTAACCGATTATTAATCTAGCCAATACCCACACTAAACTCCTGATATATGTGAAGCACCATGGAGTGAAAACAGAAGCTGAATCTCCACCTCAGATTGAGAACTCTGTGGGAGTGGGAACCATGTTCCTTCATTCCACTGGAATTTCCCATAGAGAGCTGTATATATTCAGAAAGCAAGCTTCATTATCAAAACAACTAACTTTTTTTTGAATGCATACTGTGTGTTGGCATTAAAACAAGTGCCTAACTACAAGGTAGGCACTATTATTAACCCTACTTTATAGACAAAGAAGCTAAAAGTTAAGAAGTTAAGTGGTAAAAAAAAAAAAAAAAAAACCACCACTATGAAAGATCAGAATGATTGAATTCTGAGTTCTGAATTGCTGCCTTCCCCTGGGCTCCTGGCCTTGCCAATTCTCTGAGGCAGCTCCCATAAAGGATGGGCCATTAAAAAGCCTAACTCTGTGGCCCACTGTGGACACTGGTGTGTTCCCTCTGCCCCTCCTCTTGTTTGTCAAGACTGACAGATAAAGATATAGAGTTCGTGTTTTCAGACTAAGAGCCTTGTAACAGAATCAGTGGTGAACACCATTTCTGCCAGATTTTAGGTTTGGTTTTGTGGTTTGGATTATAAAATACTTTCACTTATTTCTGGCTAATTGAAAAATCAAGAATTGCCTCATTTGTTGAAACTATCTAGCATGTAATTTTAAAATGCCTTAAAAGGAACAATGGAATTTGAAGGGATCTTTTAAAAATTTCCATTTCATGTCATTCAAGATGAATGACTAAATGTGCATTTATTTCACCCAAATTCTTACTGAAACAAAATTAAAGATATATTTGTACAAGAGGTCTACAAAAATTTCATAAGGAGTGCATATTATGAAAGAACTATGTGTGGATTTAAATTTTTTTGATTAAAATAAATTTATTTTTAAATTCCATTTTCCACAAACTTTTTGAAATACCTCATACATATGAGAAAGAGTCAGGGACTGGCATTGTGCCAGTTCAAGTCCCAGCCACCTGAGAAGGCAGTGGGAAATGGCCCAAGTTCCTGGCTCCTGGCTTTTGGCTTTGGCCCGATCACACCTGACTATTGTGGCCTTTGGGGAGTGAACCAGTGGATGGAACATCTGTGTGTGTGTGTGTGTGTGTGTGTGTGACACCCTGGCTTTCAAATAAATAAATAAATTTGAAAGAATGAAGGAAGAAAAGGAGGAAGGAAAGAAGGAAGGAAGGAAGGAAGGAAGGAAGAGGGGAGGGAGAGAGGGAGGAGAGGAAAGAAGGAGTCATTCATAGGCCAATGAATGTGATGACTTTCTGGAAAAAAGGGATAAGACCTTATTATAGGTAAAAACAGAGCAGAGAGACCTGTAGGCCCACAAAAAAGATGAAAGCAGACAAGAAATAATGAGACAAGGCCGGCACTGTGGCTCAACAGGCTAATCCTCCGCCTTGCGGTGCCGGCACACCGGGTTCTAGTCCTGGTCGGGGCGCCAGATTCTGTCCCGGTTGCCCCTCTTCCAGGCCAGCCCTCTGCTGTGGCCAGGGAGTGCAGTGGAGGATGGCCCAAGTGCTTGGGCCCTGCACCCCATGGGAGACCAGGAAAAGCACCTAGTACCTGGCTCCTGCCATCGGATGAGCGCGGTGCGCCGGCCGCATGCGCCGGCCGCGGCAGCCATTGGAGGGTGAACCAACAGCAAAGGAAGACCTTTCTCTCTGTCTCTCTCTCTCACTGTCCACTCTGCCTGTCAAAAAAGAAAAGAAATAATGAGACAAAAGGAAAGGAATAAAGGAGAAAAGAAGGGAGGAAAAGTGGAAATGTCAGGAATGGGAGGACTTTATTAGAAGTCAAGTTCCACCTATGAATCAAACTAAATACAACATGATTTCCAAAACATGATGGAGTGTAAGAAAATGTAGTTCATCTGAACCCATGCTTGAACAGGTTTCTGTGAGCAGTACTGCAGCTTCTACTAAGATTCAACAATAGTTTTTGGGTATTCTGAGAACACCATTGAAAAAGTTTTGATATTCAAACATTCTCAGAAGTTTTCCAATGCTTCAAATCAGTCCACAGAGAAACTATGGAAGACTTAATTGTAGTTACAGGATAGAATGGAAAATTGAAAACCTGGACAGGGAAAAATAACAGTGTAACTGGCAGAGATTGGGAAGAAAGGAAAGCAAGAAGAAGTAGAGGTGCTACTACCTCATTGTTAATCATAGAGAATACAACAATATTGTCTAAAGGCAACAGTAGAACGTTAAAGTTGTAAGGTAATTGATATAAAATCAATAATAAAACTATAACTAATAGTTTGGGAGTGGGTGGGTAGGTGAAAAGTCATCAAAGTCAGCTAAATTCCTCATCTCTCATAGAAGATCTAAATTTGGTAAATGAAGAAATAAATGATTAGCTTATTATTCTGAATGATCATGGTGACCAACAAAACCAAAAATAGCAGTAGCTAAAAATGGACCATTTTTATCTGTTCTAGAGAAAAACTTCCTCATGTGTGCCAGGAAGCAAGGACAACATTGTGCATTGCAGCCATGTTCTATAATAGTGAAGAACTGGAAACACCTAAATGTTCATTGTGCATAAATAAATTATGGTACAGTCATATCACACAGACACTGACATGGAAAGATACCTAAATCATGTTGTTAAGTCAAAAAGCAAGTAGAAAAAACAGAATGTATCATTTGAGTAAAATAAAAGCCAAAGAAGTCATCCCTGTAAAGACCCCAGCTATCTCAGAGTACTGCTAACAATATTGGTTACCTCTGAGGAGGGGCATCTGGCTGGGGTGATAATCAAGAGGGGCTCTAGCCTTCTCTGAGTGGTTTAAAATTTTTACGAGTCTTCATGCATGATTTATGTAACCTAAAACTGATAATTTTTAAGTGATTACCACTGGGACAGAGAAATAGAGGTGGCAGGACATAGGGCTTTTTCATTTAATACTACTCTATACACATCAATTTCTTTTTTTTTTTTTTACTGTATGTATGTATTACTTTAAAAGAATGCCTTTAAACAATAACCAGAAATGGTTTCTTCAGCTTTTTAGTTACAGAAAACTTCCTAGAACAATATTGCTGCAGACAGTTCTGTAAGCCTTACAGTTGCCCTCCCGCCAGCCCCATAAATGATTGTTATTTATGACCACTCCGTGACATAGATGTGTACAGCTATTTACCATTTCTGCTGGGAGAATGAATGTTCACATTCATATGAGACAAAAACAAATCAAGATTCAACTAGACGGGCTGCTGTGGGCTTGGGGATTAGAAGAGCAAAAATAAAAATAAAAAACAAACCCAGCAACATACTCTAGTAAATCACTTCTCTCTTCTGTCTTATTCTTAAGAAAGAATTTAACAACCTCATCTGGATTACAGACATTTTTATGTAGTCACCACTGAATTTTAAACAGCATGAACAAAATATTTGGCTGAACTGGTCTCTGCATTGTGATCATGGTGGATCTCTTTGTCCAAGGTTCAATATTACAGCATCTGAGGACATACATCACTTCGACAATGGTTCTTCCCTTTTTCCTTCCCTTTCTGAACAACATTGCAGAAAGCTTCAAAATGTTGCCAGGCCTTATGTTTCACTTCTTAAAACCAAGTGAGATCATTTGAACATGAAGAGAATGAGAGAATATTTCTTTCAATTCTTATTGAAATTCTGACCTTCCAACTGCCTTCTTGTGCATCCCATCTTTTTGTGGGTTGAATTCAACCTTTCCCTTCCCCTTCTGCTTGCCTTTTACGTATGATTCCGTTTGAGAAAACCTAGAATCTCTCTACAACCAGTACCATAGATTTTGAGCTTTTTTCTGTTACCTATAAAGGAATTAACATTAACGGGTGCCAGTTTAATAACAGATTTTGTTCACAAACTATTATCTCATCCTTTCAGTATCCTTGTAAGGATGAGTATTATTACTGTCATTTTAAAGAAGATGAAACCGAGGTGAGAAGGGTTAAGAACTTTGTCCTCGGAGATGCATCCCAACCAACTGCTCTCCTTAACACACTCTCCTAGTCCAGTTGTCTAACCAGAGGTCTGGATTAAAGTGCCTCCTGGTCCTGCTTTTATCAAAGCTCCTTCATGTAGTTTAGTAAACCTCCAGGGAATTTAATGGGGAGATCTCTGCGTGAATCCCTCGGCAGTTGCGAATACCTTTCAGATATGTTTTTAGTGACACCATGAGTTGCTTTTTAATCTGTTGAAACACAGTACCCCATCTTTGATATTAGGCACTGAATCCCAATCTGCATTTCTACCTGGGACAGTACATTTAGGACAGTGAACTCTGCCACTTGAAAGGAGCATCCACACGTGTCGTGCTCCCATTATCAGCCTCCTCTGGACCACTTGTCTTCCAGATGATTTGTTTAAAGACTTATTTATTTATTTGAGAGCAGAATTATAGACAGAGAGAGAGGTCTTCTATCCGCTGGCCGCAAGGGCCTGAGCTGGGCTGGAACTGAGCTGGAGCTGAGCCAATCTGAAGTCCGGAGCCAGGGGCTTCATCAGAGTCTCCCACGTGGGTGCAGGGCCATCTTCTACTGCTTTCCCAGGCCATAAGCCGAGAGTTGGATCAGAAGAGGAGAAGCCAGTACATGAACTGGCACCCATATAGGATGCCAGCACCACAGGCAGGGGAGGCTTAACCTACTACATCACAGTATCAGTCCCTCCATCTGCTGTTTGTAACATGACTTTTGGGCTTTGAGATACTCAGGAGAGGACAGTCTTGTCTTCCCACCCAGAACCAAGTCAGTAATGAAAGATAAAGAGGTAGAAACAACAAAAGCAGAAACACCATAGTATCACTGTTCTCCCACCTCACGTCAACTGGGTTCCAGACCTTAACATTACCCACCTCTTCCTCGAAGAGCTCAAAGTTTGGAGTTTGGTGCATCAAATTAGTCTTCATTTACTCCATTCATTTTTCTGTCTACTGCCTCCCTCATTAACCAGGCAGTACCACTCCAACATTATCTAGTCTTGTCTTCCAGGCCATCCATTCCTCTTCCCAAATTGAACCATTCCCATTCTCTTGCCTCATTCTTATTGGTCTAAGATATCTATGCCTTCCACAGTGAGTTAGCCTCATAAAACAATCCATGCAAATCATATTTAAAGCCCTAAAATAGAATCTCCCTTCCCCTCCCAGATAAAGCACACATAGTTCTTTCAAGACTAAAAATATCCAAAACATTATAAATATGTAAAATTTTCCCCATCTTATTTTTCTGCTAATTTACCATGAACATCTTTCCATATCAATCAATTTCCTGCTGTGGTGCAGTGGGTTAAAGCCCCAGCCTGCTGCACCAGCATCGCTTATGGGCATCAGCTCAAGTCCTAGCTGCTCCACTTCCAATCCAGCTCCCTGCTAATGTGCCTGGAAAGGCAGTGAAGGATGGCCCAAATCCTTTGGCCTCTGCACCCATGTGAGAGACCCAGAAGAAGCTCTTGGCTTCTGGCTTCCGATCAGTGCAGCTCCAGCCTTTGTGGCCACTGAACCAGCAGATAGAAGACCTGTCTCTGTCTCTACCTCTCTCTGTGACCCTTTCAAATAAATTTTTTTAAAAGTTTAAAAATATTTCCTATAGCATCCTTTTTTATGTTTTAAATTCAGTTATACTTCCCTGCCTTCCCATTTTGGGGCATTTAGATTCTCTCCATTTATTTGTTCAACACAGTGAGCGTCTTATACCTAAATCTGTACATATAAGATATGATTTCTGTGTCATAAGGAATGCAGCCTGATGAACAGGGAGGAGGCCCCCAAAAGGTCTGTTTTGTAGCTTTATTTTCTGTGCATGCCTTGGGTGACTCCCTTTCTGACAGTATCTGTTGTCCTTGGCTTGCAGTCATCACTCTGAAATCTATTAGCTGTGGACAGAATTGAGGAAAGGGTTTGGGAGCTGATAAAGCTTGGTATTTGTGTCTGAAAATTAACTTTCATTATATATTTCTCTTTGTTTCAGTTTAAAACCTAGCTAAATTTAACAAAAATTTTCTTAATGGTCAATTCATGGGAATTCTGTCTGGGAAATCAGACAGGCAGTTGAGTTTCTATGGTAATTTCATAGTTTGTAAGGCTAGCAGCTGATCTGAGCCTTGAATAGGCTGCTACTTCCTCCTATTGCCCTTTTTTCTCCATTGCAGAAGATTAAGAGAGGCAATTATTGTCTGTCTTTCCCAACATTATAATGGACAACAGGCATGAGATGATAGTAGTGGTAGTGGTGGTGGTGATGACCCACATATTTACTGAGTAAGCATGGATTCTGGAAAAATCTTCTAATCCAGAAACAACACTCAGAGCAGAGGGTTGGGATAATCAGAACTGGAGTCTTCTCTTAAAGGAAATAACAGGGACTCAGTGCTGGCTCCCTCTCCTTGCACTGTGATCTTGTGTTGATCCTGCTCTTCCTATTTCAATGAAGCACAGGCTTTACCTGTTGTTGACAATTAAAGAGCAGACACTTGGGGATTAAACTGGAATTGAGGCAAAGGTTCATAAATCTCCTCTTAAACACAAGAAGACTGAAGATTTTGCCTCCAAAATCCTGGGGACAAGGGCTGATATACCATCTATCACCTTGATGTGTCCAACATTCAGTTATAGAGAAGAGCTCAATTTTAATGGAATTCCAAGGAAAGAGCCTGGTGGATGATCGAGTATTGATTTACGGTATCACAGAAAATGTGTACATTCTGTGTCAAAGAGATGGGGGAGCTTTCGTGTGACCAGAATTACAGATTTGTCCAGCAAAAGGCTCCTGAGGGGCAACTGTACACTATAGCAGAAGCAATTGTCAGGTCCTGAGCTATTCCCAAATCACCTTCCATTTGGTTTCATGATCCTCCCATAAAACTTCGGGTTCTAATTTAAAGTGTTAAGTTGCTCTTTCTCAAAGTCTACTCTCATTTAATGAGGCAGGGACATATGATATGAATGGGATGCACCAATAGATTGGGGAGATTACAGTGTTCCCCATATTGTATGATTTGAAGGGCAAAAGAAACTGCACTGTATCTCTTATCAGGTATGCCCATTGACTGCATTAAGGAACTTTTTTCCCTTTGAGTCATGAGGCTTCTGGGCTGGCCCTGTGGCATAGTGGGCTGAGCTTCCACCTGCAGTGTTGGCATCCTATATGGGTGCTGGTTCTAGTTCCGGTTGCTTCACTTCCAATCCAGCTCCCTGCTATTGGCCTGGGAAAGCAGCAGAAGATGGACCTAGTGTTTGGACCCCTGCACCAACATGGGAGACCAGAAAGAAGCTCCTGGCTTTGGATCGGCTCAGCTCTGGCTGTTTCAACCATTTGGGGAGTGAACCGATGGATGGAAGACCTTTTTCTCTGTCTCTTCCTCTCTCCATCTATAACTCAACCTCTCAAAAAAAAAAAAAAAAAAAGAGTCATAGGCCTCACTAACCTCCAGAGTTCCAAGTTATGATGGAGTCGCACAATCAACTAACATCTTAGAAGGGGTTAACTTTATTAAAATATTAATTTTATATTTTTAAAAATTGGCACAATAATTTTATAATTAAATCTTATCTAGAACCTCAAAATAGAAAAGGCAAAGCGGCCGGCGCCGTGGCTCAACAGGCTAATCCTCCGCCTTGCGGCGCCGGCACACCTGGTTCTAGTCCCGGTCAGGGCGCCGGATTCTGTCCCGGTTGCCCCTCTTCCAGGCCAGCCCTCTGCTGTGGCCCGGGAGTGCAGTGGAGGATGGCCCAGGTGCTTGGGCCCTGCACCCCATGGGAGACCAGGAAAAAGCACCTAGCACCTGGCTCCTGCCATCGGATGGCAGTGCGCCGGTCGCAGCGCGCTGTCCCCGGCAGCCATTGGAGGGTGAACCAACGGCAAAGGAAGACCTTTCTCTCTGTCTCTCTCTCTCACTGTCCACTCTGCCTGTCACAAAATAAAATTAAATTAAATTAAAATAAAAATAAATTTAACAAGGCAAAGCAACTCTGACTGAAGCTGGAGTTGCAGATTGGGGCTCATGTACTTGACTTCTTCTTTAACATGAGGAAATCCAGAAAAATAATAGTTAATTGTGTATCCTTTTTTTTAAAAAATTGAATTGAAGATTTGCAGGGCCCCTTTAGCAACCCTAAAAAGGGTTGAGGTTCCTCAGAATACAATGTAGATAATTAAAAACTGAACAACTAAACATTATGTTTTATCATTCTAATGGAATAAGAAGGACAAAGGACCACCTTTGAAGTAGTCCTCCAAAATGAATCTGGTTAAGTCTCTAGTTTTAACTATCTGTTTATAGGAAGTAAAGAGATAGGAAAAAAGTTAAAGTGCAACATGAGGAAACTGGCAACCAAGTGCGGAATGAAGGAAATGGTATAGGACAAATGATCTGGTTTGGTTAGCAAATAAAGAACATGAAAAAGAAGAGGGGACTGAGAAGCTATTAGGTTTTACAACGACAACACTAAAAAAAAAAAATCTAATTTGAAAATGGAATAGGATTTGATAGACATTTCTCCAAGTAAGATAAACAAATAGCCAAGCAACCTATGAAAAAAATGTTAAAACTAAAAAAAAAAATCTAATTTGAAAATGGAATAGGATTTGATAGACATTTCTCCAAGTAAGATAAACAAATAACCAAGCAACCTATGAAAAAAATGTTCAACATCATTAGTCATTAGGGAAATGCTGATCAAACCACAATGAGTTACCAACTCACATTCATTATGATAACTGTAATAAAAATATAGAGAAAAACCAGTGCTGGCTAGGATGGGTGGGAACTGGTTCCCTTGTACATTATTGGCAGGAATATAAAACAGTGCAGCCCCTATGGAAAACATTTTGGTGTTTCTCAAAAAGTTAAGCATAGAATTACCATATGACCTGGCAATTTCACTTCTGGGTGTATACCTGAGACCATTGAAAACTAGTATTCAAACAAATACATGTAAATTTATGTTTACAGCAGCACTGTTCACAGTAGCCAAAAGGTAGAAACAACCCAAGTGTTCACCAGCAATGAATGAGTGGGTAAAGAAATTACAATCCATCAGACAATGAAATATTATTCAGCCAAAAAAAGAAATGAAGTACTGATACACGCTACAACATGGATAGATCTCAAAACATTCTGCTGGAGTGGTTAAGATGCCCACATCCCATGTCAGAGTGCCTAGGTCCTGGCTTCACTTTCAATTCCAGCCTCAGCTGATGCACACTCTGGGAGGCCATAGGTGATGGCTTCAGTACTGAGTCACTGCCCACCAAGTGGGAGATCTGGAGTCAGCTTTATGCTCCTGGTTTCTGCTTGATCCGCTTCTGGTTGTTACTGGCACTTTAGGAATGAATC
The DNA here is from genome assembly GCA_949820135.1 of Sylvilagus floridanus. Taxonomy (NCBI): domain Eukaryota; kingdom Metazoa; phylum Chordata; class Mammalia; order Lagomorpha; family Leporidae; genus Sylvilagus; species Sylvilagus floridanus. The sequence goes on along the minus strand of OX463245.1, from coordinate 31,516,565 downwards.
AGCAAATGCAAGATCTGTCTCTGTGCCTTTCAGATAATAATAATAATAAAATTACTCAGGAAAAAAAATCACACACATACAAAAATCACCTATTGTATGATGTTATCTTATGAAATAAGAGTAGGTAAATTCATAGAAATACATGAAAAATTGAAGCATGTAGAGATTAGTGGGACAGGGAATGGAGAGCTCAATAAATGTGGAGTTTTGGATTTCCTTTTGGTATGAATAAAAAATTTGGGAACTATAGCGGTGGTGGTTGCACAATAGTGTGACTGAACTAAATCCGTGAAATGTTCACTTTAAAATGATTAAGTTTGGGCTGGCGCTGCGGCTCAATAAGCTAATCCTCCACCTGCGGCGCCTTTACATCAGGTTCTAGTCCTGGTCGGGGTGCCGGATTCTGTCCCAGTTGCCCCTCTTCCAGGCCAGCTCTCTGCTGTGGTCAGGGAGTGCAGTGGAGGATGGCCCAAGTGCTTGGGCCCTACACCCCATGGGAGACCAGGAGAAGCACCTGGCTTCTGCTATCGGATCAGCGCAGTGGGCCAGCCGCAGCGGCCATTGGAGAGTGAACCAACGGCAAAGGAAGACTTTTCTCTCTGTCTCTCTCTCACTGTCCACTCTGCCTGTCCAAAAAAAAAAAAAAAGGATTAAGTTTGGGGTGGGCATTTGGCATGTGGTTAAGTTGCCACATGGGATATTAGTTTGAGTCCTGGATCCTCCATTTCCATCTCTGCTTCCTGATAATGCATGCCCTGGGAGGCAGGAGGTGATGGCTCAAGAACTTGGGTCCCTGATACCCACCTGGGAGTCTCAGACCGGCTCAACCTTGGCTTCAGACTGGCCCAACCGTGGCTGTTGTGATCATCTGGGGAGTGGGCCACGAGATGGAAGATTCTCTCTCTCTCTTTCTCTCTTTAAAAAAAAAATGAAAAATAGGGCCGGCGCTGTGGCACAGCCGGTTAATGCCCTGTCCTGAAGCACCAGTATCCCATTTAGGTGCCAGTTCTAGTCCTGGCTGTTCCACTTCCAATCCAGCTCTCTGCTGTGGCCTGGGAAAGCAGTAGAAGATGGCCCAAGTCCCTGGGCCCCTGTATTCAGATGGGAGACCTGGAAGAAGCTCCTGGTTCTTGGCTTCAGATCAGCACAGCTCCAACCGTAGCAGCCATTTGGCGAGTAAACCATCGGATGGAAGACCTCTCTCTCTCTCTCTCTCTTTCTCTGTAACTCTCTCTTTCAAATAAATAAAATAAATCTTTTTAAAATATGAAAAATAAATAATTTTTTAAAGTGACTTATGTTATATGAACATCATCTCAATAAAAACAAATGGGTAGGTAGATGGATGATAGATAGATAATTTTTTTTAAAGACTTGGAAACCACACTAAGCAAATGCAATATATTTTATTTTGTTTTATTTCTGAGTCAAGCAAAGCAATTATAAAAATACATTTAAAAATTTTGTTTATTTTGTATATTTGAGTGAGTTTGAGTTAAGTACTAATTATTTTAAGGAATTATTAATTAGCTTGTGAACTAATTATATGGGATGTGTGAGGTTTTTCTTTTTTAAAGAGTTATTTATTCATTTGAAAGGAACAGTTACAGAAAGAGAAAGAGAGATCTTCTATCCATTGGTTCACTCCCCAAATGGCCGCAACAGCTGGAGCTGGGCTGATCCAAAGCCAGGAGCCAGGAGCTTCTTCCAGTCCCCCATGTAGGTGCAAAGGCCCAAGTTACTTGGGCCATCTTCCACTGCTTTCCCGGGCACATTAGCAGGGAGCTGTATTGGAAGTGGAGCAGCCAGGATACAAACCTATGTCCATATAGGATTCCAGCAAGCAGACAGTAGTTTTACCTACTATGCCACAGTGCCAGCTTCAAAGGATTGTGTTAAGAATTTCTTCTCAATCAGGGGTTCATTCTAAAGTATTTATGAGTGAGATAATATGATATCTAGGATGCATTTTAAATACTCAAGAAAAAATGTTCAAAGGGGGAATAGCTGAAACAAGATTGGCAAAATTTGAACAATTGATGAGAGTAAGTAACAGGATCATGAGCATTATTGCTATTTTTGCAATCACTGAATAGTCCCATAATTAAACACTTTTTAATGCAGTTTGGAAATCATGGATTTAATTACTACCTTTTATGATCTTTTGAGAAGGACACAGGATAGATGTCTGGAGGACATAGGCAGATATGGAAAGAAAAGGAGATGGGGAAGGAAAAGCAGCAGGTGGAGAAGAAAAATGGAAAGGAATACTAAAGCCACATACTATAGGACTGTGCAAGGGGTGGATCCCTCAGGAGGATGGAACCACACCTCCTCATCTGCAAACCGTGGCCCCACCCTAAATGCTTCCAGAGACAGCCGTTCTAGGGGCACCGGACAAGGAGGAGGAGACATTCAGTGTGCCCCTCTGGGCAGAACAAAAAGCACCCTTGTCTTGATTACCCCCAAAGATTTACTGAGCACCACCCATGTATGAGATACGGAGGTTATCAGTGTCCTGTCAACAGCTAGCAAATGCATCCAAGTAGCCTTTACAGGCCCTAGAGATCTGGAGCCAGAAGGGATCTGACAACCTGACACATCACAACTCCCTCTTTAAAAAAAAAATTTTTATTTGTTTGTTTGAAAGGCAGAGTGGCAGACACACATTACAGAGAGCGAGAGAGAATGAGTGAGAGAGACAGAGCGAGCGCTCTTCCATCTGCTGATTCATTCACCAAATGGCCGCAACAGCCAGGATTAGGCCAGGCCAAAGGCAAGAGCAGGAACTCCATCCCAGTCTCTCACATGGGTGTCTAGGGCCCAAGCACCAGGGCTGGGGCTATTATCTGCTGTTTTTCCTGATGCATCAGTGGGGCGCTGGGTCAAATGCAGAGCAGCTGGGACTAGTACCAGCGTTCCAATATGGGGTGCCAGCATCATGAGCGGTTGCTTCATCTGCTGGGCACAATGCTGGCCCTATAACTCCCTCGTAAGAAAATGACTTTGCAACAGACCTTCATGGTGTTGAGCACTCTGACGGGAGCCCTGGGCTCTAATCTTTGCTCTGCACTTCGTAGCTGTGTATATCTGTACCTAGTAGTTGTGTGCATCTGTGCAAGACTCTAGTTGCCAGTTCTGAGTATCCTGTTTGGGAATGAGAGGTTGGGTAGTCTGTTTTGTCTTTTCTATCTCTACAAAGCATAGCATTGACTCCATTTATTTGTTCATTGAATGTACATTTATTTTGTGAGTAGTTTTAATGTATCCACAGTTAGCAGAGCACTCTAAGTCTTCATTATACACATAATCTCTATAAAATTTTCCCTTAGTGGAAATTTCTAATGGCCTCTTGACTCCAGCATTGAGAGTACTCAAGGCTTCTCCTCTAAATGAGAAAAGTTCAACAAATGTCTTTCTTCTTTAAATCAATTAATTAAAGAGCCAGAGAGAAAAGGAGCAAGAGCTCCCTCTTCTACTGGTTCACTTCCCAAATGGCTACATTGACTGGGGCGAGGCCAGGGCCGGAGCCACAAACTGGGCACTCAAACCTGGTCTCTCCCTCATAGAAGTCAGGAACCTAATCACCTGGGCCATTACCTGCTGCCTCCCTGGGTCATGTATTTTCAGGAAGCTGGAAACCTGAGCCAGAGCCAGGAATCAAACTCACACACTCTAATGTGGGATGTAAGCATCTTAACCACTAAGTTAAACACCTGCTCCTCAAATGGCTTTCTTTTTTTTTTTAAAGATTTATTTTACTTCTTTGAAAGGCAGAGTTACAGGGAAAGAGAGAGATAGAGATCTTCAATCCACTGATTCACTCCCTGAATGCCCACAACAGCTGGGGCTGGCCCAGGCCAAAGCCAGGAACCTGGAACTCTATCTGGGTCTCCCACATGAGTAGCAGGGTCCCAAGAACTCAGGCCACCTTCGACTGCCTCCTCAGCACATTGACAGGGAGCTCGGTCAGAAGTGGAGCAGCTGGGACTCTAAATGGCTCTCATATGGGATGCTGGCCCTTAATCCTTAATCCCATGTGCTTCAAAGAAGTTGCCCTAATATTGAAGAACAGAAATATCTTTTACTGCAGAGGGGGGCTTCTTCCTGAATTTGTGTCTTTTGCCTTTATTAAAAATAAAAATCCTGAAATTTTTCCATCCAGAGGAAAATCTGTTAACATTTTTCTGCAAACCCAGATATCATTTACGTTGGTTATGTAGTATGCCTTTTTATGGTTGCACTACAAAAGACTTAACAATGCTCTATGTAGGTAGTTCTCTACTATTAACAACCCTGGAATGAGCATCTTTGTACAAATATATTTGTTTAGTTTTTTATTCAAAAAAACTCCTAGAAATTGAATTTCCAGTCAAAGGAAACGAACATTAAAAATTCTGATGAACTGTTATTGAGGAACAATTTTTTTATGATTTTTTTATTTATTTTTTTGACAGGCAGAGTGGACAGTGAGAGAGAGAGACACAGAGAGAAAGGTCTTCCTTTGCCATTGGTTCACCCTCCAATGGCCACCGCGACCAGCGCGCTGTGGCCAGCACACCGCTCTGATCCAATGGCAGGAGCCAGGTGCTTCTCCTGGTCTCCCATGGGGTGCAGGGCCCAAGCACTTGGGCCATCCTCCACTGCACTCCCTGGCCACAGCAGAGAGCTGGCCTGGAAGAGGGGCAACTGGGACAGAATCCAGCACTCCGACCAGATTTAGAACCCGGTGTGCCAGCACTGCAAGGCAGAGGATTAGCCTATTGAGCCGGCCTGTTATTCTTACTGTTTGTTGAACTCTTCAGTTAGTGTGGAATTAATCTTATGAGTATAAAGTAAACTGAAAGTAGATCATTATAAAAATTAAAAGAGCGATGGCCAGTGCTGCAGCGCAGTGGGTTAAAGCCATGGCCTGTAGTGCAGGCATCCCATATGGGCACTGATTCAAGTTCTGGTTGCTCCACTTTTGATCCAGGTCTTTGCTAATGTACCTAGGAAAGCAGCAGATGAGGGTCCAAGTCCTTGGACCCCTGTACCCAAATAGGAGAACTGAAGGAAGCTCTTAGCTCCTGACTTCAGATTGGCTCAGCTCCAGCCATTGCAGCCATTTTCAGAGTGGACCAGCAGATCGAAGACATCTCTTTCTCTCTGTCTCTACCTCTCCCTGTGACTCATCTTTCAAATAAATAAAATAAAATATTTTTTAAAAATATTAAGAGAGGAGGGGCCGGTACTGTGGCATAGCGGGTAAAGCCGCCGTCTGCATCCCATATGGGTGCCAGTTCAAGACCCAGCTGCTCCACTTCTGATCCAGATCTCTGCTATGGCCTGGGAAAGCAGTAGAAGGTGGCCCAAATTCTTGGGCCCCTGCACCCATGTGGGAGACTGGAAGAAGCTCCTGGCTCCTGGCTTCGGATCGCTCAGCTCTGGCCATTACAGCCATTTGGGGTGTGAATCAGTGGATGGAAGATCGATCTCTCTCTCTCTCTCTCTCTCTCTCTCTCTCTCTCTCTCTCTGCCTTTGCATCTCTGCAACTCCACCTTTCAAATAAGTGAATAAATCTTTCAAAAAAAATTAAGAGAGGGAATAAGAGAGGAAGTAGGACAAAGAGTGGGAGCATGGGTGAGCGGGGGAGGGGGGGAGAGTCAGGTGGGAAGTATCACCATATTCCTAAATCTATATACAGAAAATACATGACATTTGTTTACCTTAAATTAAAAAAAAATTTTAATTCTGATGAATCTGGTTAAGTGCCCTATGTACTGCCACAGGCGGTGTGTGCAGATGTCTGTCAGTGAATCCTCCCCAACATTAGCGTCCACTTCAGTCTTGGACAGTCAATCCTTTCTGACATTTTACAGGGTCTCTCATATGCAGTGCTTGCGTTTCTGCACTTGAGAGGTGCTGGAATACCCTTTAAGTTTATCCAGAGGTATCCATCTCTAAGGCAACAGGCATCTTCCACTGGGGCCTCTGCCTCCTGGACCTCAGAGTAAGCTTTGTAGCTTCTGCTTTTCTTTGCCCTACTGCTGTAGAATACTGCCTTTCCATTCCAACATTGTACTTCAAGCTTCAGGAAATACTGATTGAATTTCTCTATTTCATCACAAGCAACTAAAAGTTCATTCATCACTGCTCCTGTTTGCTATATAAATATGAAGCCTTCCTGCACCCCACTTCTGCAATTAATACTTGGCTTTTTTGGCATAATGCATGCTTTACTAAGTAGCCATGAGTGATATAGGAGATTCTGTTTTGTTTGGATTCCTTTCTGTCATAATTTGCTGCTATCTGCATGATACACCGTAAACCAAACTCAGAGGAAATACCACACCATAAGTACTCTATTTTTTTCCCTTAAAATATTCATTTGGAGGGGTCAGTGTTATGGTACAGCAGGCTAAGCCACTGCTTGCAATACAGGCATCCATATCAAAGTGTCAGTTTGTCCTGGATGCTCTGCTTCTCATCCAACTCTGCTAATACACCCAGGAAGGCAGTGGAGGATTGCCCAAGTACTTGGGCCTGTGCCATTCACATGGGAGACCTGGATGGAGTTTCTGGCTTCTAATTCAGTCTGGCCCAGACCTGGCTGTTGAGGCCATTTGGAGAGAGAACCAGCAGATGGAAGACCTCTCCCTCTCTCTCCCTCCCTCTCTCCACCTCTTTTTGATGCTCTGGCTTTCAAACAAATAAATAAACACTTAAACATTTTTTTAAAAAAGCAGATTCGGGGCCTGTGTTGTAGCACAGCGAGTTAAGCTACCAACCAACAATGCTAGCATCTCATATGAGCCCTAGTTCAAGTCCTGGCTGCTTTATTTCCAATCCAGCTCCCCACTAAAGTGCCTGGGAAGCCAGTGGAAGATGGCCCTAGTACTTGGACCCCTGCTACCCACATAGGAGACCAGGATGGAGTCCCTAGCTCCTTGGCTTCAGTCTGGCCCAGTCCTAGCCATTGTGAGCATTTGGGGAGTGAACCAGTGGATGGAAGAACTCTCTCTCTCTCTCCCTGTCTCTGTCTCTCTCTCTGTCTCTCTGTGTGTGTCTCTCTCCTCTCTCTCTCTCTGTCTCTCTCCTTCTCCTCTCTCTCTGTAACTCTATCTTTCAAATAAATAAAATATATCATTTTTTAACAAAAGATATAATTGGATTATTAGGTATTGACTAGGACCTATCCTACTACTAGGGATTATTTTTCCCAATTAAGTACCTGCTTCATTCCTTTGGGCAATCTTCCCTCCCTCACTTCCACCCTGGTAACAGTCATGAGGTTATGAAAACATATGAAGGTTATGAGAACCAGTGAGATTCAGAACACACTGCCTGCCAGCCCTTGCTGCCCTCATGAATGTGTGCAAATTCTTGCTCCTGCATTCTCTGCAGAGAACAGACTGTTACACATTGCTCTTGCCGTGCTGAGAGATCGCTCCCTTGCTTCCCAGCTTCTCCCCTGTGAATACAAGTCTCTTTCAAAAAATCCACTGGTCCAGTTGCATTCCTGACCGACACACTGGTCTAAGAAATGAAGCTGTTTGATTCCCCCTGATGAGGACATGGTATGAAAGGTATGAAAGGCAGGCTCTTTAGAAGGTTGCAGAGGGCTATGGATTTTTGCTGGTTATAAATCAAGCTGTTGATAAAAAGCAATGAGCATTCCAGAAAGGTGCGATTTGAAGTAGCCCTGGCCCAGGACATGGTGAATACACAGCACATTAAAAAGGGGCGATGGCCACCTGGACTACAGCCGGGCAGCTCTGGTCATTTTCAAGAGTCGTGCGTTGAAGACCCAGGGAGTGCTTTGAAATCACAGTCTTTTGAAGGGAGCACTTCATTTGCTGGGCCCCAGGGATAGCTGTTGGGGTAAGTCCTTCAAAGGCCTCCCCCCCCCACTCCCATTTTGCTTTGAATTCACACCCTCTCTTCTCTTCTCCACAAAGAATCAGTTGCTTTAGGAAATTGTTACCCAACTTTTCTGAAAACATGCCTGATTCTGATAAATATAAATATCTCATTACATACCCTACAGAGATTCTGATGGCCTCCACACACACTCAACTCAGAAATCACTATCTTCTGCATACCCCCACCAGTCTGAAAGATTGCACCTTGTTTTAATTGCAGTTGTTTTCATTATGGAAACAATAGCAATAAGATATTGTTGGGGCCAGCACCATGGCTTACTTGGTTAATCCTCTGCCTGCGGTGCCAGCATCCCATATGGGCACTGGGTTCTAGTCCCAGTTGCTCCTCTTCCAGTCCAGTGCTCTGCTGTGGCTCGGGAGGGTAGTGGAGGATGGTCCAAGTGCTTGGGCCCTGCACCCACATGGGAGACCAGGAGGAAGCACCTGGTTCCTGGCTTCGGATCAGTGCAACGCCAGCCATGGTAGCCATTTGTGGGGTGAACCAATGGAAGGAAGACCTTTCTCTCTGTCTCTCTCTCTCTCTCACTGTCTATAACTCTACCTGTCAAAAAAATAAGATATTGTTTTGATTTAATGCTTTTAAACACCGGAAGTAACTTTTCAAACTATGTAGTTCTCCCCATGATGGAAAATGGCCATCTAAAAAGATCAAGAAATATCATATTCCCACACTCACGAGCATAGATCCATTTTGCTTCCCTTCTTCTGTGCACCATTCCTGTATTTACTGTCCCAGCCAAAGGTTCTGTGGGTGAATCTGTGTGACTTGGTTGCATCTCTGGAGATATGTGTAGAATAAGCCTGATCTCATTAGAACTGGATCTCTGATTGGAAGAGCAAACATTCAAAGTGGGAAATGGACCTCCAAAAGCCCCAAATTTGCAGAATCTACAACCCACAAAAACCTACTGAACCAGCTTGCCCAGTGGTGCTCCCTGGGAATCTTTATTATTGCAAAGTTTTCTCAGGTGAATATGATGCACATCCAGATTTATAACCAACCAACTGACCCTACCTTTCTTGGCTGCCCCAAATCTTTTAACTTTCTCGTCACCTTTTTTAAAAGATTTATTTGTTTATTTGAAATTCAGAGTTACAAAGAGACAGAAGGAGAGGCAGAGAGAGAGAGAGAGAGGTCTTCCATCTGCTGTTCACCCCCCAACTGGCCACAATGGCTGAAACAGCACCGATCCGAAGCCAGGAGCCTGGAGCTTCTTCCAGGTCTCCCATATGGGTGCAGGGGCCCAAGGACTTGGGCCATCTTCCACTGCTTTTCCAGGCCATAGCAGAGAGGAGGATGGGAGGTAGAGCAGCCAGGAGTCACACCGGTGCCCATATGGGATGCGGGCACTGCAGACAGTAGCTTTACCTGCTACACCACAGCACCGGCCCCCTCTCATCACCTTTTAACAGTCATCCACATTGTGAATTCCACCTTCCCACTGAAAAACCCAAGGAAACTTTTCCAGCTGCCTTCATTGCTAGGATGCGGGTATGTGACAACTTCTAACATTTTTTTGTAAGATTCATTTATTTATTTGAATGTCAGAGTTACAGAGAATGAGAAGGATCTTCCATTCTGCTAGTTCACTCCCCAGATGGCCACAACAGTCAGGGCTGAGCCAAGCTGAAGCCAGGAGCTTCATCCAGGAGCTTTATCCAGGTCTCCCATATGAATGACAGGGGCCCAAACACTTGGGCCATCTTCCACTGCTTTTCCAGCTGGATTGGAAGTGGAGCAGCCAGGAATCAAATTGTTGCACATATAGGATGGAGGTATTGCAGGAAGTGGCAATAACCACTATGCCACAGCAATGTCCCACAGCTTCTACCATTTAGATGTGCCCATGTAAGACTTTAATTCAGAAAGAGCTACCTACTGGGGCCGATGCTGTGCTGTAGCAGGTAAAGCCTCTGCCTGCAGTGTCAGCATCCCATATGGAGTCCCAGCAGCTCCACTCATGATCCTGCTTTCTGCTATGGTCTGGGAAAGCAATAGAAGATGGCCCAAGTCCTTGGGTCCCTACACCCATGTGGGAGACCTGTAAGAAGCTCCTGGCTCCTGACTTTGGATCGGCGCAGCTCTGGCCGTGGCAGCCCTCTGGGGAGTGAACCAGCAGATGGAAGACCTCGCTCTGTATGTGTCTCTGTCTCTCTGTCTTTCTCTATGTGTGTGTGTCTGTATGTGTGTGTGCCTCTCCATAATTCTGCCTTTAAAATAAATAAATAAATAAATCTTTTTTTTAAAAAGCAAGCAAGCAGCATGTTTGGAGGTTGGAAGCCATGGCTACAGCTTATTGATGACACAGGGCTGCATTATTCCAGGGTATGTGATACAGAAGCTCCCTCAGCAAACCCATCCAGCACTGTTTCTACATGTTAGTCCTAAGAGCTCAGTCTAGAGCACTGATTCTCAGCTCTGGCTCTGCTTTGGAACCATCTGCAAACATTGTTTAAGACACTGAAACCTGAATTCCATCACAAAAGTCTCACTTATGCTATGGGATGGAACATGGGCATTGGCTTCCTGGTGAATCCAATGTGTAGCCAAATTTGAGAACCTCTGGATTTGAGGCTCTGACTTTTGCCTTCCAACAATGCTTTCAGGAATTCCTTCCCAATTAAAATAGCTAGAATGTGTTGTGCTGCTTGCAACTAAGTAGCATATTCACAATAGATTCCTAAAGTCCCTTCCAACTCTTGGAAATAGAGGACTTTATAGTGTTCTGTCTTTTTAAGTTGTTGGATGAGGTACCAAGTTAATTCAATAGGAAAGAATACTTCTAAACAAATAATGCTTTGACAACTGGATAGCCACATGGAAAAGAATGAAGTTGAAACCCCCACTTCATACTATATAAATGTAAGAGGCAAAATTATAAAATGCTTGGAGGAAAATACAGCTGTAAATTTTCTTTTTTAAAAAAGATATACTTGAAAGGCAGAGTGGCAGAGAGAGAGAGAGAGAAAGCTATCTTCCATCCACTGGTTCATTCCCCTAATGGCTGCAACAGCTGAGGTTGAATCAGTCCAGAGCTGGGAGCCGAGAATTTCACCTAGGTCTCCGACATGGATGGCAGGGACCCACAAATTTGGGCCATCTTCTGCTGTTACTTTCCCAGGATCATAAACTGAATGAGAAATGGAGAAACCAGGACTTAAACTAGTTCTCCAATATTGGATGCCAGCATTGCAGGTGGCAGCTTAACCCACTGTGCCACAAAGGCAGACACAGTGTATGTAAATCTTCTTGACCTTGAACTTATTAGTGGTTTCTTGCCTATGACTCTAAAGGCACAAGCAACAGCAATTAAAAAAATAGATAAATTGAACACATTAAAAACTTTTGTACTTCAAAGGATACTATCAACAAAGTAAAAAGATAACCTATAGAAATGAAGAACATTTTGCAAATCATATATCTGCTAAGGTATTTATATCTAGAAAGTACAAAGAAATCCTAATACTCAATAATAAAAATCAGGGAGCAGCTTTAGCCTAGCAATTAAAATACCCATGTTTCATATCAGAGTGCCTGGGCTTGACTCCCAGCTCCAGCTTCCTGACCCTGAAAGGCCACACACATGGAGGACCTGGATTTAGTTCCTGGCTTCTGGCTTTATTCAAACGAAGCCTTGGCTGTTGCAGGCATGTGGGTAGTGAACAAGTGAATGAGAATGCTCCTGCTAACTCTTTCTATTTCTCTGTCTCCTAAATATAAAATCTCTCTCTCTCTCTCTCTCTCTCTCTCTCTCTCTCTCTCTCTCTCTCTCTCTCCATGTGCCAAATATGAAACAAGAAGAAAAAAAGAATTTCATGCATTGTTTAAAAAAAGGTGGGGGGCCCAATGTTTGGCCTAGCAGTTAATATAGCAGTTAAGACGTTCATATACCGTATCAAATTGTCTGAGTTCATATCCCAGCTTTGTTCCCAATTCCAGCTTCCTGCTAATACACTGGAGGCAGCAGATGATGGCTCAAATAGTCAGATCTCTGACACCCACATGGGAGAACTGGATTGAGTTCCTAGCTCCCAGCTTCAGCCTGGCCCAGCCTTGGCTGTTACAAATACTTAGGGAGATAACTGGAAAATTGGAGCTCTCTGCCTCTATCTGTTCTTCTCTCTCACTTTATCTCTCTGCCTCTCAAACAAAAATAAATTTTTAAAATAATAAAGTTGATTATAGTCATATTGTGGAAGTCTATGAATATACTAAAATCCATTGAACCATAAACTTTATAGTTATGGTATGTGAATTTTATTTCAATATAATGAAAAAAATATTGTAATAAAAATATTGGAGGAATTCCAAATGCTGATCTCTGGCAGAAGAAATATTGGGGAGGAGGAGTAATGGGAAACCTTTGTAGGTCTCAGGTGATCATCTCACAGTCAGCCACCTTCTGCCTGCTAGTAAACTGTGCTGTAGAAATGCATCTTGCTGGATACCACAGGGAGTCCCAAGGTAAGTGATAGCAGAAAGAAAAGTATTAGCAGCAATGAGCATACTGCATTTTGAGGGGTAGTTGAGAAACATACTAGTCCATGACTGGTCAGTCTCTTTCTGAGCCCAGGAAAAGGGGTCTTGGGAGAGGATGCATTATTCTGGGTGTTCTCAGTTTGTTGTAAGACATGGGTGCTAAAGCCAGGGGAAAACCTGGTCTGCCAACATGGAGAAGTATGTGGTTGGAAGGGAGCACAAGAGAGCAAGTGCATAATTCCTATGGGGAGTGGGACTGCAAGGCATGGCAAAGAGCTTAGCGTTGTGGAATTGTTATAAGGGTTACCGCTGAGGAATGGGCTTGACACGGAAGAAGAAAAGACACTTTTTATTTTATTTTTCTTCCATGTCATTAAAACTGTGTACTACAAACATGTTTTACTTTGTAATTAACACCATAATAATACATTAATATGCTTTAGTAAGTGTAAGGATGACTACTTAAGGTTGCAAAAGGATCAAGAGAAATAAGAAGCAGAAAGGAAAAGAGACAAAAGAAGAAGAGATCGAACGGTAGGCACAGAAATCATCACCAAAAAGGGATTTGGAGATGGCAGTAAATGTATTCTCACTTCAAATTTGTAATGACTGCTTCCAGAAGAGTTTTATAACCTGGAATAACTAGTAAAGACTGCATCCTTGATTTTGTATTTGCTAGTACATAAGTAAAAGTAGAATTTTAGTAAAAGAAAGTTGGAATTGGTAGGTTGGAATATTTAATGCCAGGTTAGTATTTCAATTTATTCCGAAGATAGTGAGAATTTCGTTAAAAAAAATTATTGAGCAGTAACATAGAGCTGTTGTTCCCAAACTTGGCTGTACATTTGCATAACAGGATTATTTTAAACATACACAAACACACACATATACAGAGACATATATATATGTAATCCTGGGGCCTGCCATCTCTCTTATTTGGTAGGTTTGAGCTGGGTCTAGAAACCTATATTGGTAAATCCTATGTGTTTCTTGTGTTCTTTCACATTTGGGAATGAGTAGAACACAGAGTGGATTGGGGTGCAGACTACAGACAAGGAGTCAGAGAAGAGGCTGGTACCAGGTGCTGAACCACAGAACTAGAATGGTGGTAGAAGAAAAGCATTACTATGCCTATTATTACAAAGGCAGAAACATTAAGCTTTTGTAAATGTCTGTAAGTTCCACGAGGCTTTCTTGTTGACTACTGGGGATCTAAGAATCTTTCCTGTTATATGTAATGTAGCAAGGCATAATGGCTTTTGCTGAATGAATGACTGAGTGAATGAATGAATGAAATAAAAATTGACTCCAGGGATTTGAGTAAGGTGACTAAAACTGGTGGTAGAGACAATTAGGGAATCTGGTTTTAGGAAAAATGAGACAGATTCTGCTTGACTGACTGACTGAGTAGCGGGGTGTGCAGCATGGATTATGAGGAGCTTGTGCGTGCATGTCTCCGGGGCATTATGGCCATGTCAGCGGTGGCAAGGGGAAGTCTGGAGAAAAGTTTCCAGGCTATAAAGGCTTTCTGTAACCATTTGCAAAATTGGGCTCGCTGAGTTCTCTGACTGGAGGTAGGAGCTTGACAATCTGATGTTTTGAATGAAGCCACATCTTTTTTCCCTTTGTAGCTTTTAATTATGTCATCTCCTCACACACCTCAGTCAGCATCCATGAAGGAGTGCATGTACTCCAGCCTTTTTTATTTCAGCCTCATTTATCACTTACACCCTAGTTCCTCTGAGCTCAACCCCCCCCCCTTTTTTTTGTCTTTCCAATTCCTCTTCTCAACCCTTGCCTAACCCCAGTCTGTTCCTTTAGTTACTTAACCTTGACCTGTTGGCCCTGCCCCTGTTTCACAGCGCTGGAGCTTCTTCTCTCACCAGAGAATTCTTTCAGAAAGCGTTGCTGTACTTTCACTCTTCGTCCCTCTGCTCCAGGCTATCGTGGACATCAACTCCCAGGCCAGAATGCCACAAGATCAGTTTCGTTTTCTCTAGAAAAAGGATTGAAGAAGCAGAGTTCAAGATACAGCAGAGAGCTTATATATATATATATATATATATATATATATATATGACATTTCTGTCTTCCCCAAAGGAGGAACTAATGCATGGATTAAAGCACTGGTCCATTTGCATTTAGTCCAAATCACATTTCATCTTCCTATGGAATCTTGGGAATCAGTAGGAAACATAACGCCTACCCTAGGATACCCAGGTGCTGTATTACACTGGAATTAGCTGTGTGGCTATGAACAAATCATCTCACCAGATGATGTCTATTGTCCCTTACAACTCTTAGTATTCTTTGATCTAGCAAAGGTTTCCTGTGTTTCTGATCCCTCTATTCTGAGGTGGAGAAGAGGTTGTGGTGGAGTGCACAGGCTCACCAAGATTGTGATCATGGGAGTGGCACATTTTATGATGCTGGGGAAGATGAAATGGTATGACCAGGAAGGAGAGGCTTACCCAGGAAGGTCTTCATAACCTTAGGCACCTGATGGGATACCTGGGGGCCAAGATCTGAAGCCAAATGCAAGTCAGAAAATTCAGGAACTTGAAAGCCGTGGGTAGAAGAATCATTACAAAATGAGAAATGATATGGAAATTCCAGGTAGATAGGCTTTGCCTTGAGTTTCTAGTCTCTGCTTTTGTTACATAGTCAGTGCCACTCAAGAGGAAACAGCAGGAACGGACATGCTGGGGTCATCCTAGATGTCTTGGCAGTGTCTGAGTGTTTATGAATGCCTGCTGTATTCCCTGATGCCCCATTCCCACCCACATGCCCAGAGAAGTAACCTCCCATTATGCTCAGTCTTCCCGGGATCACACTGATGCACTGGAGACCTTCACATACTGTCACAGCTGGCTGCTTTGGGATGCAGGAGCCACATTCCCAGTCTTCAAAGGGAATCATGGGTGATGCTATTTGCAGAAGGAGACAGAATGAAGCAGGTTTGTAGAACCAAGATGCCAGGCCCCACCATCACAGGAGAAAAGGATCCTTTGTCAGGAGAGCAGCCTTCTCCATCTTCAGAGATCAGGGAGCCATGTGGTCATGTTACCACAGTGCATCCTGCTCCTCCCACTCTCTGGTTGTGAAGGATGCTGCCACTTAGGAAGACAAATCTTATTATAAACATCCACTCTTTGCCTATTTCAAACTCGCTTTTTTCTCTCTTTGTCTCTCATATCTCATTTTGTTATTTTTTAAAATCAACTTTTAAAAAATACTTTGAAACATTCAGGTTGTTGCCAATTTTTCACTATTACAAACACTACTTTGATAAACATCTTTGCACATATACCTCTATGTATTTGTCCAATTATTTCCTGAGGACAGATTCCTAAAAGCAGAATTGTTGAATCAAACTTTTGATGTTTTGAATAAATTTGATAAAATGCTCTTAAGAATTGCAGCAATATATATGCCCATCAGACAATTATGACAGTACCCTTTCCCAATCTGCAACAAACGTTTTCAAATGTTTGCTAATCTGAAGAGGTTAAAAAATGTCTCCTTGAATTAATTTCATTTCCCATTATCAAGGATTTTTTGTTACATAAGTTTATTGGACATTTTAATTTCTTCTTTTGTGGGTTTCCTTTTCCTGTTACTTCCCTATTTTTCTTTTACCACACTTCACTTTACCTTGTTATTAGTAAGAGCTCTCTACCTATGCAGACTATTACATTGACCCTTTGCCCACATGTGAATTACAGGTATCTTTCTAGTTTGCCCTTTGTTTGTATCATTGTGGCATTTGTTTTGCTTTGTCTTTTTTTTTTTATTCTATAAAGTTTTATTATTTTTGCTTAGAAAAATACATCTAATATTTCCCTTTGGAAGATAAAATCTTGAAAGAAGCTGGGGCAGGGAGGTTGGGGGGTATGGTGTTGTGGTATAGCAGTTTTAGCCTCCACCTGCAGGGCCAGCATCTCATATAGGTGCCAGTTCAAGTCCCGGCTCCTCCACTTCCTATGTACCTCCCTGCTAATGCATCTGGGAAAGCAGTGAAAGATGGCCCAAGTACTTGGGCCCCTGCACCCACGTGGGTGACCCAGAAGAAGCTCCTGGCTCCTGGCTTCATCCTGGCCCAACCCTGGACATTGCAGACATTTGGGGAGTTAACCAATGGATGGAAGATCTCTCTCTCTCTCTCTCTCTTTCTCTCTCTCTCTCTCTCTCTCTGTATTCCTGCCTTTCAAATAAATAAAAAAAATATTTAAAAGTAATAACAAAATGAAAGAAAGTAAGAGTAAGTTTGGGGCAGCAAAGGGAACAGCACCAGTTGAAGAACAAGGGTAAGGATTACATAGGACTTCTCTTCAGAAACCATCCAAGCAAGAAGAAAATGGAGTGCAATATTTAAAGTACTAGAAGAAAGAAAAAATCCACAAGCTTAGAGTTCTGTATCCAGTGAAATTATCCCTTGAAAGTGAAAGAGAAATACAAACTTCAGACAAAAACTGTGGGAATTGGGGCAGGTGTTTGGACTAGCAATCGAGTCGCTGGTTGAGAAGCTACATCCCACATCAAAGTACTTGGGTTGGATACCTGTCTCCAGTTCCTGACTCTAGCTCCCTGTGAGGCAGTGGTGATGAACCAGGTAACTAGTTCCTGCCACCCACAAATGAGACCTGTATGGAGTTCCCAGCTCCCAGATTTGGTTTGAGCCTAACCCCTGCCATCATGGGAATTTGGGGAGTGAGCCAGAGGATAGGAGTTCTTTCTCTATCTCTATGCCTCTCCAAATAAATAAGCAAACAAAACAAAAACAAAAAATGGTATTTGTTGCTATTGGATGCACCTTGCAAGAAATGTTTAAATTTCTTCAGAAAGGATGAAAATCATACAGGTCAGAACTTCTGTTTTTTGAAAAGATGTTAGAGAAGGAAATGAATGAAGATAAAGTAAAATCCTGTGTTTTTTATATTCTTAACTGATATAACAGATAGCTGCTTATTCATAAAATTAAAATACCAGCCATATATTAGATGATTATAGCTTATGAATAAGTGAAATGCATTATAGCAATGTTATAAGGGATAAGAGGTCAAAGTTAGGAGTACAGTGATTAGACTAGTTATAAATGTATATTACAAGCTCTAGAGAAACCACTCTAAATTTTTTCAAAGAAATGTAATTGATGTGCTAAGAGAAAAAGGAGTCATAGAAAATGCCCAGTTAAATACAGAAAAGACAGAAAAAGAGGGGAAGACAAAGATAAACAAAGAAAAATTCCAACAGAAAGCATTTTTTTTAAATGGCAGATGGAATGCATGACACCAAGATAAACCCTAACTTAAACTGTGGACTTTGGATGGTAACAGTGTATCCGGGTGGATTCTTCATTTGCAACACATGCACCATTGTAGTAGAGAATGTTGACAATGAGAGAGGCTATCTGTGAAAAGGCACAAGGATTCTAACGGAAAGCTCTATACCTTCCACCCAATTTTGCTGTGAACCTAAGCTGCCTTAAAAATTAAAATTTGTTGGGGCCAGCATTGCAGAGTCACAGGTGTAAAGCCACCACTTATGACTCCAGCATCCCATATGGGCAATGGTTTGTGTCCCAGCTGTTCCACTTCTGATCCAGCTCCCTGCTAACATACCTGGGGAAGCAGCAGAGGATGACCCAAGTGCTTGGGCCCCTGCATCCCTGTGGGAGTCCCGGAAGAAGCTCCTGGCTCCTGGCTGTTGCTGCCATTTGGGGAGTGAACCAGCAGATGGAAGACCCCCCCCCCCCTTCTCTCTCTAGCTCTGCCTTTCAAATAAATAAATAAATCTCTAAAAAAAAGAAAACTCTTTTAAATAGCATATGGGGCAAATAATAAATCCCATAAATTTAAAAAATATTTTGAGATAAATATACAACCCATCAAAATTTATGAAATGCAGCAAAAGCAGTGCTAAGAGGGAAACTTATATTATTGAATTCATATATTAAAAAAGAAAAAAAGATCTAGAATCAATAATCTAAGCTTCTACCTTTGGTCCGTAGAGAAATGTCAACCACTAATGTGCTTTCTGTCTCTGGATTTACCTATTCTGGATAGTTCATATAAATGGAATAATGTAATATGTGACATTTTGTATATAATATCTTTCACTGCACATAATGTTTTTGAGATTCATCCATATTATGGCATATGTCAACACTCCATCCTTTTTCATGGTCAGTTAATATCCCTGGTATGGATATTCTCATCAGTTGATGGACATTTGGGTCACTACCACCGTAGGGCTATTGTAAATAGTGCTGCTATGAACATTCATGTACTGCTTTTGCTTAAATACCTGATTTCAGTTCATTGGGGGACATACATAGAAGTGGAAGTGTGGGGCCGGTGCTGTGGCTCACTTGGTTAATCCTCCACCTGCAATGCCAGCATCCCATATGGGTGCCAAGTTCTAGTCCCGGTTGCTCCTCTTCCAGTCCAGCTCTCTGCTGTGGCCTGGGGAAGGCAGTGGAAGATGGCCCAGGTACTTGGGCCCCTGCACCCACATGGGAGACCAGGAGAAAGTGCCTGGCTCCTGTCTTCAGATCAGCATAGCTCTGGCCATAGCAGCCATTTGGGGAGTGAACCAACGGAAGGAAGACCTTTCTTCTCTCTCTCTCTCACTGTCTAGCTCTATTTGTCAAATAAAAAAAGGAGAAGGAGAAGAAGAAGAAGTGGTGGAAGTGTTAGTTCATATGGTAATTCTATGTTTAACTTTTATTAACAAAATAAAAAGGATTTAATCATTTGGGGACCAGCTCTCTGGCATAGCCGGTAAAGCTGCCGTCTGCTTCGCTGACACTGTCTATGGGTGTTGGTTTGAGTCCTGGCTGCTCCACTTTTGATCCAACTCACTGCTAATGTGTCTGGCAAAGCAGCAGAGGATGGCACAATTGCTTGGAGCCCTGAACCCACAAGGAAGACCCAGAGGAAACTCCTGACTCCTGGCTTTGGCCTGGCCCAGCCCTGGTCATTATGTCATTTGGGGAGTGAACCAGCAAATTGATGATCTCTCCCCCTCTCTCTTTCTCTCTGTGTGTGTATGTGTATCTCCCTCTCCTCCCACCCTGTAACTCTGCCTTTCAAATGAATAAATAAATCTTAAAGATTTATTCTCCAGTTCTCTGAAGCTCTCAGCCCCTCCTCAAACCCTTCAAGCGGCTCCCCAAATGGGCTCCTTACTGCTCTAGGGCAGCAAGGTTTGGGTAGAGATATCATTTGCATCATGGAAGAAGTTGTGTGATATGAGTTCTCCTGATATCTGTTCTTCTGAAACTCTGAAATCCACAATATCAGTGAATAGATAATATGCATGAATTTTCTCTGTTATACTCTCTATTCTCATACTCTTAAATGAAGGGCCTACTTTACTATCGCACTGAGCTCCTACAATAGTATCTGCTACACAAGAAGGGGATGCATGTTTCCTGGAGGGGTGGGAAGATAGATGGGGCACAACCTTACTCTGCTTTGGAATAGAATGACCAAAAGGATAATTACACAAAGGCTAGCGTGTGCCATAGTGGATAAATCCGCCACCTGTGACACTGGCATCCCATATGGGCACTGGCTTTTGTTCCAGCTGCTCCATATCCAATCCAGCTTCTAATTAATGGACTGAGAAAAGCAACAGAAGATGACCCAAGTGCTTGGGCCCCTACCACCCACATGGGAGACCCGGAAGAAGCTCTGGCTCCTGGCTTCAGCCTGGCCCAGCCCTGGCTGTGGCAGCCATCGGGGGAGTGAATCAGCAGATGGAAGATTTCTGTCTCTCTCTCTCTCTCTCTCTCTCTCTCTCTCTGTCTCTCCCTCTCACTCTATAACCCTGACTTTAAAAAAATAGATAAATTTTTTAAAAGATAACTATGCAGCTATTAAAATTTTTTTTTTTATTTTTGACAGGCAGAGTGGACAGTGAGAGAGACAGAGAGAAAGGTCTTCCTTTGCCATTGGTTCACCCTCCAATGGCCGCTGCGGCCGGCGCACTACGCTGATCAGAAGCCAGGAGCCAGGTGCTTCTCCTGGTCTCCCATGGGGTGCAGGGCCCAAGCACCTGGGCCATCCTCCACTGCACTCCCGGGCCACAGCAGAGAGCTGGCCTGGAAGAGGGGCAACTGGGACAGAATCCGGCTCCCCAACTGGGACTAGAACCTGGTGTGCTGGCGCTGCAAGGCGGAGGATTAGCCTCTTGAGCCACGGCGCCGGCCGCAGCTATTAAAATATTATAAAAACAAGCAGGCCTTAATCTCCAACCACTTGTCTTACATTTGCTTTTGCCACTGCTTTCTAAGAGTCCAGAATTAACTGTATAACCTGGTTATTGATCAATGCTATGTAAGGCTAATAAAACTCTTCTTCAATCTGCCCTCACCAAGGAGAGCTGCTTCACAGATAATTCAAAGTATCAGACAAATTTGTACCTGATGTGCATTTTTTTAGGTTGAAGAATTTCTAGCCCTAAGGTTAATTTTAATCAGTCAACTTGGTCTTGCAAATTACATGCTTTCATTAATGCTGCTGCTGCCTAGAGAAAAATTTCCCCCTACTGAGTTGCTGTGAATGTTTCAGAATTTTCTTTCTGAAAGTAACATGAACTTATTTAAAAAAAAAAAAAAACCTTGAAAATTGCTTCTGACAAGAATTTTTGTTTGTTTTCATGGTTTTGGATCACTACAGTTCTAGCCATCGTAGCCAATTGGGGAGGGAACCAGTGGATGGAAGACCTCTCTCGCTCTCGCTCTCGCTCTCTCTCTGCCTTTCCTTCTCTCTCTATGTAACTCTTTCAAATAAATAAATAAATCTTTAAAAAAAAGAATTAAGAGTAGGAAACATATGAAGTGCTGTGGACAGTACAGTGTAAGGGTCTTTTGTCTTTCTAGTAAATCTTTAGTAAAAAGTAACATTTGGTGCTAATGGAATTATGAAGTCTTGAGTCCTG
This sequence comes from Sylvilagus floridanus, assembly GCA_949820135.1. Lineage (NCBI taxonomy): Eukaryota > Metazoa > Chordata > Mammalia > Lagomorpha > Leporidae > Sylvilagus > Sylvilagus floridanus. Next base: position 31,495,213 of record OX463245.1, on the reverse strand, counting down.
TTTGATAGGTCAAAGACTGTAACAGAAACTTTGAGTTAATTCTAGGAACTTGGCAAATTGTAAATGCTTTGTAGTTTCACTTCACAGAAATGACCAATTTTGACATGGTGGTATGTTTCCTTCCTTGTTTAATGCACATACATTTTTAATGTATTTATTTTTATTTTTATTTATTTATTTATTTTTTGACAGGCAGAGTAGACAGTGAGAGAGACAGAGAGAAAGGTCTTCCTTTTGCCGTTGGTTCACCCTCCAATGGCCACCGCAGACAGTGCGCTGTGGCCGGCACACCTCGCTGATCCAATGGCAGGAGCCAGGTGCTTCTCCTGGTCTCCCATGGGGTGCAGGGCCCAAGCACTTGGGCCATCCTCCACTGCACTCCCTGGCCACAGCAGAGAGCTGGTCTGGAAGAGGAGCAACCGGGACAGAATCCGGTGCCCCGACCAGGACTAGAATCCGGTATGCCAGCGCCATAAGGCAGAGGATTAGCCTATTGAGCCGTGGCGCCGGCCTAATGTTTTTATTTTTAAAGATTTATTTATTTATTTGAAAGGCAGAGTTACAGACAGGTGTGGGGGGGTTCCATCCACTGGTTCACTCCCCAAATGGCCGGAATGGCTTGAGCCGGGCTGATCCAAAGCAGATCCAGGAGCCTCTTCTAGGTCTCCCACATGGGTGCAGGGGCCCAAGGACCTGGGCCATCCTCTACTGCTTTCCCAAGATATGTATCGGAAGTGGAGCAGCCAAGACCCAAACTGGTACCCATATGGGATGCTGGCATTACAGGTGGTGACTTCACCCGCTACACCACAGCACCAGCCCCTGAATAATTTTCTGTTCTGCATTTTCACCTAACATTAAGCCATGACTATTGACTGTTATTAAGTATTCTTTGAAAATATAATATTTAGTGATTGCATAATAGTGCAGCAATGCAGGTATACCAAAGTTCATTTAATTACTTTTTCACCACACATTTTTATCAGTCTCCATCTTTTCATTATTACAGGAATTCTAGTATGTGTGATTCTTTCCTGACCATGAAGTTCAGAAAGTCAAAGGTCATGCAATTTTTTAACATTTTTATTGTTGTGTTGATAAGAGTATACATCATCCATTCTGAAAGATGTTGAGGCAAAATAGAAGAATGTTACTTTTTTTTTAACCTGTTTCTGTTCTTTATACACATGGAATCATAAAGTGGATACTCCTTTATATCTGGCTTCTTTTCCACAGTAATACTATGCATGAGATTCACTCATGTTGTTGCCTTTAGTTGTAGATTGTTGCTTCTTACTGCTGGTGGAATCCTATTATGTGACTATTGTGCAGTCTATTTATCCATTGATGGGCATTTCCCATTGGTTGCTGTTATCGGTAGTGTTTCTATGACATGTCTTTTGCAGAATATAAATCCATATTTCTGCTGAGTGGAATTTCTGAGTATACACATATTTAGCTTTAGTAGATACTGTCAGTCAGTTTTCCAAAGTGGTTATACCAATGTACACCCCATCAGCAAGGAATGGGAACCAAAATTGTTTCGTTTTCTTGTCCACATTTGGTATTATCAATCTTTGTAAGTTTTAGCCATTCTAGTGAAGGTGAAAAGGTGTCTTAGGTTGAATTTCCCTGTTAACTAATATTGAACACCTTTTCCTATGGTTTTGGCCAGTTAGATATACTCTTTTGTGAAAGGTCTGTTCAAATCTTTGTCCATTTTTCTATTGAACAAGTTGGATACATATGTATGCAAATCATTTATTCCATTCTGCAAGTTTCCTTTTTTCACTTTCTCAATGGTATCTGGATTGACAGAAGTTTGTTTGTTTGTTTGTTTGCTTGTTTTAATATGGTCATTAATCAACTTTCTAGCTTTAATGGTTTGTGTCTTTTGTGCCTGTTCAAACAATCTTTGCTACCTTAAAGATTATGAAGATTTTTTTTAAGACTTATTTATTTGAAATGCCGTTACAGAGAGAGAGAGGTAGGGAGGGAGGGAGAGAGAGACAGAGACAACTTCCATCTGCTGGTTCACTCCCCAAATGGCCACAACAACTGGAGTTGGGCCAGTCCAAAGCCAAGAGCCAGAAGCATCTTCCAGGTTTCCCCTGTGGGTAGCAGGGGCCCAAGCACTTGGGCCATCTTCTGCTGCATTCCCAGACACATTAGCAGGGATTGAAAGTAAAGTAGCCAGGACTCAAACCAGTGCCCAGATGGGATGCCAGTGCTGCAGGCAGCAGCTTAACACACTGTGCCACAACACCGGCCCCATGAAATTGTTTTTCTGTATTCCCTTTGAACATTTTATTGTTTACTCTTTCATATTCTAATCTGTAATCCAATTGGAATTGACTTTTATATATGGTAGAAGATAGGAGTGTAGATAAAGATAGTCAATTCATCCAGAACCATATAATAGAAAGATCACATTTTACCCTCTGTCCTATAATATTTATTGCCTTTTTCATAAATCAAATGAGTGTGAATGTGTGTCTGTGTGTGTTGTGTGTATAGTTCTGTTTCTGGACTCTCAATTCAATTCCATTGATTGACTGGTTTGTGTTGGGTTTTTAAAAATATATTTGATTTATTTGAAAACCCAAAAAAAGACTTTTCATCTGCTAGTTTACTTTTCCAAATATATCCTGGCCAGGCCATAGCCAGGAGCCTAGAACTCATTCAAGGTCTCCCCCATGGGTAAACAGGACCTAAGCACTTGGTCCCTCATCTGCTACCTCCAATGGTGTGCATTAGCAGGAAGCTAGATCACAAGTGGAGGAGCAGGGACTCAAACCAGGCACTCAGTGTGAGATATGATCATCCGAAGCAGCATCCTACCCACTATGCCAAACGCCCATCCCTGCTTTGTGTGTTCTTGAGCTGACATCGTAGTGCTTTGATTACTATCATATCTCATAATGTAAGTACTTCTATTTGTTCTTCAGGAGTGCCTTGTTTTCTCACTTTCTTAAAAAAATTTTTTTAAGATTTATTTATTTATTTGAAAGTCAGGGTTACACACAGAGAGGAGAGGCAGAGCCGTGCTGATCCAAAGCCAGGAGCCAGGAGCTTTATCCGGGTCTCCCATGTGGGTGCAGGGGCCCAAGGAATTGGGCCATCTTCTACTGCTTTCCCTGGCCATAGCAGAGAGCTGGATTGGAAGTAGAGCAGCTGGGACTCAAACCAGTACCCATATGGGATGCCGGTGCTTCAGACTAGGGCATTAACCTGCTGTGCCACAGTGCTGGCCCCAAAGATTTATTTATTTATTTGAAAGTTAGAGTTACACATAGAGAGGAGAGCAGAGACAGAGAGAGAGAGAGAGAGAGAGAGAGAGAGAGAGGTCTTCCATCCGATGGTTCACTCCCCAATTGGTCACAACAGCTGGAGCTGCACCGATCTGAAGCCAAGAGCCAGGAACTTCTTCCAGGTCTCCCACCCGGGTGCAGGGGCCCAAGGACCTGGGCCATCTTGCATTAGCTTCCCAGGCCATAGCAGAGAGCTGGATCGGAAGTGAAGCAGCTGGGATGCAAACAGATGCCCATATAGGATGCTGGCATTTCAGGCCAGGGCGTTAACCCGCTGCGCCACAGTGCTGGCCCTGCTCAGGAATCCTTTCTCCAGTCCCCATGAAGTTTAAATGTAATGTTTACATTCACAATATGGACAGTGTGTAGCTACGTAAGTATGAACTTATATGAATGTAAGTATCTTTCTCCATAAAATAATTGAAAATCCTCTGGGGCCAGCATGGTGATGTAGCAGGTAAAGCCAACACCTATGATGCCAGCATCCCATATAGGTGTCATTTCAAATCCTGGATGCTCTACTTCCAGTCCAGCCCCCTGCTAATATGCCTGAGGAAGCAGCGGAAAGGCCTGACCCAACCCTGGCCATTGCAGCCATTTGGAGAGTGAATCAGCAGATAAAGATATCTCTTTCTGTCTCCCCCACCACCACCTCTCTCTCTCTCTCTCTGTGACTCTGCCTTTCAAATAAATAAAGCAAATATTTTAAAAAAGAAAAAGAAAATCCTCCTTACATTCTAGAGTAGGAATTTGGTTGTGGACGGTGTAGAGGAGAATCAGTCTTGCTTAAAATTAGAAAGTATGAAATCTGACGAACTCTTCACATAATTACCGCATCTCACCCTCATGAGTTCCTTACCCTTGGTAGAAAAAAGAAGTCCTTACTATTTCCTCTAATGTGTGTGGTCAGGGGAGTGTCCCAATCAAGAGAGTGGACTGCTGAGTCAGGAGTAGATAGAATTAGTGGACCCTGGGTTTCAAAGACTGGAGCTGGGGTTGACAGCCAACCTGTTGGCCTTCTCTGAAGTATACAGTCCTCAATTAATCCAGGATTGGGCAGTAGTCCTGTCTTCAACCACAGGCTCTCAGGAGGATCCCTAGAAGTTACTGACCAAATTATGAGGCTCATGAATGTTCCTGACTGATGTAGCAGTGGCATCGCCAGTTCACAGAATTCCCTGATAATTATCTGTTCTGAAGATGCCATGGTCCCCAGTGGTAGTTTGGTTATTTAATTTCTTTCTAACAAAACCAAACCTTTGAAGTGACTGTTAACAGGCAGGATAGAAGCCCAACTGATGAGATGGAAATATGGTTCTCATTCTAGCTTTATTTTGATCCTGTGCTTATTTTTTTCTCTGTAGGAGAAAAAAGGGAAGACATAAAACCCCTCTTGGCATAATGTGTGTTGTACTTAGTTCATGGCCAAAGAGAGTTTTATGGGAAAGTTTGCTGTGTGCCAGGAAAGCATTTTCTTTCTCTCCATCCATAGTTGTAAAAACAAAAACAAAAATATTAACTAAAATAAAATCTCATTTCCCCACCAAAAAAAAAAAAAAAGAAGGAAAGAGAAAGAAAACCCATAGACTTACTTGCCTTAAAATGACTTTTCATAATTTATTCTTCCCCCAAAATTAATGCATAGGACTGACTGTAGTTATGAAACATTGAAAACTCTGGCTTTTCAGCCTCTTAATGTCCTGTTCAGATATTCTTGGAGGAAAGCCAAAAAGGATTGAAATATTCTGAAAGGCTAAAAGATGATAATCTCTGCTGGCTCTACTGTTTGACTCTCTAAATTTCTAGCTTTCAAAATAGCTACAATAAGCCAGTTTAGATGGTGACAGCTTTTTTCCTTTTTCAAATTATGTTCTTATATTAACATATAATCTCATATTTGAGATACCTTCAACAGCCTGCAGCCTTTGTGGGTTGTTGTTATGGTGGTACAGTGAGAATCCCACTGCCCTTGGATGACTCCCCTACCTACTGTGTAAAATATGAAAGTTCATGCTTGCATTTCACCTTTTACTGAGGGTTTCCTGGAAGAAAGAACAAATGCTCTCCAAGGTTGATAGTCAGCATTGTCACCTCTGCATGAATGACTTTACCAGGCCTTCTCTCTAGAGCTAGTTGTTTATTTTTTTTTTAAGATTTATTTATTTTATTTGAAAGAGTTACACAGAGAGAGAAGGAGAGGCAGAAAGAGAGAGAGAGAGAGAGGTCTTCCATCTGCTGGTTCATTCCCCAGATGGCCACAATGGCCCAGGCTAGGCCAATCTGAAGCCAGGAGCCAGGAACTTCTTCCAGGTCTCCCGTGTGGATGCAGGGGCCCAAGGAATTGGGCCATCTTCTGCTGCTTTCCCAGACCATAGCAGAGAGCTGGATTGGAAGTGAAGCAACCAGGACTTCAACTGATGTCTAGGGCTAGTTTTGACAGGAGGAAGTTCTGGGCTTTGCTGGGGCCTGAGAAGAGAAGGAAGAAATAGGAAGAAAGTATAGATCTTCCGATACGACTGGAAAAGAGGCATTGAGCAGGTATTTGGCCTAGCAGTTCAGATGCTGTGTAGGATCTCTGTGTCCCATAAAGTATATCTCAATTCCATTCCCAACTGTAGCTCCTGTCTCCAGCTTCCTGCAGTACAGACCCTGGGTGACAGCAGTGATAGATCCAGTAGTTAGGTTCCTGCCACCTGCGTGGAAGACCTGCCATTCATGTGACCTAAGACAACGCACTCCCTTCTTCTAAGCCCCAGTTCCCAAATCTGCAACACTGGGGGGGAATCGCAGGAGTTTGATTTTCAACCAGCATACTTCCATGCTTTATTCTTATTGGTTGGCCACATCAGTTGTTAACTATTTTCAATATCACTTTAGATAATGGAATTTACCTCATGAGAGCCATTGTGATGATTAAATGAGGTAAGTACTTATTGTCATATTTATTATGCTTTTCATTATTATTAAAATCTAAATCAGGGGTCAATCAACAAACTTCCACCAGTAAGTTTCTGCCAGTAAGTTAACAACAGCCCCCCACCTTCATCTTTTTATCTTTGTAGATGAAGTTTTATTGGCACAACAGCCATGCCCATTCATGATATTCAAGATATCAATATTTTGTACTAATTCTTTGAAGCCAAAAAAAGAGTTTTACTTTACCAGGGTTTTCAGGACAATTTGCTAGGATCAACTGGAAAGTGAAGGAATCTCCCCTTCCCATCCCAAGATGAGGGTGTTAAGGATGGGGCTCCCAGATTAGTTCTGAGATAAAATTCCCAGAAAGAAAAAGCTGCCCAGGGACACATCACACTCATGTACACAGCCAGATACATTACCGTTTCCCCTTGCCCTCTAGTCTCCCATCCGATGTTAGCCTTTGCCTTGCAATGCTGGCTGCGGGCAAGAGGTCGAGGAGTACCCAGGGAAGATGAATGGAGAAGACATTTTCTCTGCCACCTGGAGTGAGGCTCAGATCAGACGTACTCTTCTCAGCACCTGGGACATTCAAAAAATCATTTGGTCCTTTGTTTTGATTTTAGCAAGAGCTGGGGAGCGGAGCAAGTGGTGTCGCTCAGCAAGTGAAGCTGCCTTTTGAGTCATGCCTGCTCCACTTCCGATTCAGCTTCTTGCTATTATGCCTGGGAAAGCAGTGGGTGATGGCCCAAGTACTTGAGGCCCTGTGATGGGGTTCTTGGCTCTTGGCTTTGGTCTGGCCCAGCCCTGGCTGTTGTGGGCATTTGGGGAATGAACCAGTGTATGGAAGATCTCTCTCTTTCTCTCTTCTCTCTCTCTCTCTCTCTCTCTCTCTGTCACTCTCCCTTTCAAATAAGTAAATAAATAAATCTTAAAAAAAAAAAAAGAGTGAGGGATGGGAGTTGGGCAGGCATTTGGTGAAATAGTTAAGAGAATGCTTGAGACAAATGCACCAAATCCAGACAGTGTCTGAATTTGAGTCCTGGCTCTGTTTCCAGTTCAAGCTTCCTGCTAGTGCACACCCTGATAGGCAGCAGCTGATGGTTCAAGCACTTGGTTCCCTGGCAATTTGTGAGAGACAAATTGAGTTTCTAGCTTTTGGTTTTGGCCTAGCACAGCCCTGACTATTGTAGTTACTTGGAGAATGAATCGGTAGATGGAAATCAATCTCTCTCTCTCTCTCTCTCTCTCTCTCTCTCTCTCTCTGGATTCCAAAGAAACTGAAAATAAATACACAGACATTTTTTAAAAAGAAAAAGTAAGGCGGAGTCATCATTGTGGCATAGTGGATACAGCTGCTGCCTGCAAAGCTGGCATCCCATAGGGGTGCCAGTTCCTATCCTGGCTGCTCCATCTACATTCCAGCTTCTTGCTAATGGCCTGTGAAGAAGCAGTGGAAGATGGTCCAAGTGTTTGGGCCCCTGCCACCCATGTGGGAGACTCAGATGAAGCTCCTGGCTCTTGGCTCCTGGCTTCAGCCTATTGTGGTCATTTGGGAAGTGAACCAGCAGATGAAAGATAGATTCTCTCTTTCTTTCTCTCTCACTCTAACTCCTATTTTTTAAATTTTTTTTATTTGAAAGGCAGAGTCAGAGAGAGAGAGAGATCTTCTATCTGCTGGTTCTTTAAAATTTTTTTTAGTTGAAAAGCAGAGTCAGAGAGAGAGAGAGAGAGAGAGAGAGAGAGAGATCTTCTATCTGCTGGTTCACTCCCCAAATAACCAAAACAGCCAAAACCTCTTCTGGGTATCCCATGTGGGTTCAGGGACCCAAGCACCCAGGCTACCTTCTGCTGCCCTCCCAGGAGCATCAGCAGGGAGCTAGATTAGAAGTGAAGCAACTGGGACTCGAACCGCTACCCAGTTGGGATCCCAATGTTGCAGGCAGTGGCTCAATCCACTATATTACAATGCTGGCCCACAACTCAGACTTTCAAAATAAACAAATAAATCTTTAAAAAAATTATTTATTTAGAGAGGCAGAGTTACAGACATAGAGGAAGAGACACCACCTGCTGATTCACTCTCCAAATGGCCACAACAACCAGAACTGGGCCTATCCAAAGCTGGGAGCCAGGAGTTTCTTCCCAGTTTCCCATTCGGGTGCAGGGGCCCAAGCACTTGGGCCATATTCTGCTGCTTTCCCAGGCCATAAGCAGAGAGCTGGACAGGAAGAGGAGCAACCAGCACATGATCTGGCGCCCATATGGGATGCTGGTGCTGCAGGGGGAAGCTTAGCCTACCATATCACACAGCAAGTCAGAGCTACACAGAGAGGAGAGGCAGAGAGATAGAGAGGTCTTCTATCACTCCCCAATTGGCTGTACCGGCCAGAGCTGCGCCAATCCAAAGCCAGGAGCCAGAAGCTTCCTCCAGTATCTCCCACATAGGTGCAGGGGCCCAAGGACTTAGGCCATCTTTCACTGTTTTCCCAGGCCATAGCAGAGAGCTGGATTGAAGAGAAGCAGCCGGGACTAGAACTGGCGCCCATATGGGATGCTGGCACTTCAGGCCAGGGCATTAACCAGCTGAGCCACAGCGCCAGCCCCAAAAATAATAAATATTAAAAAAAAAAAAAAGAAAAAGAAAAGAAAGGACTTAGGAATTTTAGCATTTTAAAAAATAATTTGTTTCATCCCCAGTTTTTGAAAAGCCTTGAAGAAAGCCCTTGAAGAAATCAGGCTGAACCCAAAGGAAATCAGGCAATAGTCATAAAATAATAGAGGTCAAAATTCTAAAACACCAGCAGTTCAGGTCCCTCTTTCTAGTCATGTTTAGTTTGATTGACTCTTGTGGGAATTTGTGTCTGGGAAAGCCAGGAGTGTAATGGAGCTCTTGATAATGGGCCCATTTTCTTCAAAAGCATGCAGCAGAACAAGAGGGAATGAGTCAATCAATGCGATTAATTAATTAACTCCAAGTGTGTATACAGTTACTATGCACAAAGCATTGTGTTCATCTAGATATTTTATATAGGTTGAAAGAATTTCAATCCTACATGCAAAATTGTATTGATTTTATGTCCACAATTAAAAATTGTGACTTCAGTCTTTTGGAAAGAAAACATTGAAATATTTCTTAATGAATATTTATTTCATTTAAAAAGAAGACCAAGACTGGCATTGTGGTGTGGCAGTTTAAACCACTACTTATAACACCCTCATCTTCTATCCAGAGCTCCAGTTCAAGTCCCTGCTATTCTGCTTCGAATCTAGATTCCTCCTAATGTCCTTGGGAAGGCAGTGGATGACAGCACAAGTGCATAGGCTCCTGTCACTCTTGGCTTCCACTGGGCCCAGCTGGGCTGTTGTGGCTATATGGGGAGTGAACCAGTGGAAGATCTCTCTCTCTCTCTCTCTCTCTCTCTCTCACTCTCTTTCTGTCACTCTGTCTTTCAAATTAATTAATTAATCAATCTTTACAAAAATAAAGATAAAATAAAAAACTGAACATTTTTATCCTACTATGTTAAAAACCTTGTAATCTTGGTGTTACGGGAAGTATCAGACTGGAAATCAATGATTTCTTATAGAAATATCAGTTTCATTGAAACTGAGAACTGGTATGGCTGGTGCCTATACTTAGATCAGAAGAAGGATTGGGCTGGCGCCGCGGCTCAATAGGCTAATGCTCCGCCTAGCGGCACCAGCACACCAGGTTCTAGTCCCAGTCGGGGCACCAGATTCTGTCCTGGTTGCCCCTCTTCCAGTCCAGCTCTCTGCTGTGGCCCAGGAGTGCAGTGGAGGATCGCCCAGGTCCTTGGGCCCTGCACCCGCATGGGAGACCAGGAGAAGCACCTGGCTCCTGGCTTCGGATGGGCACAGAGTGGCCAATGAAGGGTGAACCAACAGGAAAAAGGAAGACCTGTCTCTCTCTCTCTCACTGTCCACTCTGTCTGTCAAAAAAAAAAAAAAAAAAAAAAAAAAAAAAAAAACAAGAAGAAGAAGAAGAAGAAGATGGATTGGGCCCCAATAGATGACCTACACAAGGCCCCAGATGAGCTGAGCAGCCTGGGCAGGATGAAGTCTTAACACATTTCTGGAAACCTTTAGCTCCCTCTGCAGAGGCAATGCAAGATGACTTCTCAGTCTTGAGGGACCCTGAGAGTGTGTCCTCAGCCAAGAGATACTTCCTTGTCGCCAATTTCTCCAGCCTTCCCTCTTAAAAAGTACGGTTTCCTCTCCTTACCCTAACTTTACTCCATTGAGAAGAATTCACTTATCATGTTGAAAAGAGAAAGGAGACAAAACAAAAATGTTTTTCAGGAGTGAATGCTGGACTACATTGTGTCACTTTACTTTTTTTTAAGTTTTCTTTCTTTCTTTCTTTTTTTTTTTTTAAGATTTATTTGAAAGTCAGAGTTACAGAGAGAAAAGGAGAGACAGAGGGAGATTTTCCATCCATTGGTTCACTCCCCAAATGACTGCCAACAGCCAGAGCTGAGCCAAGCCAAAACTAAGAGCTTTATCTGAGTCTCTCACATGGGTGCATGGGCCCAAACATTTGGGCCATCTGCTGCTGCTTTTCCCAGGCCATTAGCAGGGAGCTGGATTGGAAGTAGAGTATCTGGGACACGAATCATTGCCCATAAGGGATGCCATATGGGAAGGAAATTTTGAATTCCTTTGGATTCTCCCTACCCTGGGTCTTTTCTCTTCTCTATCCCTGTGGCTTATTCTCACACTTTATTCTCTGCTCAGGTTTCTATTCATTTGTCACCCTACTGTGAGGCCTTCCTAATCACCAATACATCAGTAAAATAGCTACTCCTGTCCTACATTTCCTACCTCACTTGCCTGGCTTTATTTTTCTTATAGCACTTACCACCATCTGATATACTATGTTTTAAATGCACTTATTGCTTGTTTCCCCTAAGAAGAATGTGAGCTCCACAAAGCTATGGACTTTGTCTTGTTGGCTGCCATACCCTCAGCACCGTGAACAGCACTGGTTAAATGAGTGAATGGAGACTGTTTACAGGAGAGAGGCTATGTGGTACAATAATAAAAGGCCTAGATTTGGAATCAAAGGTGGGTTGGAATCCCAGCTCTGCCATTTACTAGTTGTATGACCTTGGACAAGTTAACTATGTGAAACCTCCGAGGCTGCAGCAAGGCCCTGTGAGATGGGTGAGAACTTGCTTGTCAGGGCAGGGCAGGGAAGCCAGGATAACTGTACATGGAGGGCAGGCTGGGTGTAGAGAGCTGAGAGAGGTGTGTTGTGTAGCTTCTGTAGGCCACTGTGAGTTTTTCTGTGAGTGAGAAGACAGGCCAATGGAAGACTATCAAGCAGAAGAATTATATGACCTAAGTACTACAAAGACTGTGTAAGGACAAGGTCAGAGGCAGTATCAGTTAGGATGCTGCTGCTATAATCCAGGTGAAAGATGATGGCTCTGGGCAGGTAAGTAGCAGCGGAATTGCCAGATTTGAGATATATTTTGAAGACATAGCCAGCAAGATTTAAACGGAAAGGAAGAAGAAAAGAGTCAACAATGACTTTAAGGTCATGGGGAGGACTGTGGGAGAGGGTGTGGGCTGGGGGAATCAGGGATTTCTTTTTTATTCAATTTGGTTCAACTAGCCTATTAGATATCCAAGTAGGGATGTCAAGATTCGGCTGTTTGTGGAAGTGGTACAGGCAAGAGAAAGAAACTTGAATATTGTCAACGGATTAACAAGAAGTTTCTATCCTAGTTGTTCATAAGAATAATCAAAGGAGCCAGAAAAAAAGAAATTGAGTAAGGGAGATGAAGAGGAATGGAGGGATGGGGGCCGACACTGTGGCCTGAAGCGCCGGCATCCCATATGGGCACCGGTTCTAGTCCCGGTTGCTCCACTTCCAATCCAGCTCTCTGCTGTGGCCTGGGATAGCAGTGGAAGATGGCCCAGGTCCTTGGGCTCCTGCACCCACATGGGAGACTTGGAAGAACCTCCTGTCTCCTGGCTTTTGATCTGCGCAGCTCCGGCCATTGTGGCCATCTGAGGAGTGACCCATCAGATGAAAGACCTCTCTCTCTCTCTCTCTCTCTCTTACTGCCTCTTCTTCTCTCTGTGTGTAACTCTGACTTTCATATAAATAAAATAAATCTTTAAAAAAAAAAAAGAGGAATGGAGGGAGGGATAAAACGGGAAAGAAGGGAGGAATAAATCAAGTCAGCCAGCCTGGGCTCCAGTCAGGATCAACAGAATCAGAATTTCTTGGAGTAGGAACTGGGCGCTAGGATTTTTAACAAATATACTGACTGTTAAGACTTCAAAAGATGAGAGTAAACCATAAAGTAAATAGAAAAGGAACTGCCTATGAAATAAGAGTAAACCGCATGACTGGGGTATCCCTGAAGTCAGGTAGAAAACATATTTCAAGAAGATAGTGATAACAAAATGCATCTAAGGGGACAGGAAGGATGAGGACTATAGAATGATCATCAAGCCTAGCAAAACGTATATTATTATTTTTAAGCATTCAAGAGAAATTTTATATTGACTGGCGCTATCATATTTATACTAAAATAATGCTCATAAATAAAAATAGCTCCTTTTTATATCAGAGCCCACTAGAAGTTTTCAGTCTCTCTGTGTCTTTCTCAGGCAACACCCGTAACTCAGTATTCAAGACAAGGTCAGTTAGTATTAAGTCCTAACGTGAGTTTCCTGCAGTTGATATGGAACTGCTTGTTCTTACATGAGCTAGAATAAGAGAGACTCTTTCAACTTGCTTACCAAGAAGATGAGATGACAAATTCATCTAGCTACCCAAGCCAAGCAAAGTAAGGCAGAATCGGACTACCTATAAACAGGGCAAATCAAAGCAGACACTAAGAGCTCTTCTTTTTATTTTTGAGAAAGTACCCATCTCTTCATGCAACAATTCCAAACAAATGCTTACTTTGTATAATGATTTAAAGATTAACAAAGTTGAGCTTTGCCAGATTCTATAACAAAGGGAATTCAGAGGCTTGAACTATCCGTTGAGAAAGTTCTGCAGCTCAGATTCAAGTCTGTGTCTTCCAGATGCTTCCTCCTGTCCTCCAATGTAATTTCTTTCTTCCTGACCTTGAATCTGCCCTCAGTTTATTCCTGAGTCTTCTTGGAGACTTCCACTGCTCACCAAAAGCCTTGCTACAACCCAGGCTGAAGGACTAATGCTTTTCCCCCACTGCCAAGGGACAGGAGCCTTGTTGAGGAAAGAGGATAAAATCAAGGATACATATAGAAAATACCACGGAAGAGGTGATGTTAAAATTCTCATCCTCTTGTTATTCAATCATATATCTTCTTTTCCTCATCTGGATGCTGTATTACAAAGAGGCACCAAGGGGTGCCTCCTTCCCCTAGAATAGGATTCAGCCGAGGACATACAGGCTTCTCTATAGGGCCAAGATGTTTTCAAAGGCTGTGTTGTTCCACAGTTCATCAAAACAGAGACAAGACTGGAACCTGGAGCTGAAACCCTAGTGAGCAGTAAAGAAGGGAAGTTTCCTAGAGCAGAGGTTCTCAATCTGGGACTACGTGTGCTGTAGACCGAATATTCAGGTCCCCTTCCCACCCCCAAATTCCTGTGTTGAGGACTTAATTCCCCAGTGTGATGGTATTTGGAGGTGGAAACTTCAGGAAGTTTAGAGTTAGATCAGTTAATGAGGATAGAATTATAAGATTAGCATCCTTATAAGAAGAAACATGATATAATAAGAAAGATTCAAGAGGATACACATTTATTTATGCAACATAGTTAATGTTCACCTGAGGAACCTTAATATCCACAATAAAATGTGTAATGCAATCTTTTTACAATAATATTATTATAGTCTACAGTCCTCAGAATAGATTTGTGCTATATGTTTTCTATAAGTTTTTAAAAATATCAGCCTTAGATTCAAAGAAAGCTAAGTCACTGATCCTAACCCTATCCCTGCTTTCACCTCAGCTTACCCCGGATTACAACATATTCCCAAGTCAAATATAATAGTCTGTGATTAATATTTTGTAAAACTGAACCAATCCGTAGGACAGGTAATGCAACTTTGGAGCAAAGGATACTCTTTTTTTTTTTTTTCCATTGTGTGGACTGCATAGCAAAGGTTGAGGGGCAGTATGATTGTTATTGTGATCCTGAAGGAAAGCTTTTCAGAAAAGATCAAGATAGATGAACCTTGAAAACATTATACTAACTGAAATAAACCGGACACAAAGACCATGGACTGTGTTATTTCAATAGGCAAATCCAGTGAAACAGAAAGCAGATTGTTTGCCACCAGGAACTAGTGAAAGAGAGTAAGGAGAGTGACTAGTAATGGATTTAAGGGTTTCCTTTGGAGGTGATGAAAAGTTTTGGGATTAGATAGTGATGGTTGTACAACTTTGTGAATACACCAAAATTGCTGAATTCTACACTTTTAAATGATAAATTTTATTTTGACCTTAATTGTGAAGCACCCTTTTTGAGTCGAATCTTTTTTTTTCTTTTTCTTAAATTGAAATGTAATAATTTTACTGGCTTTCAGTTTATAAAAACAATACATCTATACTTTTTAATTAAAAAATACAAGAGGATATAAAAATAAAGACTTTGAATAATCACCACTCACTATTAACATTTTGATGTATATTTTTCTAGATTATTTTTCTATGTATATGTAGCAGCAAAAATATGTGTGAACCATATTAATGTGACTTTCTCTTTTGTACTTTCTTGTATGTCACCACCCCTCATTCTGCATCAAGCATCCTTTTCCTCAGAGGATTAGGGTTCTTTACAGCAGAAATGCAGAGTGAGAAAGGAGCCATTGTTTGGGGTTTTTTGTTTTTGTGGTGTGTGTTTTGTTTGTTTTTTACTTTACTTTGAGAACTGAGAAGATAACTTGTTATTTTTCATTAGCACAGGAAGAGACAGAACCAAACAAATAAATCATAGAGTTTTACTAAAAACTAGGAGTAAGGAAATCTCAGGATGTAGGAAATGTACTGACGGGGTGGAGCCTTGGGTTGGCTCAGGTCATTATGAGGAAAAAAGAAGAAAGTGGAGAAAGAGAAAGTAGACAGACACATGTACTCTGACTGCTGCCTTCTGGACTGACTTCGTGAAGGGGTATGCGTGCTGGACAGATGGACAGGCTTGGCAAAAGGGAGGGGCGCCTGGGCTCTGCCCCCTAAAAGGAACCTGGGAGGAGACTGCAGCTCAGGAAGGTTTCAGCTGGAATGCGGTGGGGACTGAGCACTGGCAGACGACAGTGGGAGGGTGATCAGATAAAGCCCAACACAATCCCAAACCGGTCTTGGCTGCATTGAGAGGTAGAAAGGACCTCTCCTCCAGGGGGAATCTGAACCTTAGCTGAGCACCAATTAGGGGAGCAGCTAGAGCACATGGACCAGAGCAGCTGCCAGCAGTGGA
Source organism: Sylvilagus floridanus (assembly GCA_949820135.1). Taxonomy (NCBI): domain Eukaryota; kingdom Metazoa; phylum Chordata; class Mammalia; order Lagomorpha; family Leporidae; genus Sylvilagus; species Sylvilagus floridanus. The sequence continues at coordinate 31,479,538 of OX463245.1, read as the reverse complement.
CACCAGCCCCTGACCAATGCCTTGAGAACAGATGAGCACCTCCATGCATGGACACTGTCTTGGAAAGGAGGAGGCAGAGGGGAGAAACAGCCTTGCTAAGGAATTGAACTTTGAATTGACTGAATATTTACCTAATAGAGACCATTTCAAGTCAAACAGATTGTTAAACCCATAGAGATTATCTAATATGGAGGAGACTAGCATAAATAATGTTTGGGAGGGTGGGAGAAGATTAGGTCAGTTACGAAAACTCAGGAAGCAACATGCCCTTGCTTCTGTGTAAAGCTGTGAATAGTCTGTGACCCCACTATATCCACTACAGATCTTATAAACATTTGCAGCAAAATGAAATGACTAAATATTTATACTTTTGATGTATGCACTCACTCGTTTATTTATTTATTTATTTGAGAGTTAATTACAGTCAGAGAAAGGGAAAGACAGAGAGAAAGGTCTCCCATCTGCTGGTTCACTTCCCAAATGACCACAGCGGCCAGAGCTGGGCCAATAGAAAGCCAGGAGCCAGGAGCTTCTTCCGGGTCTTCCACAAGCATGCAGGAACCCAAGCACTTAGGCCATCTTCTACTGCTTTCCCCGGCCAAACATCTTTGATTCTTTCTCCATACAAATGCAATTAAAACAAACCACAAGGGGCTGGCACTGTGGCATAGTGGATAAAGCCACTGCCTGCTGTGCCACCATCCCATATGCACACCGGTTCAAGTCCCGGCTGCTCCACTCTGATAAAGCTCTCTGCTATGGCCTGGGAAAGCAGTAGAGGATTGCCCAAGTCCTTGGGCCCCTGTACCCACATGGGAAACCTGGAAGAAGCTCCTGGCTCCTGGCTTTGGATCGATGCAGCTCTGGCCATTGCAGCCAATTGGGGAGTGAACTATCGAATGGAAGACCTCTCTCTCTCTCTCTCTCCCTCTCTCCCTCTCTCCCGCTCTCCCTCTCTCCCTCTCTCCCTCTCTCCCTCTCTCTCTCTCCTCTCTCTGTGTAACTCTGACTTTCACATAAATAAATAAATATTTAAAAAAACACAAAACAGCAAAAATTCCACAAAGAAAAAAAAAACAAACAAAAACCTTGAAGCAAGTAGAAAATAGTTTGGGAGAAAGAGCCAATGGAAAGAGCTTCGAATAAGTGCCTGGGTTCTCATCCTAATCAGTTACTGACTTTGGGCCAGTAACTTCTCTTGCTGTCTCAGTTTCTCCACCTGTAAATTTGAGATAAATTCTGTACCACCTTACCTGAATGGCATGAAACTCAAATAAGAAGATGTATGAGAAATCACTTAGGAGAGAATGCACAATTATGAAATACTCAGGTACTTCAAAAAGCTCATGAAAAATGGAATTTAAGGATCTTTATTTTGATGCAAAGAAAATTGAAATCCATGTCTATGAGAGAGTCTTCAAAAAGTTCCAGAAAAAAAATGAGAATTATGAATAAACGATTCATGGGCACTCAGTTCTTTACTGAAATGCCCCCTGGTCTGTTAGGTGCATGTCTTGATTATTTCTCTTCATTAAAGCTTGTTAGTGTGCTTACCACAGAGGTGGGGGGAGGAATAGATAGAAAAAGAAAAAACTGGCCGGCGCCGTGGCTCAACAGGCTAATCCTCCGCCTTGCGGCGCCAGCACACCGGGTTCTAGTCCCGGTCGGGGCACCGGATTCTGTCCCGGTTGCCCCTCTTCCAGGCCAGCCCTCTGCTGTGGCCCAGGAGTGCAGTGGAGGATGGCCCAGGTGCTGGGGCCCTGCACCCCATGGGGAGACCAGGAAAAGCACCTGGCTCCTGGCTCCTGCCATCGGATGAGCGCGGTGCGCCGGCCGCAGCGCGCGGACCGCGGCGGCCATTGGAGGGTGAACCAACGGCAAAGGAAGACCTTTCTCTCTGTCTCTCTCTCTCACTGTCCACTCTGCCTGTAAAAAAAAAAAAAAAGAAAAGAAAAAAAAAGAAAAACTATTCATGGATTGCAAAAGTTTTTGCACCACCATGAACTTATTTTTAATCCCATTTTCCACAAATTTTGTGAGGTGCACTTGTATAATGTTTAATTTTCCTAGTGTCTCCTGAATAGACTACCAAGTGTCAGATCAGGCTTTCTTTGCTGGCTTCCCTGCTTCTACAGCCTTCTTTCCAAATCTGTTGCTACTACATCCCCCATCCAAACACAACATCAACTCTCTCTGGCTGCTGCAGCTGGGCTATAATCAAGGATCTCCCAATAAATATTTGGTCTTAAAGAACAACTGAAAGATTTTGTTCAACGGACTTCTCCTGGACACAGATGGAAAAAGATTGTTTAGAGACAGAAAAACAATAAGGGCGTTTTCATTCTAACAGTAATTAAAGATGTTTAATCCTTTCTTCTTCATCAATTAGATCTTACAGGTCTTGACTGAAAACAAATAAAAACAGTTATTTTCTCTATCCATCAATAGTCTTAGTGTATTACAAAAGCAAGCTGGGGGCCAGCGCTGTGGCATAGCAATTAAGCTGCCATTTGCTGTACCAGCATCCCATATGGGCTCCGGTTGGAGGCCTGGCTGCTCCACTTCAGATCCAGCTTTCTGCTAATGTGCCTGGGAAAGCAGCAGCAGATGACTCAAGTGCTGGGGCCCCTGTACCCAAGCAGGACATGTGGATGAAGTTCCTGCCTTCTGGCTTCAGCCTGGCCCAGCCTTGGCTGTTGTGGCCATTTGGGGAGTAAATCAGCAGATGGTGGCTCTGTCTCTCTCTTTCTGTCTCTGTTTCTCCTTCTTTCTCTCTCTGTAATTCTTGATTTTCAAATAAATAAATAATTTTACACACACACACAAAAAGCAAGCTGTGTGGCTAAGATATCACTGTGGAAGGCACTGCACCTCGCTTCCTGACTGGGAGGCCTCTGGTGTCACATTATGTGACGTAAACAATATGTTCTAGAGCCACAGTAAAACCCAGAGCCTGCCTCCAGTGGTTTTCACAACCTGAAGCAAGCACAGCCCTAAATAATTTTGTTGTTGTGTTTTTAACAAAATCCAATCTAAGTATCATTCAGTACTTAAACAGATTTTTGAGAAGTATCTCCTTGAAAAATATTTTTTAAATGTCAAACAACTACTCATTTATTCAAGAAACATTAATTTGAGTATTTGTCACCAGTCAGGAGCTATGCTGTTCATTGGCATGCAAAAATGAACACAGGGCAGATTGTTAGTGGAAATAGGCACATCAAACAAGTCATTGCTCTGCACTGAGGTGAGTGCAGTGGATGCTCACCAGCACAGAGGAAGGAGGGAAGAGCTCAGCTTGGGTTCTGCAGGAAGTCTCACGCAAGAGGCCCTCGAGCTGCATGTTTTCATTCATGCACTCACTCCACAACTATTTACTGCATCCTCTATGTGGTCTGATCTAGGTACTGGGAATACAGACATGAGCAAAACAGATGGAAATTGCTGCTCTAGAGAAATTTACATTCTTGTGTAAATAATAAGAAGGTAAGTAAATATATTATCTGTTTATCTAACTATCAATAAGTGCAAAGAAAAAAATTAAGCAGTGAATGAGGATTTGATATTCTAGAAAAGAAGGCTAAGCAAGGTATCATTAAGAAGGTAACTCTTGTATCTGAAGAAGGCATGGGAACAAGCCTTGGGGACAGAAGGGTGCAAGATGGCAACAGGAACTTCAAGCACAAAGGTCCTGAAGTAGACAAGTGCCTGGAGTGTTTGAGGAAGAGCAAGAAAATCAGTGTCCCTAGAGAGGACCAAATAAGATTGGAGAGAAAGCTGATTGGGGGGAAGGCACACTTTGGACAGGAAATCATTGGAAAGTCTCAAAAATTGACACTGCATGATACGTTCGAAGACAGTGGGAGACAAGACCAGCTGGAAGATGATTACAGCAGTACACACAATGGGCCAGCGCTGTGGCATGACAGGTTAGGCCATCACCTTGGGTGCCAGCACCCCATATAGGCACCAGTTCAAGTCCCGGCTGTTCCACTTTCCATCCAGCTCCCTGCTAATGCACCTGGGAAAGTGGTGGAAGATGGCCCAAGTGCTTGGGCCCATATACCCACATGAGAGACCCAGAGGATGCTCCTGGCTCCTGGCTTTGGCCTGGCCTAGCCCTGGCTGTTGTGGCCTTCTAGGGAGTGAACCAGTGGGTAGAAGACCTCTCTCTCTCTGCTTCTTCCTCTTTCTCTGTAACTGTGCCTTTCAAATAAATAAATATTTTTTAAAAATACACACAAAAAATAGTGGGTTAGACCAAGGTGGTAGCAAAGGGATGACAATAAATGGTCAAATTCTATAAAGATTTTTAAGGTACAGCCAACATGATTTGTGGATAGATGGATAGATTGGATGTGAAATGTGAAGAAAAGCATAAGAAAAGCACCAACATTCTTGACCTGACAAAGTGAAAAGTGGGAGCAGCCATCAGCTGAAAGGGGGTGGAGTGCAGGAGCTTGTTTACAAGGCTAAAACTAAAGCACACCTTTGGGTTTGAGATGTTTATGATATCCAACTAATGATGCCAAACAGATAGTTGTATATTTTGTTCTAGAATCCAGAGAACAGGTTGGGTTTTACTCTGTAAATTTGTGCATCATCAGCACATACATCAAATTTAATACAGTGAATTTGGATAAAATCACCTTGAGAGAATGAAGATATAAAAGATAATACAAAAAAGGAAGAAAAGCATTCCAGACCGGGGAGGGGCATATGTAAGGAGAAGAAGGTAAGTACAGACACTGGTTTTGTTAGCTAAAGCAGAAGTTGACAAACATTTCTGTCAAGGGTCAGATAATAAATATTTTAGACTTTGTAGATCATTATACTTTTTCTGTCACGACTACTCAACTTGATCATCATAGCATGAAAGCAGCCACAGACAATACATGCCTTAATCCAGGTTCTCCAGGGAAGCGGAACCCATAGGAAATATATATTGAGAGGAACTGACTTCCACAATTATGGAGGCTAAAAGTCCCACAATCTGCCAGTGGCATATGAGAAGCCTTCAAAAAAAAATTCATGGAAATGCGTATTATGTATTCAAAAAACTGTTTTGTTTGCAAAGATGTCTTGCACCACAATAAGCAAATCTTTTAATTGCACTTTTTCTAAGAACTCTTAAGTCCCTTGTAGTTTCAGTCAAACCTGAAGGCCTGAGAAGCAGAAGAGCCAATGGTGTAAGTCCCATTCTAAGTCTGGAGGCCAGAGACCCAGGAGTGCTGACGTGCAATGGACATCCCAGCTCACACACAGCATCTGTCCTTCATCCACCTTTCTGTTCTTTTCAGTTCTCCTCATCACATTGGATGACGCCTGCCTTGCGGTGGTAAAGGCAATCTTCTTTTCTCGATCTGCCACTTAAAATGCTGTTCTCTTCTGAAGACCCCTTTCAAACACAACCAGGAACAATGTCTAATCTGGGCACACATGGCTAGTCTAGTAGCACATAAAATTTGCCATCATAACACCTAAATGAATGAGAGTGACCCTGTCCCAATAATAATTTATGGACACAAAGCATTGGATTTAATATATTTTCACATGTAACAATGGTTTGTTGTTGTTATTTTTAATTTGATAGGTAAAGTTTCACACAGAGAGAGGGAAAGATAAAGAAAGGTCTTCCATCTGCTGATTCACTCCCCAAATGGCCTCAGTGTCTGGAGCGGGGCCAATCCAAAGCCAGAAGCCAGGAGCTTCTTCCAGATCTCCTATGCTGCTGCAGGGGCCCAAGCACTTGGGTCATCTTCTACTGCTTTCCCAGGCCATAGCAGAGAGCTGGATTGGAAGAGGAGCAGCCAGGACTACAGCATCCATATGGGATGCTGGTGCTGCAGGTGGAGGCTTAGCCCACACTATGCCACAGCACTGGCCCTTCACATATAACAAAGTATTAGTCATCCTGTTTTAAACCATTTTATAAAGTAGTTATTAGTTTATTCATGTATTTATTTTCATCTTACTTGAAAGGCAAAGAGACAGAATCTTCCATCTGCTGGCTCACTCCCCAACCATCCACAGCAGCCAGGGCTAGGCCAGGCCAAAGCCAGGAGCCCAGAACTCTGTTTAGGTCTTCCACATGGGTAGCAGGGACCTGGGCACTTGAGCTACCATGGTGCTTCTCAGTGCATGCATCAGCAGGATTGGAAGCAGAGGAGCCGAGGCTGGAACCCAGCTGTCTGATATGGGATGCAGACATTCCAAGCTGCAGCTTAACTGCTGTGCTGAATACCCACCTCCCTCAACCTTTTTTTTTTTTTTTAATGTAAAAACCATTCTTGGTTTGCAGGCCCACAGGCTATAGTTAGCTGACGTCTGAGCTAAAATATAGGTGAGTTAGGGAGCTGTCGGAAATGAAGTTACAGTAGTCAAAGTTTATGTCATAGATTAGAAATACTAGGTATAAAGTGAGTGGTACATGATATGCACTCAATACATAGCAGATATTATTGATTTGATGTGTCATATGTGGGAACTAGAAGACAACTTTAAGGCAGTAAGATTTATAGTCAAAATTGGTACCTACAATCACAGGACTTAGCAATAGCTAACCCAGGAGAAGGAAAAGGATAAATGGAGCCTTACAGGGTCCCAAAGGTACCAGCAAGGCAGCCTTGGTGATGATGGGTACTGTATAAGTGCACACATGGGTGCTGAGATGTAATGGTACTTTAATTTTGCAAAACAGGCATGGAAACTCACTGTGGTTGCAGGCATGACTCATTTGTAACCCATGAACTAAGATTTTAAATCATGAAAATGAAAGAAGCTTCAGAGCAAATGAACCATATTTCTGTGATATAGGAGCTTCTTTAATTATACACAAGCTTATCAAACCTGCTAATCATGGTGTACCAATGTGTGAATTTAAAGTGTTCCCATCCTGCTCTGAATCACCGGGTGGGATGTAGAATGTGTAGTAGAAAAGTGAGCTACCTGTCTTCACTGAGCCACCTCTCTGCCAGCAGGACAGGGGTTGGGGATTACTTGTTGCACTACTGCTTACTAGTTGAGTGATTTTAGTCCAAAGCCCTTAACTTTTTTTTTAAAGATTTATTTATTTAGTTGAAAGGCAGAGTGACACAGAGAGAAGGGTAAAGACAGATAGATCTTCCATCTGCTGGTCATTCTCCCAAATGGGCACAATGGCTGACATTGATCCAAGCCAAAGCCATGAGCCCAAAGCTCTGTCTGGGTCTCCCACATGGGGAGCAGGGGCCCAAGTCACATCAGCAGGGAGCTGGATCTGAGGTAGAGCAGCAAGGCCCCGAATCAGTGCTCTGATATGGGGTGCTAGCATAGCAGGTGACAGCTTAGCTCACCGTGCCACACAGCACCCCAAGCCCTTATAGGACCCTTCTATTTTCTTCTATAAAATAAATATATTTACTTTATATGTTATATATTTACTTATATATTTAATATATAAATATATTTCTGTATTTCCTTCTATAAAATTAATATATTTACTCAAAAACTAGAGAATAAATTATTTATCTTTTGGTTCTTTTCAGGTGATTTTAATTAACATTAAAACAACAATAAAACTGTCTAATGACCTGGACTGCATGTTTCTCTAATTTTCATTATCTTAAAATAAACTTTATTCAACTGTAGATGTAAGGCATGCTCATTTAGAAAATATGGAAAGGAGCCGGCACTGTAGTGCAGCAGATCAAAGCCATGGCCTGCAGCGCCAGCATCCCATACAGGCACCAGTTTTGTGTCCTGGCTTCTCTACTTCCCATCCAGCTCCTTGCTAATACACCTGGGAAAGTATCGGAGGATGGCCCAAGTCCTTGTGCCCCTGCTACCTATGTGGAAGTCCTGGAAAAATACCAGGCTCCTGGCTTTGGCCTGGCCCAGCCTAGTCGTTGGGGCCATTTGGGAAGTGAACCAGCAGAGGGAAGATCTCTCTTGCTGTCTCTCTCCATGACTTTGTCTGTCTTATAAACAAATAAATCTTTAAAAATAAACAAAAAACCCTTATCCTTCCTAAGAAGGTCCTCTTAGGTACTTTAATTAAGGTAACAAAGCTGGCTAAAACAGAGTGAAGAATCACTCCAGACATCAATAAAATCACTATTGAAATTTTGAAGTGTTTGATTTTTGCCCTGTAATTGTTAGTACATTTAAATTTTCAAAACTCTTCACCACTACAAAAGTTCAGCTCTCAGCCTGCCACAAAAATAACCTGAAAACATGAGCCTCTATTAGTGTTAAAAAACAGACTCCCCCCCTTTTTAGTACACAAAACAAAACCTCACAGTTCACCAACCTCATAGACCATATATGTTTCGGACTGTTTGTTGAATTCTTCAAAATAAAAGCCAGTGTTCCATTTTTAAAGAACATCTGGTGGTGACTCCTCTGCAGTTTTGCTTTATGGTCTCCTCTGATTCTTAGCTGTCACTAAATACTGGAAAGATTTTATAGTTCTGCATTAACAATGCAAAACACAATTGTATTTTAAAAAGTCTCTCTTGTTTTTCTTCATGTCTCTATAATTTTTTTAAATCATAATTATTTTTCCAAGAGACTATCAGATACAGATCAAATTACAGTATGTGTAAAACCTCTTTTTAATCACAATAAAAACATTCTCAAGAATCCTCTAACATGCTACAAATGACCTTTAAGGAATACTTGACAAAATGAAAATTCCAGTGCAGCAAGATACTGTTCCTTAAAAAAAGGTTAAAAAGGAACTACAGCAATGACAGTGAGTTAGCAAATGGCGACTGAACGTTTCCTGGCTGTTATTTCAGTTCTCCTATTTCTATTTTTCCCTTCACAACATTACTGTTGTGATGGGGGAAAGGTACACCTAGTTAATGATTTCTGTGCTGGTTGTTTTGCTTACATTCTCCAGAAAGCCCTTCCAAGATCATTCTTTGGAACCAGGCCTTACACGTGTGCTCCAAGTGAAAGTTGAGCATTTGCTTGGGAGTTGAATGTCAGTATCAATCATCAGGACCCAGGAACCCTTCTGTGCAAGGCCATTTGCTCCAGAGGAAAGAGCCCTGAACTAGGGTCTGATCCTGTTCTTTATGTTTTGTTTTTAAGATTTATTTATTGGGCTGGCTTTGTGGTGCAGCAGGTTAAAACCCTGGCCTGAAGCACCGGCATACCATAGGGGCGCTTGTTCGAGTCCCAGCTGCTCCTCTTTTGATCCAGCTCTCTGCTATGACCTGGGATAGCAGTGGAGGATGGCCCAAGTCCTTGGGCCCCTGTACCCACATGGGAAACCTGGAAGGGGCTCCTGGCTCCTGGCTTTGGATCGGTTGCAGCTCTGGCCGTTGCGGTCATCTGGGGAATGAACCAGTGGATGGAAGACCTCTCTTTCTGTCTCTACGTCTCTCTGTAACTTTCTTTCAAATAAATAAAATAAAATAAAATATTTATTTTATTTATTTGAAAGGCAGAGTTACAAAGAAAGAGAGAGAGAGAGAGAGAGAGATGTTGCATCTGCTGGTTCATTCCCTAAATGGTGGCAATGGCCAGGGGTAGGCCAGGCTGAAGCCAGGAACCAGGAGTTTCATCCACATCTCCCATGCCGGTGGCAGGAGCGCAAGGACTTGAGTCATCTTTCACTGCTTTCCCAGGTACATTAGCAGGGAGCTGTGATCCAGTTCCTTTTTAGCTTTGTGTCCTTTAGTGGTTCACTTAAGTTTTCATTTCCTTATCTATAAATATAAAAACTGCCTCACCTATCTGTCAGAGATATTGTGAGGAAAAAATAAGATAATGCAAGTGAACAATGTTTTGCAAACTGTAAAGTACTAAATAACTAACAGGCTTATCATGGTAAAACACATACAATTCCCCCTGTAAAAGCATTTTTAGGTTTACAGTGCAGTGGCATTAAGTACTGACACATCATGGTGTGACTTTCACCTTTCATTCATCTCCAGGTCCTTTTCATCTTCCCAAACTGAAATTCTGTACCCATGAAACATTAAATTCCCCTCTAGCCCTTGGCAACCACCATTCTATTCTATCTCCATGAATTTGACTACTTTAGGTATCTCATGCAAATGGAATACTAAAATATTTGTACTTTTGTGTCCAGCATAATGTCTTCGCAATTTACCTATGTCGTAATGTGTTCATTTTCCTTTTTTTTTTCCACAGTGGAAAAGTATTCTGTTAAATACCATGTTTTGTTTATCCATTCACCTGTCAATGGACATTTGGGTTGTTTTCACTTCTTGGCTATTGTGAATATTGCTGCTGTGAACATTGGTGTACAAATATCTGTTCAAGCCCCTGCTCTCAATTCTTTTGGGTAAATTCCCAGAAGTGGAATTGCTAGATTATATGATAATTCGATGTTTAATTTTTTGAAGAACTGCTATACTATTTTCTTAGAAGCCACATCATTTTACAGTTCTATTATCAATGCACGTTATTTCTAATTTCTCCACATTCTGGCCAACACTTGTTATTTTCTATTTTTATTTTTGCTTTAATAATAACCATCTTAATATTTATGAACTGGTATCTAATTGTGATTTTGATTCACATTTCTTTAATGATTAGTAATGTTGAGCATCATGTACTTTATCTCTCTTTAGAGAAATGTCTATTAAGTCTTGAGAATTTTTAAATTGGGTTGTTTATGTTGCTGTTGCATTGTAGGTGTTCTTTATATATTCTGGGTATTAATCCCTTATCATATTTACGATTCATAATTATTTTCCTGCATTTCAGGTATTATCAATAATTTTTATTTTTATTCATATATCAGATCCTATAAAAATTATGCTAAATTCCTCACCTTAGAACTTTAGGAAATGAGAATACTCACCCATGCTTCCTCTCTATACACATGATACTATGGTTTAGAGATCAGATGAGAATTTTTCATTGGCAAAATTATTTTCTTTAGATTTGAGTAATACAAAAAATACTTCAAATTTCCCATCACAACATGTCTCTGTAAGATATTTAATATAGCAGCAAGCTTGAAAATGGTTTTCTTTACTTATTTATACAATAGTTAGATAATAATTAGGTAGATTAATGGATTTGTCCCAAAAAGCTAAATTCATACACATATATGCCTGAGAGGAGAAAAAAGAGACAGTTTTTAAAAATAATATTTCTTGCTTGTCCCTTGCCAATCACAAATCACAAAGGAAAAGCCAATAAAATATATCCTAGCAGAGAACAAATAGTTAACGTTCATAGGTGGAAATAACATTTTAAAAAACTGAGAGGTAGGCATTTAGAACAGAAGTTAAGATACTATTTGGGATGACTGCATCCCATATTGGAGTGCCATAGTTTGGGTCCTGGCTCCCCTTCCAGCTTTCTGCTAATGTGCACCCTGGAAGGCAGCAGGTGATAGCTGAAGGAGTTACATCCCTGCCACCCATGTGGGAGAACCAGGTAGAGTTCTAGGCTCTTGGCTTCAGCCCAACCCAGACCTCAGACCTGGCTGTTGCAAGCCAAGGAGTAAACCCGCAATGGGAGATATTCTCTCTCTCTCTCTCTCTCTCTCTCTCTCTCTCTCTCTCTCTCTCTCTCTCTCACCACTTTTCAGGTAAATAAAAGTAAATTCTTTAAAAACAATCAAGTTCTTATAGGTCTTTCATTCATTCATGTATTTTACAAACTTTATAGGCTCAACTCTGTCCAAGTGCTAGAAACACAAACATGAGTGAGCAAAGTTCCTTCCTTCAAGGAGTTCTCATTCTGGTGGATTAAAATTCTCAAGTAAACAGGCAATTATGATACAATGTGGCCAGTACCAAGGAGCTCTAAGAAGTGTTTCCATCATGAACAATCCACAGCTAACTGCTGTGAGCAATGTCACAGAACTATCTAGTCAATTGCTAACATGTAGGGGCTGATGAAATCCATTATGAATATAAAACGTTATGACATGTCGATTACTGTTATTACATTCTCGCTAGTTGTTCAGGACTAAGAGATGTTGAATAAACCACATGAGAATTGTGTCTAAAATTTTTTAAATTTGTTTTTATTATAAAAGCAATGCATTCTTATTGTAGAAACTGCAACCAATACAGAACTCCCCAGAGGTAACCATAGTGAACAATTTCCTGTATTCTATTTCATGTAATATGCCATCGACTGAAGATGCATTCTACATTCAGAAGTACTAAAAAGTAAAGAAAAAAAAAGAATTTTAATAACATTTGAAGGGGCCGGCACTGTGGTGTAGCAGGTAGAGCTGATGCCTGCAGCACCGGCATCCCATGTGCACACTGTTTCGAGTCCTGGCTGCTCCACTTTTGATCCAGCTCCCGGCTGGTGTGCCTGGGAAAGCAGAGGAAGATGGCCCAGGTCATTGGGCCCCTGAACCCACGTGGGAGACTTGGAAGAGGCTTCTGGCTCCTGGCTTCAGATTGGCTCAGCTCCAGCTGTTGTACCCATTTGGGAAGTGGACCAGTGGATGGAGGACCTCTCTCTCTCTCTCTGCTTCTGCCTCTGATTCTCTGTGGCTCTGCCTTTCAAATAAATAAATAATGAAAAAACACTTTAAGTCTTGTAAGCAAAGGGCAGAAGCACTGAGATAGATGTGGGCAAACTATACAGGCGAATCATCAAGAATCCTGGATGACGCAAATAAGAGTATTTTCACCAGGGCTGCTGGTAAAGCTGCTGCCTGCAGCGCCGCCATCCATGTGGAAACCAGTTAGAGTCCCGGCTGCTCCACTTCTGATCTAGCTCCCTGCTAATGCGCCTGGGAAAGTAGCAAAAATGGCGTAAGTGTTTGGGCCCCTGCACACATGTGGGAGACTCAGAAGAAGTTCCTGTCTCCTGGCTTCAGCCTGGCCCAGCCACGGCCATTGTGGCCATTTAGGGAATGAACCAGTGGATGGAAGATTTCTCTCTCTCTCTCTCTCTCTCTCTCTCTCTCTCTCTGTGTGTGTGTGTGTGTTTGTGTGTGTGTCTCTCTCTCTCTTTTTCAAATAAGTAAGTAAAAATCTCTTTTTTTAAAAAAAAGGTATATTCATTTTCATACCGATGTTCTCTACTTCTAGGTGAACTCCTAAGTCTGTTGAACTAAGAGGTAACCATTCTCAAAAACTCTGGCTCTTAAATGTGGCTGTTTATGTTCCCAAAGTTTTCTTCAACCTTAGGAGTAGGTTACAGAATGTGATCCTCACCCCCTTGGAAGATCCATTCTGTGCCACTCAAGTGAAACCTTTGTCTCTAAAAAGATAAACCTTCAGTTTCTGAACCACTGGTCAATAGGTATGTATTGGTTCCATGTGGGCTAAACAGAAATGAAAGAGCACATGGCTTTTTTCTTTCATTCTTTTTCTATATTTATTTTCTACAGTAAAATCCAAAGGGTTTTTAAGAATGAAAAACGTTGGGATGTAAACTGTCTGTCAGGTTGTTTTGTCTCAGAAACATTAAGGAGGCAGCATAGCATAACATAGTACACCAGGAAGACCTGTATATGGAGAGATTCTAGGTTCTTCTCTTAGCTTTACCACTAATTAGATGTGTAATTTTAGATAAATCACTTAACCTCTTTAGACCTCTGTTTCTCATCTCTAATTACCCTATCTAGTCCATAGGTTATTAAGAAGATCAAAAGAATTTATAAATATGGAAGCACTTCAAAAAATGTAGCACATGAATATTATAAGGTATTATTAATACTTACATTTATTATTGGTCTGCAATGCTACTCTGACACTCAGGCAAGAGGAGCCTCTGTTGAGCCTTGTGTTTGCATATTACAAACACACATGCGTACTAATTTATTAAACATCAAAATGTTCCCAAGAGATGTGGCCTCAACTCTGATAATAGCAAAGACAGTCTTTGGAGTGATTCAAATAGTATATGCAACATTTTTGGAATCTGCCCAAAAATAGATCATCTTAATTAAACACACATCAAATTTGACCTTATAGGCACTGTTGGTTAACAATGGAGATGTAAGTAGATGTAAGTAGTTAGATATAATTTAGACAAAATAGGGAACTACACTAGGATAGTTAATTGAAACAATAGAGGATCTTCAAATAAATAAGGAATTGTGATCTGCTGTGGAAAACACAGTTGATTTTGTGTTAACCACAGTTGTTTGATATGGATTATTGCTTGCTATTAATAATGTTAGCAAAAGCTTACAAAAGGCATTGGCAGACCAATCTACATTTGACTAGTTGTTTTTTAAGTAATTAAAAACATTTTTTAAATTTTTTAGAGAAAATGAGTTTTTATGTAGAAAATAGTAAATGTGGCATATACAACAAAAAATGATATTCCAATAAAATCAAATAAAATTGAAACAAAGAAAACAATGTTTGTATGAATATAAAGGAGTTCTTATACAAATCTGTATCTATATATTATACTCACATATATTCATAAATGCATTCTAGATAGCAGTGTGGTCTCCTTGAAGAGATTTGAACAAACCAGCCATATATTGTTTTTTTTTTTTTGTCTTCTTTATGATACCCCAGTATTGTAAACAAAATTAGAAGAGATATTTAACACTGTATGGATGGCTATTATTTTAAGGGCTAGGAAAAAAATCACAATATAAGTAATTGAACTCACATGACAAAATTAAAAATTTATAATATTTTCTATAATATCATTATTACAACCTCATTAAGATATCTAAGCATAAGTAAAATTAATGGTTTATTTCCAAATGTAAGTGTTGATTTAGAAATTTTATTGATGGGTCAGTGCTGTGGCATAGTAGGCTAAGCCTCTGCCTACAGTGCCAGAATCCCATATGGGTGCCAATTCATGTCCCAGTGCTCCTCTTCCAAACCAGCTCTCTTGGGGAAGATGGTCCAGGTGTGGGCCCCTGAACCCATATGGGACACCTGGAGGAGGCTCCTGGCTCCTGGCTTTGAATCGGTGCAGCTCTAGCCGTTGAGGTCATTTGGGGAGCGAACCAGCAGATGGAAAACCTTTCTCTCTGTCTCTCCCTCTCTCTATCTGTAACTCTGCCTCTCAAATAAATAAATTAAAATCTTATAAAGGGGCTGGTGCTGTGGCTCAGTGGGTTAATGCCCTGGCCTGCAGTGCTGGTATCCCATATGGGTGCCAGTTCGAGTCCTAGCTGCTCCGATACAGCTCTCTGCTATGGCCAGGGAAAGCAGTAGAGGGTGGCCCAAGTGCTTGGAACCCTGCACCCACGTGGGAGACCCAGGAGAAGCTCCTGACTCCTGGCTTCAGATTGGCACAGCTCTGGCCATTGTGGCTAATTGGGGAGTGATCCATCAGATGGAAGACTTCTTTCTGTCTATCTCTCCACCTCTCCTCTCTCTGTGTAACTCTTTTTTTTTTTTTTTTTTTTTTTTTTACAGGCAGAGTGGACAGTGAGAGAGACAGAGAGAAAGGTCTTCCTTTTGCCGTTGGTTCACCCTCCAATGGCCGCCATGGCCGGCACACCACGCTGATCCGAAGGCAGGAGCCAGGTGCTTCTGGTCGCCCGTGGGGTGCAGGGCCCAAGCACTTGGGCCATCCTCCACTGCACTCCCTGGCCACAGCAGAGAGCTGGCCTGGAAGAGGAGCAACCGGGACAGAATCTGGTGCCCCAATTGGGACTAGAACCTGCTGTGCTGGCGCTGCAAGGCAGAGGATTAGCCTATTGAGCCGCGGTGCTGGCCCTCTGACTTTCAAATAAGTAAATCTTAAAAAAAAAAAAACAAAAAAAAAGAGAGAGAGAGAGAGAGAAATTTCATTGACAATGCCAGTTGCTACTGTCTCAGTGGGATAAAATTCCTCCAATTCTATGAAAAGTATTTTTTAAATCAAATATTAAGGAATTATTTTTGATGTGAAGAAAAGAAGGTAAATTTTAAGGAGTCCTTTTTTCTGGAGATGCATATTGAAACATTCATGGATAAAATTATATAATATCTAAGAGTTACTTAAAAATAATTCAGTAGAGGCAGGTGTTTGGCAAAGCAGTTAAGATGCTGTTTGGGATACCCACGTCTCAAATCGGAGTCTTGGGGTTTCAGTGCCAGCATCCTGCTGAAGGGCACTCCGGGAGGCAGCAGATGATGGCTCAAGAACCTGAGTCCCTGCTACTCATGTGGGAGATGCAGAGTGAATGCCAGCCCCCTGACGTCAGCCTGGGCCACTCCTGGCTGTGTGGCCATTTGGGGAGTGAACCAGTGGATAGAAGATGTCTCTCTCTCTTTCCTTGTAACTACCATTCGAATACATTAATTAATTAAAAAAAGAATAGATGAGATCATGTTTCAGTCCTTCCAGGGAAGACCTTATGGATAGTTTGAGATGACTGGTTTTTTACATCAGGGATATTCTGTACAGTTCTGTCTATAAGCCCAGTCTCTTGACCAATCAAATGTTAGGCCTTGGGAGTAATAGAGACGGAGGGAAGCAGAGAGAGGTCTTCCACGAGTGCTTCACTCCCCAAGTGGCCGCAATGGTCAGGGGCTGGTATAGGCAGAAGTCAGGAGTCAGGAGCTTTATCAGTCTCCCACACGGGTGCAGGGACCAAAGCACTTGGACCATCATCGACTGCTTTCCCAGGCACATTAGCTGGGAGCTCGAAACAGGGCCCACATGGGATGCCAGTGTTTGGTGGCAGCTTTACCCACTACACTGACCCCAATCTCTATCTTTTATATGATGCAGACATTTAGCTTTGTATTTCCTTTGCAGCTGACTTCCATACTAGAAGATGCAAAAGGTTAAGAGGTAATTACCGGACAAAAGTACAGATAATCAACTAACCATTAGCTAATTTGTTTTGCCACATTATACATATATTCCTATCTCTGAAGTCCTTTATCTGCTGTATTAAAACTCAAATCTTTGTGTGCAGCATTTTTTGACTCTTGAAAACACTGTCTCCAGGAAAGTACTTTACTACCACATTATTCTAGTTCCAAGGTACTTTTGGTTGTAAGATTTGCCAAAAATATAATAATCACTTTTTTTAGGAGAAAAAAGAAAATGACTGTAAAATTAATTCCAATTTTAGAAACACTGAAATGTGGAAAAATATATACCGGATGTGTTAGAATTGAGAAGACATTAAAATGTTTTTGAAGATTTATTTATTTGAAATGCAAAGAGACAGAGAGAGAAAGATCTTCCACTCATTAGTGCACTCCCCAAATGACCTCAACAGCTGGGCTGGGCCAGGCCAAAGCTAGGAATCAGGAACTCCATCCAGTTCTCCCACAGGGGACCCAAGTACTTAAGCCATCATCCACTTGCCTTTCTCGTGTGCTTTAGCAGGGACTTGTATTGTAAGTGGAATAGCTGAGATTTGAACCATCACTCCAATATGGATGAGGGCATCCCAAGTGGTAGCTTAATCCAGAACGCCACAATGCCTGTCCCTAAAATATTCTTTAAGTCTGCTTTAGCATTTAAAACGTTATTATTCCTGTAGAAGTCCTTAGGGAGTAACAGGAGTCAGAGAAAACTATACAAAGGGATCATTTAGGGGGACAACTTGGTGGCCTTCAGCTCCGGTCATAAAGGCAAAGCATTCAAGCACCAGGACACAGCAATAGAACCATGAGTGGGGAAAGGAGATGTGAAGAGAGCTTCTATGCAGGGATGGGGCATAAGATATATTACATCAGAAAATCTGCTGTATCTGGCTCTAACTCCAAATAATCCTAATTAATCAGAAACCTACAAGACCTTATCAAGGTGGGTCTCTCCCTTAGGAAACTTCTTCCCTTAGTTTGTTGTGAAAACCTAATGACCAGGCCAAGCACATGACCTCTCAGTCTGCTTAAGAAACAAGGCTGAAAATCTTCAGTAGAATGTTAACATTTTAAAATTCTATATGCTAAAAGATGCAGAATGTTTTGAGACTTAATACCAGATGTTTAATCATTAGGTGTTACTGTGTTTACCCAATAATTGGCTTCTTTCCTATAATGGATGGGTTTCTCTCTCAGAATGGAAAAATAAATTAAACAGAAATCAAATTCCCTGCATAAAGGTCATATGAGCTCTTTGTAACAAGGAGTGAGGTATTACAGTAAGTATACTGAACACCTGGTATTTAGTTTGGGTGGTTTGCTTCATTCTGTAAATGACAGTAACTAGTGTTTGTAAGTCGGGAACTATTAGAATGGTCACTTTCATGTCATAATTGCATCCTAACTCTCTGAAGAATTAACAACATAAAAATTGTGAGCACTTCATGATGAAATAAATAGGGGAAATAAGTATCTTTTAACAGTTTGAAATAGGATAGTGTTTAAAGATGAAGAGTAGAGAAGGAACAAAGGCAGCTTGGATTGTTTTGGAAGTTTTGACGCAATCTTTACCACTTCCAAAATCTAAATGGATACAAACTGTTACAAAACATGCTCAACATGTCTCAGCATTCTCCATCGCCATCCCTGATTTCTTCTTCCTAGGTGGAGAGGGCACCTCTGGGTGCAAACACTGGGTTTGGCATGCCATTCTGTTGTGCCAGTCTTGGGCAGAGGATCTCAGCCACCAAAGGAGCCGCCTCCATCATTCCTTGAGCACTTCTTTGTGCTAGGCAGCATGGGACTAAAGCTGAAGAAGGTAAAGTCCTTGATCTTCAGGAGCTATAACGTGGGTAAGGGGGAGAGGGGCCAGGGTTGGGACCCGAAAAGTAAACAGATCATTAGGCTACTGGGTATTGATTACAGGTGGGGATTACCAAACAGGATTACTTTAAGTCAGCCTGTGGTTTGTGTTTTAGAAGTGGGAGATGTGTGACAGTGTTGTACAGGAAGGCCCTCCCTGACATAACGATCAGAATTAGTCTTAACCAATGGATAGGAATTAGCCAGATGAAGCGCAGCAAAGGAATATGAAGAAGGAACAGAAGCAAACTGGCAGAAGTTGACAAGTCCTCAGATAGAAGCTGGGGCAGAAAAACAAGGAATATCATAGCTACACAGGCAGAAGCTGCAAAGAGGGTGAACAAAGATCAGATTGAATCTGCTCTGGGGAAGGGCCCTTCCCCCTTGTTTACTGATTCCTTTGTCTTAACCTGTGTCAAGGCTTCCAACCTGCTTCAGTAAAGAGCAGCCCAACAACTAACTTCACTTTTCTGGGTTTCGCACTTTGGCAAGTCACCATCTCTCACTTCCTGCCTGTTCTCCTTCCCTGTCATTCATTCCTGTTAGACCCCTTAAGTCAGTGCACTTGGCTGCTTGCTTGGTGCTCCAAATGCCTAACACCCAATCAAATAAAACTTATTTTGGTACGTATTCAAAGAATGAAACTACTCAAAATAAGGATCCTTAGATTTTTTTTCCTCTTTTTTGTTTGTTTATTTTTAAATGATTTCCAAAGAGATAGCCAAGAGCCAAAGGCTAGGGGCCAAGAAAGCCAATAATAATGAAAACAGCTTCTATCATGGACATTTGTTGTTAGCCTCCTTGGTGCATTAGTCCTGCCTTGTTCTCTGCACAGCGCCTTTTCCTCTGGGGTATCTACTACTCCCCACGCAGCCACGGTCTTCCAGAGGAGCTGACCCACTCCCTGTCTAGTTACAACGTCTCGTTCCTTCTATGCACAGCTCTTGGTTCTAGGGCAGGCACATGCTTAAGCAAATGAATGTCAGGATGCTTACCAGACTGTTGGAACCAAGTCATTCTTTGCAGATGAGGGAACACAGACTTTTTTGGAGCTGTTACCAACCTTCTCGTGAATTATGAGTGTTATTGGCAATAGTTGAAGGCTGACATTGTAGAAGGCAGAGTGGAAAGATGGAAAGCAATTGAGTCCTTAGTGACATGGCTGAGTTCTTAGCGACATGACTGATGACCTAGAGAGTCTGAATTCTTAGTGACATAAATGAACCCACAAGTCTGTCCTATTCCTAGACTTTTCATTTTCACGAACCAATACATTCTCTTATTGTCTAAGCCAGTTTGAGTTGTGCTTTTTTTGTTACTTTCTACATAAAATACTTCAAGCTATCTAGCTACTTTTTCTTAGGGCATACTATACATTCCAGGCATTGTAATGAATGGTCTACAAAGACTAATTCTCATAACCATAATTTCTTCATTTTTTATCATGGTAAAATATACACAATGTAAAATTTCCCATTTTAATAATTATTAGGTATACACTTTTGTGGCATTAAGTACAATGTTGTGGAACCATCACTGCTATTTCCAATCACAACTATATTTTGTGGTTGGTATCACTATCCTCATTTTGCTAAGAAGGAAACTATTCCTCAGAGAAGCACAGTACCCAAGTCAGACCACCAACTACTGGTATACTCTGGATGTAAACCCAAATCTGCCTGACTGCAAAACCCACATTCTCATACTTCATTATAGTGCCAAATTAAAATTTTCAGGCAAAGAAACAAGAAATCTTGGTCAAATTACAAGCTTGGAGTCCACAATGTAGAGATCAGAATCCCGGGAGGAGCTGCTGGAGCAAATAGGAAACAGGTAGGGAACAAAAAGTGACCAGAACACAGGTCACCAAAGGAAGGACAGCAGAGTTTGGAGTCAGGGGAATAAGGGAAACCATTCCAGTTGACGAAGTAGGGTTAGAAAGGGGGCTCATCAGTGGAGATGGCAAGAATATCTGGTTGTACTGGTTCCCCAACTCTAGTTGGAGGTGAACAATCTGCGCCCTGCCCACTTACTTCCCCAAAGGATCCTGACCCAGAGACTAATAAACTATATTTTAAAACAAAAATACCTTCAATTTTAATGTTAGGCATTCATTAAAATAAGTCATATAATAAAGCTGATCTGTATCAAGAGGGAGATACATCCTTTAAATGAGGTCTGTAATGACTGGAAAGCTCTTATTTCCTTCTTGTTAGGACAAGATAGATTCTAAGTGGTGCTCCCCCCCACCCCCCAAATCACAAGCTTCTGTGCTAAAAGCTATACACCTTTGATGAGTATCTCTAAACTGTTTACTTTTTAACTAAGGGTTTTTAACTAAGGCTATTAGAATGCTAGAAGGTGTTTAATCTCTTGATCTGTTTGTTTTCAAAAGTCTGACTCCTTTCATTTGTGATCCCAGGTAAGTAGTAGCTTGAAGGGTTTTACTAATACAAGAAGGTCAGTTCCCTAATTTTCAATTTCCGTAAGTGTCAGAGGCTGTCTTGGAATGGGGGCAGGGAAAGTTATAAGAAGGGATAGTGGAAGACTCCCTGATGTTTTCACACTCCCAAATCTGGAATTTCACACCAAGGCCCCTTGCCTGGTGGTGTACTGAACAAAAATCTTAACATTTTCTCAAAATTGTTGTTATATATAAATCTATGTGCTGACCTCGATGGTTCAAACGGAGCCCACCAGATAGAAATACATGACTGAGGCAGGAGTCTCACAGAGTCAATGTCATTTGATATGACTGACATATGTAGGCAGCTTATCATCCTTCCTCCTTCACAACAGCACTTGGGCAGTGACTGTCCATCATGTATGTGTACACTCTGTTTTCTTTTTTTTTTTCTTTTTTTTATTTTTTGACAGGCAGAGTGGACAGTGAGACAGTGAGAGAGAGAGAGACAGAGAGAAAGGTCTTCCTTTTGCCGTTGGTTCACCCTCCAATGGCTGCCGCGGACGGCGCGCTGCGGCCGGCGCACCGCGCTCATCCGATGGCAGGAGCCAGGTGCTAGGTGCTTTTTCCTGGTCTCCCATGGGGTGCAGGGCCCAAGCACTTGGGCCATCCTCCACTGCACTCCCAGGCCACAGCAGAGGGCAGGCCTGGAAGAGGGGCAACCGGGACAGAATCCGGTGCCCCGTCCGGGACTAGAACCCGGTGTGCTGGCGCCGCAAGGTGGAAGATTAGCCTGTTGAGCCACGGTGCCGGCCCACTCTGTTTTCTAAACAGATTTTTTTTTGGGGGGGTGAGGAGACAGAACATAAATTTTTCTCTTATTTGTTTGAGTTTTTACCCATGTCTACCTCTCCACCTCTCCACCTTGAGACAGCCTATCTTTTCAGAAGGAGCCATGGAAGATGATGGCTGTGTCACCCTGTGCAGTAGGAACAAAAACTGAGCAGCAGTAGATAGGCTGCCACGCAAAAGGAAGGCTGAGAAAGCACTGGCTCTAGTCATGTGGGAGCCCTGGGAAAAGGAGCTATCTGGCACCCCTTCAAGCCAATATTCTTTAAATAGCTGAGGGCAGAGAGAAATTCATTTTCTATTAATATAAAACGTATAGCTCTTTATGGTCAAAACAAAGAATTTATTACATGCATTGAATATAGGAAAATTTCCACATTTTTGGAATTGTCTTTCATTTCACATTTTTTCTTATCACTTCTAACTTGAGTAGCAATAGTTACCAAGCAGAGGTAAATTATAATTACAAAATCTTGTTCATAATACATTTACAAGTTCTTTTTTCCCCCTTAGTTTTTATTTTATAAAAACTGTTCTAACTTTTCCAAAGTTCCTGTTCTTTCTTCATTTTTCTTTTGGGAATTTCTGAGTTATACAACTTATTGTAGGCTGTGCTCATGGCTTTAAATGTAGAAAATAGCCATCTGTCTTTAAAAACAGGGTTAGAAGTTTGGGGTAGATTCCCAACCCAAGTCCTACTCCACCTCTTTTCCCAACTGGCTTCCTTAGGGGAGATGCTTACCTGTAACCATACTCCAATGAGAACCCCAGGACCATTTTATTATCAAGTAAGCAAATTCCCCCCAATTTTTTTTTTTTTTATTTTGACAGGCAGAGTGGACAGTGAGAGAGAGAGACAGAGAGAAAGGTCTTCCTTTGCCGTTGGTTCACCCTCCAATGGCTGCCGTGGACGGTGCACCGCGCTCATCCAATGGCAGGAGCCAGGTGCTAGGTGCTTTTTCCTGGTCTCCCATGGGGTGCAGGGCCTAAGCACTTGGGCCATCCTCCACTGCACTCCCGGGCCACAGCAGAGGGCTGGCCTGGAAGAGGGGCAACCGGGACAGAATCCGGTGCCCCAACCAGGACTAGAACCTGGTGTGCCGGCGCCGCAAGGCGGAGGATTAGCCTGTTGAGCCATGGCGCCGGCCGCAAATTCCCAAATTTAAAGTGAAGCTTGAGGGGTGTGTGTTTGGCGTAATGGTTAAGATGTCACCTACGATGCCTGCATCCTATATGACAGCGCATAGGTTTGAGTCCTGGCTCTGCTCCCCATTCCTGCTAATGTGCACCCTGGGAGACAACAAGTGATGACTCAAATTGTTGTGTCCCTGCTATCCACATGGGAGACCTGGGTTGAGTTCGTGGCTCCAGGCTTCAGCTGCCCTGGCCCTAGCTACTGTGGGCATTTGGGAAGTGAACCAGCAGATGAGAGTGGTGTGTATTTCTCACTCTGTCCCTCAGCCTTCCCTCCCCCAACAGATTGATTTATTTATTTGAAAGGCAGAGTGATAGGGAGGGAGAGACAAATAACAGTTTTCCTTCCACTGGTTCATTCCCAAATGCCCACAACAGTCAGGGTTGGGCCAGGTCAAAGCCAGGAACCAGAATCCCATCTGTGTCTCCCACAAGAGTGGCAGAGTTCCAAGACTTGGGCCATCATCCACTGCCTTCTCAGGAACATTCGTAGAAAGCTGGATGGGAAAGAAGCACAGAACAGCCAGGACTTGAACAAGCACTCCAAAACGGGATGCTGGCATCTCAAGTGACAGCTTAACCTGCTGTGCCACAACACTAGCCCCTCTACATCTCTTTCCATTAAAATACATAAATAAAATTTTTGAAAGATTTTTTTAAATTGAAAGACAGAGTGACACACACTCAGAGAGGGAGAGACAGAGATCTTTCATCCACTGCTTCACTCCCCAAATGGCCACAACAGCAAGGGCTGGGCCAAGTGGAAGCCAGGAGCCAGAAATTCCATCTGGGTCTCCCAAGTGAGTGGCAGGGGTCAAAGCACTCGGACCATCTTCTGCTGCTTTCCCAGGTGCATCAGCAGGGAGCTGGATCAGAAGCAGAGCAGCCAGGATGCAAATCTGTGCTTAGATATGGGGTGCTGGCATCACAGGTGGTGATTTAACCAACTCTACCACAATACCAGGCCCATAAATAAAGTTTTTAAATAGGGACCCGTGTTGTGGCATAGCAGGTTAAGCCACTGCCTGAAATGCTGGCAGCCCATATGGGTGCCAGTTAGTGTCCCACCTGCTCATCTTCTGATCCAGCTCTCTGCTAATGCACCTGGGAAGGCAGCAGAATACAGCCTCAGTACTTGATTCCCTGCTACCTATGTTGGAAATCCAGGTGGAGTTCAGGTTTCTGGCTTTTGCCTGGCCCACCTTGGCCATTGTGGCCATTTGGAGAGAGAGCCAATGGATAGAAAATCTCTTTCCCTCTCTCTAACTCTGCCTTTCAATAAATAAATAAATATTTAACAATACATAAAGTGAATTGGGCTACGGCTGAGTCGAGGCCAGGAAGCCCAAATGGGACCTTTTACTTTTCCAGTTCCAAATCTTGGGAACTGCTCTCATGTGTGTTGGAAAAACAGTGCAGATAGGAACAAGACTCAAGTAGAGACGTATCCAGAGCAGAGCACAAGTCCACCTACCTGAATGAGACTGACTTCCAGGCCCATGGAGTTTGGAACACAGAGGAGAGGAGAGGAGGATGAAATCTTCTCATCTGCCTATTGATTTCTTACTCTAATGGGGAAAAAGTATGCCTAACAGTCTGCTGAACCTAGGGGTAGAAAATGAAAACACAGGCACTGAGGCCTGGAGGAGGTCCAGCAAGTGCCTCTCAAGGTCGGGATCCCTTCCCCTGGGGAAGGTCCAGGACCTCTGAGCAGGCTGGTTGCTGAGTGGAGGACCTAACCAGAGGGTAGATGGAGGAGCAGAGGCTTGGGTGGACGCTTAATGAGCTCTAACAGAAAAGCAGAGAGATAAGTGGAATCCACTCAACCCCTATCCCTCAAGCCTATTTTTTTTTTTTTTAATAACTAGGCTTAACTATCAAACCTCTGTTGGCCTAGGACTTATCCCACGAGGAGAGGTTAGCCGCTCCCTCAGTTACCAGCAGTGCTCCTCATTGCACATTCTCATGCCCAATCAGAGGCACAGTTAAGCTGTTCCTCCCAAATGTTCAGGAATGGGTCAGGACAGATCCTTACTCAATTTAACTTCAAGGCCACACTGCACCCTAGGCCACACAGTCATGTCCTAATCTATTTTCCATTTGAAATTATGTCTCATCGAGGGACATTGTTTGAAATTGGTCAACAGGGAAGATTACTTTCACAATTCCAAATAAAACAACAAAGAATGGCAGAAATTATTAAATTCCCAGAGAAATTCAAATTCAAAATGAACTCTTCTTCCTATTGTAAACTCCTAGGACCTGAAAACCCAAGAAACTCTTTTCTCCTTCATTTCCTGATCTTTCCAGTCTCTGTCAGGGGGTTCTCCCTCAAATAACTTGGGGCTTTGGGTCTTATGGCAGTCACTCCACCTTCTTTCACTACAATGGGTGTAGCACCTCCTGTACTTTGAGCATTGAAGTAAACAACCCAAATCTCTCACATCTCATAAATGTAAAAGCAGACATGATCCCTGCAGTAATAGCATTTTGCAAACAAAATGATGTTCCTAGAACCCAGTGTGTAAACCTTTGTTGCTGTTGCTTATCAAAAATAGTAGCGGACACAGAGTTCTCCGCAGAAAAGGGAATAACACAGAGGAAGCAAACGATGAAGACAGAACATCTCTTGGCTTCTCCTTGCCAGGATGCCTATTAGAATACACAAGTTGTGATTTAGAATTCAGTTAGGATAAATTTCTCATCGAGAGATTAACTGAAACACCATACTTCTAATAAGGATATAATTGACTTCCTACACAACATCTTCTCCTCTCCCCCTCTGAAACCCCAGTGTTTTCTGGAGACCTTCATTTGCTTCTTCTCACTCAACCAACCTCAAGTGACAAGACCAACCAAGTCTGATTGCTGTAAGAGTAATCCCTTACCCTTGCCTGTGGTTAATTCCAGAATGGGCACAGGGCCTCGTTAGTTAAAAAGAGACATGAGTTGATTTTCAAGGGGGGTAGCATCTGCAATGTCTAATCTGCAATGTCTAGATAATACCCAAGTCTTCCTTCTTTCCTTTGGTATTCTTTCCACATTTTGAATACTTCCATTTCCCTTTTGATTCTAGTGTCTCTGACCTGGAAGCACAATGTTGTATTGAGACTGACTTCTATTGAGTGCCACTCCTTTTTCCCCCCATGTGTGAACACAGAACATCCACTTTTAAAACAGGCAGCTCTGGGGCTGGTGTTGTGGCACAGCAGTTTAGGATGCCACCTACATCTCGGGCATCCCATGCACGTGTCAGTTCGAGTCCCCACTGCTCCATTTCTGATCCAGCTCCCTGCTAAGATGCCTGAGAAGGCAATGGAGGATGGCCCAAGTGTTTGGGCCTCTTTCACCCACATGGGAGACCTGGATAGAGTTCTGGGCTCCTGGCTTCAGTCTGGCCCAGCCCTAGCAGTTCCAGCCATCTGGGAAGTGAATCAACAGATAGAAGCGCGCGCTCTCTCTCTCTCTTGCTCACCTCCTTGTAACACTGCCTTTCAAATACATTTTTAAAATCTTTTTCAAAAATTAGGCAACCCTGTGGTCCATGCTTAAGGCCTTGCAGCCGATTTTTTTTGAGTATTCATCTGCCCCCAGCAGGAACCCAAGAATTTAAAAACTTTAGGACACAGCTGTTGCCATTGTTTCTTGCTCTAGAACTCCTTTGTTCTATTAACCTTGCTTATTAAAACTTTTAAAACACACACACACAAGATCTTCCTACCTGAAAAGTACCTTAGCTGTATTCCTGCACCGCCACCTGATGCTGCTATTGATGTTTCCAAAGGCCAGAATGTCAGCATCATAGGGGAGGCTCATATGCACTTCCTCAGACAGGTGCTCTTCTCTGAAAGCCCCAGCTGAGAGCTTTCAGATTTCCCCAGCTTGACTAATTTGTGCCACCTTGTGTATCACTTTCTGCCATTTCTCTGTTACATTTTTCTATCAATCACTACTTTCAAGGAGGCCCAAATGCATATTTTTAACCTGCCACTTAAATTGATCCAATTCTTTCTCTAATATAGGTAAAACTTCAACTGCTTTTTTTACATTCTTTCTAGGCCTATGTATTTATTTCCTCACCTCCTTCAACTCTTTATTTATTTTTTAATTTTTAAAGATTTATTTTGGGGGCCAGTGCTGTGGTATATGGGTTAACACCCTGGCCTGAAGTGCCTGCATCCCATTCCATTTGGTCGCTGGTTCTAGTCCTGGCTGCTCCTCTTCTGATTCAGCTCTCTGCTATGGCCTGGGATAGCAGTAGAAGATGGCCCAAGTCCTTGGGTCCCTGCCCCGACGTGGGAGACCCGGAGGAAGCTCCTGGCTCCTGGCTTCGGATCAGTGCAGCTCCGGCAGTTGCAGCCATCTGGGGAGTGAATCAGCGGATGGAAGACCTCTCTCTCTGTCTCTACCGCTCCCTGTAACTCTGCCTTTCACATAAATAAAGTCAAGGTATTCTGCATCTAACACAGGATTCTCAGTTCCAACATTGTTTCAATGGAGAACTCCTGCAGGGAAGATCTCCTCCCACCACTTTTAACCCATGTCTAATCTTCACTTACTGTTTTTCTACCTCTAATCCTTGGTGTTGTGTTTCCTCGTTTTAAAAATTTTCTTAGGCCATCCATTTTCTAGCCATATTTCCCCATAACAATATACCAGCTTCTCTCATACAACGTCCATGCAATCTTGAAATTCATCAAGGTCTGAAAGAACACTGCAACCACCTCCAGCAGCAAGAACAGTAATTGCTAACAGCTTCTCGCGCCTCTACTACTCACCAAGCACTGCTCTAGTACTGTATAGGTATTAATTCACTCAGTACTCCTGGCGGTCCCACAAAATGATCCCCTCCATTTTACAGATGCAGAAACAAACCCAGAGAGGTTAAGGAATTTGCCCAAGGTCAGAGAACCTGTATGTGGCAGAGCTCCCGTGTCATGTGCTATCCTCACACCTCCCCACTCTGTGTCACCTACCAGTCCTTCCCTAATATATCACTTTTATTATTTTGGCCTTGTCTTCTCTCAACACCTAGAAATTGGGCTCTCTTTTAAAAAAAGCACAATTAAAGATTTATAACCATCTACCACAGCCCATCCTAAATCTTGAACATAATTAATTTCTTTTAATAGTGCTATGTCTGTATTATTCCACAGGGAAGGGTATTAAAGTTTGATTCTATAATTCTTTAAAGATAACCTGTATTATGAGTATCATTGAATTGTGTGCTTACCAGGTTTTTCTGGTAAATTTAAATCCTTAGTTCCAAGTTAATTTTCACTACCTAGCTGATAAAATATTATCTGGGCATGTACTAAAGAATGAATTTTTGCAGCTTAGTGAGATAAGTCATTCATACTCTAACAAGGATCTTTTAAACAGAGCTGGTTATCCCTGCAGGGAAGCCATATTCAGATCAAACTAATTTCTTAAATGACATAAAAGGAGTGAGCAGCTTTGAGGTGTCTTATGTAACTGACTGAGTGGTGATGGCTTGGGACTAGATGATGGAATGACAGAGGAAAGGGAAGCTGAATCTTTGAAATGGTAAAAATTATAATTTAAAAATCACAGTAAATATCACCTGCCATATATTAAAAGTGATTAAAGAGCTTATTTTTCCTACACTCCTATTGTGATCGGTTTTGTAAACAAATAATTTTAAATACACTAACCTGTTAAGCACCAGTAATTAGTTGAGAAAAACAAACATAAATGTTCTTAAATAGAGAGCAACCCTGAGGGAATCCAGTCCTCTGAAATTATGCTGTTACTGAAATTATTCTGGGAGACTCCTACCTCAAATAAAATTCCCCTTTACATTTTCCTGTTTTATTTTTTAATCATACATAACTTCTATGCTAATTAATGGACAAGATTATTTGCTAATGTAAGACCTGATAGTGGATAAAACCCTCTGGAATATTTTGAGCTTTCATCAACACAATTAAGGGTCTTTAACACCTGTAAAGGGAAAAAGCATAGATTGGCAGACAGTAGCTTTGCTCCTAAGCAGTTTGGGGATTTGGTTTTGTCACCTCGCTTCTTTGCACTTCAGTTTCCCAGTCTGTCAAACACAGAAATGAAATGATCTCCAAGACCCATCACAACTCTCACATTCCACAATTTTAAGATGGATTAGAACACCTTTATACAAAAAGGTCTCCAACATTTAAACCCTTGAAATAAACTAAAAATATGTAGAAACTGGTGACAATGGGGGTAGCATAACATTTTTTATTATCTCTCAATAGATGTTTCACTAGTGTTAAACTAGTTTATTCCTGGCATTTCATCAGCCATCATGGCTCCAAGGAAGGGAGCAGAACAAATGTGAAGTGTGAAGAGAATCCAGTGCATAAGGAAAATTCCAGACATACAAGGAGAAAAATCTATCCCTTATAATTATGGAAAGAAAAGAGGCCAAGGAAGAGGTAATCAGACCCAGTGTCCTTACTTTCCATTCCCTTCCACACTGTGAACTTGAATCAGATGTACGTAGTTGATGCATTCACATAGACATGGGGAAATCCAACATAGTTGGGGATAGTGGTTTGTTTCCCTGGGCATGCCTGTGAAAGGCCTAGATCTCTAAGAGCTCTGCTTTGAGCTGAACAGCACATTCAGTATGACATAAGAAGAGTAATACAACAATGGTAGAGGGAGGTGGCTCAGTGGATCAGCCCAAAGCAAGGCTCCTGGTTCATCAAGGCTTACATGTACTCATGGAATCCATCAGTGCCCAGGTGTCCCAGGGAGGAGATACAGTGATGCAGTGAGGATCAATGGAGACCGGGGTCAGTACAACAGGCTGTACTGGGGAGAGCTAGAACAAATGGCTCAGGTATGGGTCTCTATGTGGTATCTCCCAAGGGCAGAAATGACCAGTTTTACCTCTGGGGCTAGAAGTTCTACTGTCAGCCCACACCAGCTACTCCATATGGAAGGACAAAACACAGGCTGGCATTTATGGCTTAGATGCCCTTCCCTGATGCCATGGATGCCTCCTCATCCCTCAGGGTCACTACCAGCTCAGGATCACTGTGTGAATTAGGTAAAGGTGCTTCCTTTCTCAAAATACTTTACTTCCATCAAAAAATGGTCATAAAATACTGATTGTATTAGAACAAGGCATCTACTACCATATGCTAGAATTCCAGAATATGTAAAAATACCCTCCAAATTCACACAATAATTTATTTATATTTATACAGTAATTTATATATAAAATATATATTTAAATATATATAAATGAAAGGCAGGCAGGGAAATAAAATCTGAAAAACAGCTTTTACAGAAAAAAGTTTAAATAATGTAGGGATCTGAGGTTAAAAGTTACAGGAAATAAGCTGCTTTGTACAACTAAAGGAATTTAAGTAAATCTGTAACTCTTTATGGCCAAGATTTTGCATTTAACTGGTATTTCCTATAGCACTTTTACACATTAATCATATGTGGAAGGAACCAGCAAGTACTTGAATAAAAAATATTTAGAAATATCAGAATTATGGACACATTTATAAATAAAGCACCACGCACTCCTCCTATATTGACTGCCCCGCCCCCATTTATCTAAATTTTACCCATTTGCACTAAGCTAACCACCATAAAAACCTGGCGTTCTGGTTGTTTTCAAATAGTTGTCCTCCTCAATTATTTTCCTGAGAAGTAAACTTATTATCTATTCTATTTTCCATACCAAAGATCTCAGAATTACAGACTTTTTAAAGACTACAAACAAGATCACGTAGTTCGAAGTAACTTGTGATTTAAAGGCAGTGCGGAACCGAGGTATGCAGAAAGGTACTTTGTCTGGATTCACATACCCCGTCTGGGACAAGGCGACTTGGGCTCACCTCTCCCTGAGCCGCCCCAACAAGGCTTCCCTCTCAGTCTCACGCTTTGTAATCGCTTAATTGTCTATCTCAAACCTAGACACCAATCGATCAAACTCAAATGAGAGGGAAATCACGGGTCTGAAAACCAGAGGATCAGGTAAGCTGCCAGTTTTACCACATGCAGAAAAAAGAAACAAAACACAGAAAAAAGAGAGGGAAGAATTGAAAAGAGTACATTTTTCAGCCATCGCAATAGCAGCTAGGGAGCAAAACATTTTCCTTGGGGAAAGATTATGCTGAACGGAGCAGATACAGACACAAAAGATAATTCCTCTTGGGGGTTTTTCTATTCCTTTGAGTCTGTGGGATCTAAAAAAAAAAAAAATTGTAAATCACATAAACAACCCAACCTCAACATTTACTTCTCTCACATGTTATTTTCCCGAACACTTACATAGCCCACTTCTCCAAAAAGCAAAGCAAATGGACAAAAGGTCAAAGGCTTCTGAAGGCTTGGATGACTCTGATTAGGAACCGATTCCAAACTTCGGTGACCGAGCTCCAAAGCTCGGTAAAGTGGATCGCCCAGGTCTGCAAATACCTTCAGCCCCGGCTGAAGGGCACAGGGTCTCTAGCGCTCCCTACAGCTCAGATTTGAACTTACCTACCCCCAGAAAACCCCAGTCACCAAAGCTCTGCTCCCTCACTCCACTTTCTTTCCGCTCAAAAATTCGGGTGAAGGTTGGCGTGCAAGGGAAGCCCGAAACGACGAGCCCAGGAAGGATTAATCACTTCTCCCCATTACATCAGCAGCCCCCGCCCTTTCCCCCGAGCACCTCCTCTCCTGGAACCGCCGCCACGCACTGGCGCTCCCTGCGCCCACCCCCCGCTCTATTATATGCCCTGATACCTCCCCATTATCACCCGCCCCGCTACACTCCCCCTCTCCTCTTCCCCCTCCGCGGCGGGGGAGGGAGGAAACCCAAGAGAGGAAACGGGGCGTTGAAGGAAGGGACTTGGCGATAAGAGCGGAGGCCGCATTGGCCCGGAGGTTGTGCAGGCAGCTCCTATTGGCCGCTCGACCGGAATCCCCGCCCCCTCCTTCCCCGCCCATCCACCCCTCCCCCTCCCCGCCGCCCCGCGGCCCTCCCCCGCGCCCCTGGCCAGCCCCGCGGCGGGGAGGGACCGACTGGGCGAGAGTGGAGTCTCCGGCGGTGTCAATGGCTCCTCCTGCCACGGAGCAGCAGCAGAAGCAGCGGCGACGGGGCTAGGAGGAGGAGGAGGAGGCTCCTTTAAGGAGGAGGAACGACGACGCCTCTTTTTCCCCCTATCTCCTCCCTTCACACTCATTTCCCCTTCGCGGAGGAGAGAAGGGGGGGAGGAGAGAGAAGAGGCCGAAGAAAGAGAAAAAAATTCGTTTCAGAAATCTCTTTCAGGGGGTGTAGGGGGAAGGAAGGGGGAAACGAGGAGCCGGGCGCCCCCTGCTCCCTCCCTCCCTCCGCTCCCTCGCTTCTCCTCCTTCTCCCTTCCTCTCCCGCCCGCCCACTCCCCCCGCCGCTGGAGACGCCGCTCGGGAGTCGGCGGGACCGGGCTCCGTCTCCGCCGCCGCGCTTCGCCTCGGGATCCCCCGGCGGGCGGACGCCCTTTCTTTCTTCCCTCTCGCTCGCTCTGCCCGTCTTTCTGCCTCCGTCCCTCGCGGCCGCCCCGCCCGGCGGCCTCGGCCTTCCCCGCGCTCAGGCCCGGCCGGCCTAGCTCGCTCTCCTCCGCCCGTCGTCCCCAGCCTTTCTCTCGACTCGGGGTCCCGCTCGCCCCTCCGCCCTCCGCGGCGCCCCTTCCCCTCGCCCCTCTCCTCCCTCCCCCCTCTCCCCACCCCCTTTCTCCTGCCCCGGAGCTCGCGGTGCGTGTGCGTGTTCGTGTGTGTGTCCCTCCGCCAACGCCGCCACCTCAGCCCGGCAAATGAACTCCGTCCGAGCCGCCAACCGGAGACCCAGGCGAGTGTCGCGGCCGCGCCCGGTGCAGCAACAGCAGCAGCAGCCCCCGCAGCAGCCGCCGCCGCCGCAGCCGCCCCAGCAGCAGCCGCCGCCGCAGCAGCAGCCGCCGCCGCCGCCGCAGCAGCAGCCGCCGCCGCCGCCACCGCCGCCTCCGCCGCTGCCTCAGGAGCGGAACAACGCCGGCGAGCGGGGTAAGGCCGCGCTCTCGGGGGGCCGCCCGCGGCCCGGGCACTGCGGGCGGGCGGGGGCCTGAGCGCCCGGGGGGTGGGCGAGGGGCGCTGCGCGGAGGCGGGTCCCCCGGTGCCGCAGTGTCAGCCCGGGCCGGGCCGCGGCCGGCAGGAAAAGCCGCGGCTTCCCCACTCGCCCGGGCTCTCGCTCAGGCCGCGCTTTGTTTGGTTTCGGGGGCTCGGCACTCTCCACCCCCACCCATCCCTCCGGCTTCTCCGCCCGATCGCGGACCCCGCGGGAGTCTGTTGGTGGCTGGGGCGGGTGGGGGCCGGCTGAGGGGGGATTTCCCCCCTTTTCTGCCGCCTTCCACGCTCTGGGCTGCCCTTCCTGATGGTAGGTGGGGGGAACGCCTGCGAGGGATGGGGCGGTGGGGCTGGCTGGGGAACTTGTTTTCCCCCTTTTCTCGGTGGTAGCCTCCCCCTTCCCGCGGAGGAGGGGCGCGGGCGGAATCGGAGTGGTCCGTGGTGCTGGCCGGGGAACTTGTTTCCCCCGCCCCCCCTCCCTGGTCACGGGGTAGGGGGAGCCGCGACTCCTCTCCCAACCCCACGGTGTTTGCTGCGCAGTTTGCCTTTAGTTGCAGAGGACCCGTTAAATCAAGACCTTTAAATAAATAAATATAGACCCCATCGGCCATTTCCAGCCCCCTCCCTCGTGTGCAGTGCAGTCACCCTTCCGCGCTCTCGGCACCCCTCGCCTGTCCTCCCCGGCGCGCTGAGGTGCGACCCTCCATCTCCAAGTGGGGCCTGAACGTCCCTTGCTGAGACCCGGCCCCTTGGGATCGTGTGTGAGTGTGTGTGCGCGCGCGCGCGTGTGTGTTGTGTCCAAGGCCTAGTGAAATGTGTCATTTGGACCCAACTGTGCAGCACTGTCTGGCAACCACCATTGTCTAAGGGCTGAGGCTCCCTGGGGTTGGATTCCTGCTTTAGCAAAAATAATCTTCAGTCCTACTTGGATGATGTGGTTATTTGGGGAAGGCTAGGAGGTGGGGGTGTTACACCTTGGTCTCTATTCTCTTTATTAAGGAGCAGCTCGAAGTGTGTGTGGGGGGGGGTGGTGGCGGCAGTACCGTGTTTTTGTGTACGGTGGTGGTTTTAAGGAGGAGAATTGTTAGGAGACATTTTGCGTGTTTTAGTTGGCGGATTAAGGTTAATTTTACATGCGTTGATTGTCACACCTCCTTTGATTTAGGGGGTTGCCATTAAACGCCTTTAAACACTATACATTCTTTCTTTAAAAACTGCTTCATTGTTGTAGTAGGTCAACATTTTTAATAAACGAGGGAGGGAGATGTTGATGTGAAAAATAGTTGAAATGTTTTTCACTAGTCACTGTTACAGATAGTCTTTGAGAAAGCAGCTTGCTGTGTATTTCTTTAAAGAATGTTTTAAGCCAGTTAGAGGGTTTGTGCAACATGGTATAGGTATGCTTAATGATTCTTTGAAAAATTGGCTAATTTTTTCGTAAATTAAAAAAAAAAGTCCCACCACTTGCTTTCATATGTGTGTATCAGAGTTGTTCTGGTGGTCCATTCAAATAATACCCAAATCTCCTTCCAGAATTGGCACTATGTATAATGGGGTTCAAAGAATTTTTTTCAGAAAAAGGAGACACTCCACTGAAGTCCTAGCATTTAATGTTAAGGAGTCAGTTGCTACAGGAAGCTTCAAGATGTAGTGATTTGTTAATAGCAGCACTGAATCAGGCAGTGTCAGCCAGACTTAATTTAGTCCCATTGTGTACTTTCAAATATTAATTCTGGATCTCCATTTCACGGTTTGTGTGTAATTTCAAACTTTGTTGAGGTAATTTCCTTTTTGGACACTTCATTTGTTCAAAATTATTAACTACTAAAGTTTATTTCCACTTAATTTGAGGGAAAACGACTCAGTTGTTGGCAGTCACACACCAGTGTCAATTTCTTTTCATTGATGTTCATAAATTGATAAAGAATCAAAATTTCAGTATGTACCTAACCAAATGGTAAATGAAATGCACTGTAGAATGGTTGCTTTGCTGCTGTTAGTAGAAATGTGTTCTGGAGCTTCTGTGTTTGGCATGGAAGGGAAAAGTTGTTGCTGATGAGCCTTCAGAGTTTTAAAAATAGTCTTTCAGGGGGCACATAAATGATCTCAAAATGAAGAAACCATTAAGATGAATTGCTAGACGTAAAGATTATGCTAGTGTTATATAAAAACATATCATGCTTTGAAAAATTGGCATTTTGATTGCACTTTTTAAATTCTCAGAAGTTAGCTAAGAAGAGTATTTTGAGAGTTTTATGGAGCATGCTGTTTCTAGTTTGGAAATGAGGTTTTGTTATTGTTTGAGAATATGCTGGGTTTAATTTTGATAAGATTTTAAGGAACTAAAGCTTAAAAAATGCTAGTGTGTGTGATTATTTTCTCTTTAAAAACCCTCTGAGGTAACTAACTTTTGATGGATATGTAAGTTGCATTTGATAGGTAGAGTTACATAATGGTATATTGGACAGTTTTCCAGGTAGGGCATTAAAGTGAGATTCAAGTTTTAAAACAAATTAGTTTAGTTTATATATAAAATAATTTATTTCATATGAAGATGTACTTTAGGGTTTTTAGTGGTTATAGAATAATTAGAAGGTAATATTTTTTGCAAGAAGAAATTGTTAGACTGGTTTTTAGCTGCTGCTTCACCAGGTCATTTGGAATAAAAGCTTCCTTGACACTACTTTTTAAAAAACACAGGTATATATACACCTCCACACACACATATATGTACATACATACATAGATGTGGGGGGTGGTGTATATAGTTTTATTTGTAATGGCCAGTATTTGAAGAAAAAATGGAATCTTACGGAATGAAATCTGAAGAGAATTCTTCAACCCTCCATGGAGAATTTCTTGGACTCCAAATTGGGAAGTGCTGGCCTGAGTAGTTCATGAAATGTCTTCGTTTGTGTTGTTTAAAATGGTTTGTTATAAGACTGAATACTGATCACTAGCTTTTTTAAAAGTTTTAAATTTCTGAATTTGTTATTTTACCACTTTAGACTACTAGAAAAATAATTTGTGTTTATATAATAATTTGATAGTATATTCCGTGATTCAATAAAATAGAAAGTAGTGTGGGGTTTGTTTCTTAATATATGTATAAATAAATTTTAAGAGGATTTATTTTTTGTAACCATACTGCTGAATTTATCTTTATTCTAGAATTCTATTTGTAGTTTTATTTTTTTTTTTCTAAAAGTGTAGGGAAAGCTTTCAAGTCTGCAGATACTGAGTATTCAGCTCACTTGTTTTTAGTTGTTAAGTTAATTACATTGAATAGGTAACAAATGCACATAATTTTTAAAGTCCCCTTCCTACACACCTGCCTCTGGCTACTAAATTCTACCTGGGATCAATCACTGTTAGTTTCACATTTGTTGTGTTTTAATGAAAGGTGAAATTTGGGGTCTGGAAATATTTGCATGAAAGTTTTTGAAAATATTAAGTTTTTTGTAGTTATCGGAAAAGCACAGGACTATTTTTAAGTGCTGGAATATTTTTTTTAAATGTATTTTTGTTTGAAAGTTACAGAGAGAGTGAGAGGGAGAGACAGATCTTCCACCTGCTGGTTCACTTCCCAGATGGCTGTAACTGCTGGAGCTGAGCTGGTCCAAAACCAAGAGCTCCCACGTGGATGCAGGGGCCCAAGTAGTTGACTCATCTGCTGCTGCTCTCCCAGGTGCATTAGCAGGGGGCTGGATCTGAGGTGGAGCTGCCAGAACCCCAAACAAGCACCCATATGAAATGCCAGCATCATAGGCAGCAGCTTTACCTGCTGTGCCACAAAGCCGGCCCCAAAGTGCTGGAAATTTATATGACATTTATAGCTCAAGACATTTAATGAGTAATGTATTAATAGATTTTGCTATTAATTTATAGTCAGATAAGCGTATAGAACAAAACCATAGTCTTTTTTTTTTTTTTTTTTTTTTTGACAGGCAGAGTTAGAGAGAGAAAGGTCTTCCCTCCGTTTGGTTCACCCCCCAAATGGCCACTATGGCCAGTGCACTGCGGCCGGTGTGCTGCACCGATCTAAAGCCAGGAGCCAGGTGCTGCCTCCTGGTCTCCCATGGGGTGCAGGGCCCAAGCACTTGGGCCATCCTCCACTGCACTCCGGGGCCACAGCAGAGAGCTGGACTGGAAGAGGAGCATCCACTGGGACTAGAACCCGGAGAGCTGGGCCTGCAGGCGGAGGATTAACCTAGTGAGCCATGGCGCCTGCAACCATAGTCTTTTTAATCCTATTTTTGTGCAATAAAAATCTCCTATGACCTTGGAATTCTAGGGCTTTTTAAAAAAATTATTGGAATAATTCAGTACATACAATATTACGTGAGCTTTTCCTGATGGAGCTGTGTGTTGATGTTGTGCAGGAGCCAGGACACTCTTTGGTGTTCTGGTCATGTATGCTGGTTTTGCCTCATGGGATTATTTTAGCTCATGTTGTTTTACTTTCAGGTTCTTCCCACTTGATTTAGAATAAGGAACTTCTGCAACCTGAATAGACAGACATTCTGGACAAAGAACATGGTCTAAGTTCTGGTGGACACTTGTGCTCGATCTTCCAGATATATCCCCTGAGAGAAGTGCCACCAACTTCTCTTTTTTTCTTCATGAAGACCGCCTATTTTGTCAGAATTTATTTGAGGGTGGTTAGCTTTGTGGTGTAGTGTGTTAAAGCAGCATTTGTGGCACCCTCATCCCTCATTGGAGTGCTAATTTGAGTCCTGGCTATTCTGCTTCCAATTCTGCTTCCTGTTAATGCACCTGGGAAAACAGTGAATGATGACAAAATTGCTTGAGCCCCCTTCCCCTCTCATGTGGGAGACTCAGATGGAGTTCTTGGCTTCTGGCTTTGGGTTGACCCACCCCTGACTATTGTGGCCATTGAGGGGAGTGAACCAGCAGATAGATAGATCTCTTTCTGTCTCTCCCTCTCTGTCTCTCTTTCAAATAAGTAAGTAAATCATAAAACCAAACTATTTGGGGGATAAAAATGGCATAGTGTTCGTGTTAATGCAAAAAGTCTACTGATGAGGCATAAGGACTGTCCATGTGGTGCTTTTTTCTGTTTCTTTACTGGAAATTCTGTCAAACTCAAGGAAAAGCCAACAGCTTAGAGACCTACTGGGTAAGGCAAGAACCACCAGCCGATCCTGACCTATTAGGATTTAGATTTGGTGGAGTTCAAGGCTAGTAAATGCATTCATCTCATTATCTGGAGAACTGGTTCCAGGATGTTGCACAAATAACAAAAACTGTGAATGTGTAAGTCTATTACAGTACTCATAAAATGCCATAGTGTAGTATTTTCATGTGACCTAAGCATATACTTAATGCAATGTAAATGCATGTAAATAGTTAAACTTTGTTGTTTGGAAAAAAGTGTATATGTTTAGTATAGATGCAGTGTTTTTCCAAATATTTTTGACTTATGGTTGGTTGAATCTAGAGATGCGTAAACCACAGAAAATGAGAGCCAACTGTATTTTCTCAGTCTTTTTCTCCTATTTGGCTTAACTTTGAAAATAGTCTACATTAATTTCAACATAATATCTCTTATTTCCCTATTTATCCCTAACAAGTTAGTCTTATTTTATGTCTGTCGTGTCACACATACCTTTGAACTACTATTCTGTTTTAGACTTTCCGTTTTACTAACTTAGCAGCCCTTGGAATTGCATTCTCATCTTCCAAAAATCTCTGGTCAGTACAGGAGATTATTTGCAAATACAGAATACAAGGGATGAGACGGTTAGGTAGTATGATGTAAAGAGCACATGGTTAAAGCTACACAGACCTGTGTTCTAATCTTGGCTACAATATTGATTAACACACTCTCTCTGTCTCTCTCTCTCTCTCTCTATATATATATATACATATATATATTTAAATATTTATTTATTTGAAAGGCACAGAGGCAGAGAAAGAAAGAGAACCATCCACTGGTTCACTCACCAGATGGCCGCAATGGCCTTAGCTAGGCAGATCCGAAGCCAGGAGCTAGGAGCTTCCTCCGGGTCGCCCACACAGGTGCAGGGGCCCAAGGACTTGGGCCATCTTCTGCTTTCCCAGGCCATTGCAGAGAGCTAGATTGGAAGTGGAGCAGCGGGGACTCGAACCGGTGCCCATATGGGATACTGGCACTGCAGCTTTACCCACTATGCCACAGTGCCAGCCCCATATGTATTTTTTTTTTTAAGACTTATTCATTTATTTGAAAGAGTTACAGAGTGTGAGAGAGAAACAGAGATCTTCTACCCGCTGATTCATACCCCAAATGGCCACAAGGACCAAGGCTGGGCCAGATGGAGGCCAGGAGCCAGTGGCAAGGGCCCATAGTACTTGAACCATCTTCTGCTGTTTTCCCAGGCCAGTACCAGGGAGTTTGATTGGAAGTGGAGCAGCTGGAACACTAACCAGTGCCCATATAGGATACCACTGTTGCAAGTGGCAGCTTTACGCACTATGCCACGTCACCAGCCTCTGATTAACTTTTTGACATTGGGCAAGCAATGTAACCTCTCTGAGCCTTAATTCATAATCTTTAAAATAGAGTTAACACTTGCCTTACAGAGTAGTTGTAAGGACGAGTGATGGTAAAGTACCTTGCATGTGATATGCTCAGTAAAAGCCAGTTCTTTTAAGCATAGAAAATAATAGGGGATTGTATCAGCTGTATAAAAAGTTAAACAGAAGAGGTAAAATATGTGTGAGTTGTTAGTTTCTGGTATACCCTAAAATACAAACTAGATGATTTGCTACAATCTAGATAATTTGCTGTGACCTCAGAAAGACTGATTTGTAATTGTGAAAATTTTTCATGAAATTAATTGGAATAGTATTTAAAGAAAGAATAAGGAAATAGAAGAAACAGGTATTTGGAATCAAAACATTGACTTTGTTCCTGCTTCTTGCTAGCGTCTTTGCCAAACACTTTTTCTTAATAGACTCATTTAATCCTTGTAGCATTTGTGTAAGGTAGGTAGATTTTATGCCCCCCCTCCTTTTTTTTATTTAGTAAGTGAGGGAACACACTCACAGTTATACAGCAGTGAAGATGCATAGTAAGTAGAAGAGAATTTCAAAATTGATTTATATTATCCAGTCTTTCCATAAGCAAGGGGAGATACCAAAATATGTTTGGCAGAAAGTCTCCATCATTTTTAAGGAAGGAAAAACCTACCCTTGCAGCAGATCTGTTTTCTGTCCTGTCCCATCTAACTTATTGGAGATGGATACATCAATTTGATGCCATTGATTGTTGAATCATCTTGTTTCTCATTTTCCATGCAATCTTCTGATTGCAGTTTTAGCCCTGCCATAGATTTGTCTTGAGGATGCACTTGATTGACCAGCATGTTTTTTCCAGTGTGTTGATGAGATCATTGAGCACTTGTACAAAGAAGGGTAGATTTCCCCTGAGTTACTCATAAGTTATGAATAAAAGATGTTAAATCATTATAGCTCATGATTATAGGTTGACTATTTCAGGAGAGAAAAATATGAGTTAAATTATTATTATTAATTGTTAGACTTCAGTAGTAAACTTTGACTAGTTTGTAGATCAGATATATTTTCCTTACCATAGTTTGGTATGCTTATTATATGTATATCTTGAGGTTTTTATATGTTTGGTTAACGTAAGAAATGTGCTTAAATTTAATCTTCAGAAAATAGAGAAATGAAACCAGCTAACTTCCTTTACATAATTTATTTTGGTTTTAGGCAAGTATCAAAAATATTTTACTTTGAACACATCAATTACATTTCAAAAATTTAAAATATCCAAAATAATATATCATGTTAAAGGAAGTGTCAGTTCTATAAGTTAATTGTGTACTCTCCCTGTTGTACAAATCTGATTGTCACATGTTCTGCTCTTTTATTAAATGGAAGGGGCCAGAGTTGTGGCACAAGTGGATTAAACTACCTCCTGCAACACTGGCATCCCCTAGCAGAGCACTGGTTCAATTCCTGGCTGCGCTGCTTCTGATTCAGCTCCCTGCTAATGCGCCTGAGAAAGCAACAAAGATGGCTTCAATGCTTTCAATCCGGTTTCCTGCCTATGTGGCTGGGAGGGCTGTAGAATGTGGCCCAACTACCTGGGCCCCTGTTACCCATGTGAGAAAACCAGATGGATTTACAGGCTAAGTACACAGATAATCGATGTATGGCTTACCCATTTTACGGTTCATGGACATAGAATTGTTTTAGTGTTTGGCTGTTAGAAATAGTACTGCTGTGAGCATTCCTTTTTTTTTTTGAGTTTTTACTTTATTTGAAAGGCAGACAACACCCCTCACACACACACACACACAGATACAAAGAGAGGTGGTTCATTCTCCAAATGACTGGAACACCTGGGGCTAGATTAGAAGCTGGGAACTCAATCCAGGTTTTCCACCATGAGTGGAAGGAACCCAAGTACCTGCTGCCTTTCAGGTATGCATTAGTTGAAAGTTGGAATTGGAGGCAAGTCAGAACTTGAACCCAGGCACTCTGTTAGAGGATACAGGTGCCCCAAGAAGCTTAACCACTGTGCAAATGACTACCCCTGCATAGTTTTTAAAACTGGTGATAACATTTTAATTAGTTTTTTTTTTTTAGAATTCAAATTTTTTGCAAGTAAACAGTCTGAAAATTCAAGGAACTTTTTTAATAGAAAGTTCACCCATCAACTTAATATATTTTATATTTTCCCCAAAGATTGCAGGTTGGGTTGTTTTGAGGAGGGACATCTTCTGTATAATCAGGAATTTTTAAAATGCTGTGGACTTTAATATGTGACTTGGAGTCTTCCCAAAATCATTGTTTCCTTTTGTTACTGAAGTGGTCATAATTATTTTTGTTTGTCCTTTTGAGTTTGAAACCTGGCTCTTATTTTTTGTAAGCTTATCTTGTTGGTAGTTAAAAAATATTTTAACAATATATTTGAGAGGCAAGCAGAAAACAGTTTCCATGTGCTGGTTCACCCCTCCACCCACCCACCCCACTGCAGCAACAAGCCCAAGTACTTGAGCTGTCACATGCTGACTTCCAGTGTCTTCATTGGCAGGAAGTTGGAATCAGGGCTTCGAATCCAGCTCAAGAGCTTGGA
This sequence comes from Sylvilagus floridanus, assembly GCA_949820135.1. NCBI lineage: Eukaryota > Metazoa > Chordata > Mammalia > Lagomorpha > Leporidae > Sylvilagus > Sylvilagus floridanus. The sequence goes on along the minus strand of OX463245.1, from coordinate 31,437,312 downwards.
TATGGAATGTGGGCCTCTTAGCCACTAAGCCAAAAACCCATCCAAGCTTACCCTTTTTACTTCTGTAAAAATATTTTGCTATTGTTTGGTCGGTTATTTTTATTTTTCTGCATATCATTAATTACCCTCTATTATCTGTCATCTTATTTCAAAACAGATTGGGGCACATGTTGCTTTCAAAAATGTTTCTAGTCATTCCAAATTGTATTAAGTTGGCAGGTACCAATGCTATCTTACTAGTTAAAGTGATCAGTTTAAGTTCATTATTGATCATAAAGATAGGATTACGTGTCAAAGGGATCACATAAATAAGACCAGTGTCTGCTAATGATAAATGATAATTGAATTAAAAAGGAGAGGGACCACCACCGCCGTGGCATAGCGCTGCCTGCAGTGCTGGCATCCCATATGGGTGCCGGTTCGAGACCCAGCTGCTCCACTTCCAGTCCATCTCCCTGCTATGGCCTAGGAAAGCAGTAGAAGATGGCCCAAGTCCTTGGGCCCCTGCACAAATGTGGGAGACCTGGAAGAAGCTCCTGGCTTCGGATTGGCTCAGCTCTGGCCGTTGAAGCCAGTTTTGGAGTGAACCAAAGGAGGAAAGTCTCTTTCTCTCTCTCTCTCTCTCTCTCTCTCTCTCTCTCTCTGTGTGTGTGTGTGTGTGTGTGTGTGTAACTCTGCCTTTCAAATAAAAAAATCTTGAAAAAAAGAATTAAAAAGGAGACAACTACCCAACATGGGAAGCAGGATACACAGCAAACTCATAGGATGGCAGATGCCCTAAACAGCACTCTGGCCTCAGCAACAGCCCTTAAGGCATTTGGATCTGGCTAAAAAGCCCATGAGAGTTTCTCAGGCATGGAAAGCCAAGACACTTGGCAAAAAATGATCCAAATGCAAGATCTCTGTGAGTGAGATCCCAATGGAAAGAACAGACTGTCAGAGAAGGAGGTACGTTTATCTGAAGGGAAGAGAGAACTTCACTTTGATTATGGCCTTATCTAAATAAGGTCGAAGTTGAACTCGAAGAGGCTTCCATAGCCTTGGCAGTCATGACAAGAGCCTAGGGTGATTACTGGCGTCATAAATAAGAGTGTCAGTTGTTAAATCAACCACAGGAGTCACTGTGCACTTACTCCCCATGTAGGATCTCTGTCCTTAATGTGTTGTATTATGAGAATTAATGGTAAAACTAATCTTCAAACAGTTACTTTTTTTATACTTTGTGTGTCTGTGTGGGTGCAATCTGTTGAAATCTTTACTTAGTATATACTAAGTTGATCTGTATATAATTAAAAATGAATCCTAATGAAGAATGGGAGAAGGAGTAGGAGATGGGATGGTTTGCAGGTGGGAGGGTGATTTTGGGGGGAAGAACTGCAATAATCCAGAAGTTGTACTTTTGAAATTTATATTTATTAAATAAAAGTTTTCTTAAAAAAAAAAAGATTTCTAGTCCTAACCAGATCTCTCTATTCCTGACGTGTACAGGGAAGGTGGAAAAGTACCTCTGCCAGCATCCTTATTTATTTCTTCTTCAAGTAAAAGCTTGTGTTAGGGGCCAGCACTGTGGTATAGCGGGTAAAGCCACTGCCTACAGTGCTGGCATCCCATATGGGCACCAATTCAAGTCATGGTTGCTCCACTTCCAATCCAGCTCTCTGCTATAGCCTGGAAAAGCAGTACAAGATGGCCCAAGTCCTCGGGCCTCTGTACCTTCATGGGAGACCCAGAAGAAGCTCCTGGCTTCAGATCAGCATAGCTCTGGCTGTTGCGGCCAATTGGGGAGTGAACCAGCAGATGAAAGACCTCTGTATATCTCTCCCTGCCTCTCCTCTATCTGTGTAACTTTGAATTTCAAATTAACAAATCTTTAAAAAAAAAAAGTGTTAAAGAGCTAGTGGAATGTAAATTTGTACTCACTATAATACAGATAGCCTCTGAAAATGACAGGTGGGGTTGTGTTTTAAGGAACAACTTGCAAGAAATTTGTGTAGTAGCCTTAGATACCAAAGGAGAAAGATTCCATTATTTTATATCTGTTCTTTCAGCACTTAACAGTCCAGTGATGACAGTTGATCTTTTTTTTTCCACTGAAAGCAGTGTAGAGGAGACTGTCATCTTCCCCCCCCCCTTTTTTTTTTTTTTTAATAAAATACAGATACATGCAATAAACGTTACCATTAAGTTTGGAAAAAAGGAGCCTGAGCTGGTCTGGCCCAGAATAACTGGTTTCATAAGTGATTTCTTTTTTTTTTTTTTTTAAAGATATTTATTTTTATTTGAAAGTCAGAGTTACACAGAGAGAGGAGAGGCAGAGAGACAGGTCTTCCATCCGATGGTTCACTCCCAATTGGCTTTAACGGCCGGAGCTGTGCCAATTCGAAGCCAGGAGCTTCTTCCAGGTCTCCCACATTTGTGCAGGGGCCCAAGGACTTGGGCCATCTTCTACTGCTTTCCCAGGCCACAGCAGAGAGCTGGATTGGGAATGGAGCAGCTGGGTCTCAAGCCAGCACTTCAGGCCAGGGCATTAACCCATTGCACCACAGCACTGGCCCCTGTAAGTTATTTTTAAACTCATTTCTAAATTAGTATTTTAAAATCACTTTTGAGGCCTTGGCTCAATAGGCTAATCCTCCGCCTTGCGGCGCCGGCACACCTGGTTCTAGTCCCGGACGGGACACCAGATTCTGTCTCGGTTGCCCCTCTTCCAGGCCAGCTCTCTGCTGTGGCCAGGGAGTGCAGTGGAGGATGGCCCAAGTGCTTGGGCCCTGAACCCCATGGGAGACCAGGAGAAGCACCTGGCTCCTGGCTTTGGATCAGCGCGGTGCACCGGCCGCAGCGGCCATTGGAGGGTGAACCAATGGCAAAGGAAGACCTTTCTCTCTGTCTCTCTCTCTCACTGTCCACTCTGCCTGTCAAAAAAAAAAAAAAAATCACTTTTGAGATGTCTAAAATTCAAAGGCAGACTGATAGAGAAAGAAAGTTCTTCCTGTGTTGGTTCATTCCACAAAATGCTGCAATGGCCAGGGTTGGTCCAGGTGAAGCCAGGAGCCAGGAACTCCACCCATGTCTCCTATATGGGTGGAGAGGGCCAAGTACCTGGGCCACACTCCTCTGCCTTCCCAGGCACATAAGCAGGGAGCTGGATCTGAAGCAGAACACCAGGACTGAAACCTAGTGCTCTTGACACAGGATGCTGATGTTGTTCTGTTTGTTTATTTCAAAGTCAGAGAGAGGAGAGGTGTGTGTGTGGGGGGGTGGATGCTGATGTTGTAAGAAGCAACTTAAGCTGCCGCCCCACAACACTGGCACCAGTTTTTTTATGGAACTTGTTAAGAAACTGACTTTAAATAAAATTTGACATCAAAATGAATTGCAAGTAAACATGCTGGTATTGGTTTTTGTTGTTTTGTTTTTTGACAGGCAGAGTTAGTAAGAGAGAGACAGAGAAAGGTCTTCCTTTTCCGCTGGTTCACCCCCCAAATGGCTGCTTCGGCTGGCGTGCTGTGCCAATCCGGAGCCAGGAGCCAGGTGTCTCCTCCTGGTCTTCCTTGTAGGTGCAGGGCCCAAGCACTCAGGCCATCCTCCACTGCCCTCCCAGGCCACAGCAGAGAGCTGGACTGGAAGAGGAGCAATCGGGACAGAATCCGGCACCCCAACCGGGACTAGAACCTGGGGTGCCAGTGCCACAGGCAGAGGATTAGCCAAGTGAGCCGCGGCGTTGGCCCACTGGTATTGTTTTTTTGTTATTCTTGTTTATGCCTTTTTCTTATAACAAGCACAAACCAACTTTTCTTTTTTATCAACTTAATGCTTTGTCTCCTGAACCAGTCTATATTTTTCTGCCTGTGTCAGATGTATATATTTTCAAGAATGGAGATAAATAGTTCTATTTCCAGTAACATATGTATATGACTGGAATTTTACTTATAACTGTATCCTTATACTGTTTGCAAGGCCAGAGTCTGTTAGAGAGCTTTCTGTGAAATTCTGTGAAGATGGCTTGTTATGACCCCCTACCTACTGTCTGGTATGTATTCGGCCCTTTAATTATTTTTTGAATTACCTTTTTACCACACTTGAAAAGTTCTTGAAGCCAAATGATTAAACTAAGTTACAGTATTTTTGTGTGGTTACCAAAGAAATATATGCCTAAGTAACGAAATTACCTGCAGAGTTGGGGTCATTCATCTTGTTTTTGTAGTATTGTTCTTCATTATATTACTGTTTTTCCTTTCTATCTAGAAATTGAAGGTAGGAGGACAGGTTTAGATTACATGTTGTTAGAATCTAAGCACCTCAAGTACAGGGATAAAACATTTTAAGGTTCTTCGTAGCATCCATAATCCCATGTACCTAGTAGTAGTTATTGTAACTCCCAGGGTGCGTTTATGGATCTTTCTGATTCTGTCTTAGCATCTCCAGTGTGACATTTCACAGGGAACCTGTACATTATTTCTGCTTCATTCGGTTTGAGAGCTGAAATCTCGAGAGCTGAAAAACTGAGCAGGGAAATGGAGATACAGGAAGCATGACCAGGGTCTGTAAAGTGAACTCTGGCTTTAGGAGACCAGAAGAATGGCACACATAGCGAGACTACAGACATACTCTTCTGATGTGGTGAAATGTCTGAAAATATTTGGGGAAGCCGGCGCCGTGGCTCAACAGGCTAATCCTCCGCCTTGCGGCGCTGGCACACCGGGTTCTAGTCCCGGTCGGGGCACCGGATTCTGTCCCGGTTGCCCCTCTTCCAGGCCAGCCCTCTGCTGTGGCCCCGGAGTGCAGTGGAGGATGGCCCAGGTGCTTGGGCCCTGCACCCGCATGGGAGACCAGGAAAAGCACCTGGCTCCTGGCTCCTGCCATCGGACGAGCGCGGTGCGCCGGCCGCAGCGCGCCGACTGCGGCGGCCATTGGAGGGTGAACCAACGGCAAAAGGAAGACCTTTCTCTCTGTCTCTCTCTTTCACTGTCCACTCTGCCTGTAAAAAAAAAAAAAAAAGAAAAAAAGAAAAAAAAATATTTGGGGAAATGTTAGTGTTTTAGGATGGTAGAGGTGAGATGATTTTTGTACTTTTACATTTCTTTGGCTTTCAAATGTTATATATGGAATATGGAGGGAGAGAAGCTTTATAGAATTAGTTTTGGTAATGATTGCATGGATTCAGCACCAGAAAATTGACAACAAAGAAAAAATAGACAAGTGAGACAACAAAAGCTCTGCACAACAAAGGAAACAACCAAGTGAAAACACAGCCTGTGGGATGGGAGAAAATACTTGCAAGCCATCTTTCTGATAGCAAGTTTGTCTCAAATACATGAGGAACTCTTCCTATAACTCAGTAGCAAAAAACGAGTACCCTATTAAAAAATGGATTAAGGAATTGAATGACATTTCTCTAAGGGAAATATAAATGGCAAGCAGGTGTATAAAAAAAGACTGTCACAAATGATCAAGGAAATGTAAATCAAAACTGTGATGAGATATTTGCTTATCAGTGTCAGGATGACAGTTAACAACCACAACAAAAACAACAGAGAAGTGTTAGGATATAGAAAATTGGACACTTGGGGATGAGGAAAGGTATAGCTGCTCTAAAAAATCGTGTGGAGATTCATTAAGAAATTAAAGTACTTATGAGCCAACAATTCCATTTTAGAGTATTTGTCCAAAATAAATGAAATCAGTTCTTGAAGAAATACTGATACTTCTGTGTTTATTGTAGCACTGTTCACAACAGCCAAATGGAAATAACTCATCTATTGGTATATAAATGGTTAAACAAAATGTAGTATATTCATACAATGAAATAGGATTTAGCCTTTAAAAATGGAAAGAGTTAGACAGTGAGAGAGAGAGAGAAAGGTCTTCCTTCCGTTGGTTCACCGCCCAAGTGGTTGCTACGGCTGGTGTACTGCGCCAATCCAAAGCCAGGAGCCAGGTGCTTCCCCCTGGTCTCCCATGCGGGTGCAGGGCCCAAGCACTTGGGCCATCCTCCACTGCCTTTCCGGGCCACAGCAGAGAGCTGGACTGGAAGAGGAGCAACCAGGACCAGAACCCAGAGTGCCAGCGCTGCCGGCGGAGGATTAGCCTAGTGAGCTGCGGCGCCGGCCTAAATATGGAAATTCTAAACATTCAATAATATTTGCTGTACCTTGAGGATGTTAGGCTAATAAGCTGGTCACAGAGGACAAAAGGGCTGGAAGGAAGAGGAAAATGAGTTAATCATCAAGTGTAAAGTTTCACTTAAGGAGATGAAATAAGTGTTAGAGATCTGCTACACAATATTGCACCTACCGTAAATAGTACTGTATTGTGCACTTGAAAATTTGTTACGGGACCAGCATTCTGATGCATTGAGTTAAACTGTCCTATGTGGTGCCCATGTGCCATATCAGAGTGTCAGTTCTAGTTCTGGCTGCTCCACTTCCAAGCCAACTCCCTGCTAATACACCTGCAAAAGCAGATGATGGCCCAAGTATTTGGGCCCCTGCCACCCACATCAAAGACCTGGACTGAGTTCCTGGCTCCTGGTTTCAGGCTGGCCCAGTCTTGATTTTGTGGCCATTTTGTAGAGTGAACCAGCAGGTAAAAGCTGTCTTCCGCCTCATACCAACTCTGCCTTTCAAGCAAAATAAACAGATCTTTAAACAAATTTGTTAAGTAGTACATCTCATGTTAAGTGTTTTATCAGAATAAAAATTAATAACAAAGTAATACTTTAATTCTGATTGTGATGTAAACTCATGACATAACATAGACCTGAGTAGGTCATTTTAAATTTTAATCAGAGCTTCTTCGGTTTTACATTTTTCAATGCTATATGTTAAGTGCTTATTTGTGAACATTTTTAATTTTTGTATTCACAGTAACTTTAGGATAACCATCGACTATGTCATTTTTAGGAAATATGGATAACTAATGATCAGGAAGTCAGGTCAGGCCCTGCACCCCATGGGAGACCAGGATAAGCACCTGGCTCCTGCCATCGGATCAGCGCAGTGCGCCGGCCGCAGTGCGCCATCCGTGGCAGCCATTGGAGGGTAAACCAACGGCAAAAGGAAGACCTTTCTCTCTGTCTCTCTCACTGTCCTCTGCCTGTCAAAAAGAAAAAAAAAAAGAACCTAAAAACAAAATTTGTTATTTGATCCTTTAAGTCAGTAATTCTGGCTAGCCATGGTAAGTTTGTGACTGTAGCATAGCATTTTTTTGTTTGAAGTAATGTTATTATGATACTATTTTGCTTACATTCCTGGCTGAATGATGGATACAAATTCAGTGTACAGATGAACTGGTTAGTTAAACAAAAAATAGTTGTTGATCACAACTGATGGCTATTTCTTCTCCAGATGGTGGTAATTGGTATATGTGATACTTTCTTTTCATAAATTTGAGTTTAGCTCTAAAGAAATTTTGTTTTAAAGATTTATTTACTTGAAAGTTAGAATTACTGAGAGAAGGAGAGGCAGAGAGGGAGGGAGGGAGGTCTTCCATCTGCTGGTTCACTTCCCAGTTGGCCGCAACAACCAGAGCTATGCTGATCTGAAGCAAGGAGCCAGGTACTTCTTGCAGGTCTCCCATGTGGGTACAGGGGCTCAAGGACTTGGGCCATCTTCTACTGCTTTCCCAGGCCACAGCAGAGAGCTAGATCAGAAGAGGAGCAGCTGGGACACGAGCTGGCACTGCAGGTGGAAGCTTTACCCGCTATAACACAGCACCAGCCCCAGCCAGTTTATTAAGTGTTAAAACAGATTGCCAAGTGTAATTGTATCACAATCATCAGTAAAACAACAACAAAAAGTCAAAACTATCCCTCACTTTCTAAGATATTCTGAAGTTTAACATTGTGGGTACCTATATATTTGGGAAAACATAAGAACTGTTTAAAAAAATCGGGGCTTTTGAAACTTTAGTTATGAATTTTTATTGGCTTCTCTTAACAGTCAACTTGAGTTGTCATCTGATCATCTTATAGTTTCTTTATAAATCTAAACCAAGAAAAAACAAGCATTGAAAATATACCTAAGCCCTTCTTTTAAGAAGGTGAAAAGGTGTTTTTTTTTTGTTTGTTTGAAAGACAGAGTTACAGACAGAGGGAGAGGTCTTCCATGTGCTGGTTCACTCCCCAAGTGGCCACAATGGTTGGAGCAGGACCAATCCTAAACTAGGAGCTTCTTCCGTGTTTCCCACATGGGTGCAGGGGCCAAAGCACTTGGGCCATCTTCCACTGCTTTCCCAGGCCATAAGAGAGCTAGATTGAAGGAAGAACAGTGAACTGTGAGGTAGATGCTGCTGTTGTTTCTTTTATGCATTAGTCATGGATGTTGTGTCAGTTGGGGAAGATTTTTATAATTGTATAATGTGAAAGCTACAACTTAAAAATAGTATTAGCCATTTACAAATAGGCACTTATTAAATGATTGTTTCTCTTCAACTTCCTTCTTGATCCAGGTTTCTAGAACTACTAAGTTAAAATATTCATATGTTGCATTAACTATATTACATTACATTAAATATATGTATGGATGATTTAAAAATTCAGTGACTTTAAATACTTGGAAAACCAAGAACACATCAAAATATTTAGAATAATTTGTTAACAAAAAAAGCAGAGGTGCTATAATCTTCGCAGAAACGGTAACAAAAAATGAGTAGCCTTGGTGCCGGTGCTGTGGTGTAGTGGGTAAAGCTGCTGCCTGCAGTGCTGGCATTGTGTTTGAGCGCCAGTTCCAGTCCTGGCTGCTTCACTTCCGATCCAGCTCTCTGATATGGCCTGGGAAAACAGTAGAAGATAGTCCAAGTGCTTGGGCCCCTGAACCCATGTGGGAGACCTGGAAGAAGCTCCTGGCTCTTGGCTCCTGGCTCCAGATCGGTGCAGCTCCAGCCATTTCAGCCATCTGGGGAGTGAACCAACAGATGGAAGACCTCTCTCTCTCATTTTCTGTCACTCTCTCTGCCTCTGCCTCTGTAACTCTGTATTTCAAATAAATAAATCTTAAAAAAAAAAAAAATGAGTAGCCTCTTAGAATTATCTAGCTACATGGCTTTATTATTGGAATGGTTTGTCTTATTCAGTAACTTAAGATTATGCAAGTACCAATTAGAGTTTAATTCTTACTGATTGATTCAATTTTTTAAAAAGATTTATTTGAAAGAGGAAGAGAGAGAGAGGTCTTCCATCCACTGATTCACTCCCCAAATGGCTGCAACAGCCAGAGCTGGGCTGATCAGAAGCCAGGAACTTCTTCCAGGTCTCCTACAAGGGTGCAGAGGCCCAAGGACTTGGGCCATCTTCAACTGCTTTCCGAGGCTATAGCAGAGAGCTGGATTGGAAATGGAGCAGCCAGGACTCAAATCAATGACCATTTGGGAAGCTGGCACTGCAGGCTGTGGCTCTGCCTGCTGTGCCACAGCGCCGGGCCGATTCAGTTTTTGTTTTTACTGTGACTGGTTAAAGGAAAGGAGGTACATTATTCATTATAAGGTAGACTATCTTGCTCATAGATTCATGTGATGATTCCTAGTAGACTTGATTTTAGATGCTTAAAAATGGTTAATGCTTTTGGAGAAGAAAAGTATAGCTCTTTTCTACTGTTAATTCAAGTGTCCACTTATGATAATGGTGGTATTTCAAATCAGTGAGGAAAAAGGTGGATAAATGATATTAACACTATTGATTATTCATTTGGAAAGACATTCAGTTAATTCCCTACTTTATTCAGTGCAAAAGATAAATTCCAGGGGCTGGCATTGTGGCATAACAGGTTAAGCAGCCACCTGCAATGTTGGCATCCCATAAGGACACCTGTTTAAGTACAGCTGGTCCAGTTGTGATCCAGCTCCCTGCTAATGTGCCTGGGAAAGCAGTGGAAGATGGCCCAAGTCTTGGGCCCCTGCACCTTTGTGGGAGACCCAGATAAAGCTGGTTTTGGCCTGGCCCAGATCTGGCTGTTGTGAGACCGTCTGAGGAGTGAACCAGTGATTGGGAGACCTCTCTTTAGGAATAGACACACACACACATATACCTTCCAAATGATTATTAGAGTTTAATTTTTTTAATTTTATCTAAAGAATTAGAACAAACTGTTTCTTCCTAAGGAAGCTCCAGAAAGTCCAAAGCTATTAAATGAACATCAAGAAATTGACTACATAAAATAAAGTTCTGTGCAGTGAAAGGTGCCATATAAGTTAAGGCAAATGACAGGCTGATGCAAAAATTTACAGTTTATCTAATATAAAAATAACTAACATTGGCTGGTGCCGCAGCTCAATAGGCTAATCCTCCACACATCGAGTTCTAGTCCCTCTCGGGGTGCCAGATTCTTTCCTGGTTGCTCCTCTTCCAGGCCAGCTCTCTGCTGTGGCCCGGGAGGGCAGTGGAGGATGGCCCAAGTGCTTGGGCCCTGCACCCGCTTGGGAGACCAGGAGAAGCACCTGGCTCCTGGCTTCGGATCATCGCGGTACGCCAGCTGCAGCGCACTGGCCACGGCGGCCACTGGGGGGTGAACCAACGGAAAAAGGTAGACCTGTCTCTCTGTCTCTCTCGCTGTCTACTCTACCTGTCAAAAAAAAAATAACATTCATGAGAATTTAAAAAAAATATTTATTTATTTGAAAACACAGACTGACAAATTGTACATCCACTGGTTTACCCTCCAAGTGTCCACAACAGTTAAGGCTGGGCCTGGCCAAAACGTGGAAGTCCAGAACTCAGTCTGGGTCTCCCATATGGGTGGCAGGGGACCTGAGTATTTGAGTACCATAACCTACTGCTTCCATGGTGCTCATTAGCACTAAGCCAGAAGCAGAAGCAGAACTAGGACTTGAACCCTCAGGTACTCAGTATGGGTCATGGGTGTCCCAAGCATTGTCATAACTGCCATGTCAGATGCCTCCCTCATTCATGAGTTTTTATTTGAACATTTTTTTGGCCCTTTTTCCTTTTCATTATCATGGTGAGTATATCTGACTCTGTTCCTTGGCCTTGTTTTTTCTTCAAATATCAAGAGATTCATAGCCAAAAAAAGCAAAAGCAAAATCACCCCATTTCCCCAATGGATTTGAATGAAAAGTGATAATAAAATCAGATACAACTACAAAAGAAGACACCGGAGAAGAACCAAATTGGGTCTATAAGGAATTGCATGTGACATGACACACATATTTAGACTATTTTGTTTTTTTAAAAAAGATTTATTTATGTACTTATTTGAAAGAGTTACACACAAAGAGAAGGAGAGGCAGAGAGAGAGAGGTCTTCCATCCTCTGGTTCACTTCCTAATTGGCTGCAGCAGCTGGAGCTGAGCCAGGAACTTCTCCCAGGTCTCCTACACGGGTGCAGGGGCTCAAGGACGTGGGCCATCTTCTACTGCTTTCCCAAGCCATAGCAGAGAGCTGAATCAGAAGTGGAATAGTCTGGACTCAAAATGGTGCCTGTACGGGATGCCGAAACTGTAGGTGGTGGCTTTACCCGCTTTGCCACAGCGCCATCCCCCTTTTTCCTTTTAAGGTTCATTTATTATTTGAAAGGCAGTTACAGAAAGGCAAAGAGAGAGAGAAGTCTTCCATCTCCTGGTTCACTCCCGAAATGGCTGCAATGGCTGGAGCTGGGCTGATCTGAAACCAGGAGTTAGGAGCTTCTTCTGGGTTCACCACGTGAGTGCAGGGGCCCAAGGACTTGGGCTGCTTTCAGACCATAGCAGGGAGATGGATCAGAGGTGAAGCAGCTGGGACTCGAACTGGCATCTGTATGTGGGCCATCCCCCACTGCCCACCAGGGTCACAGCAGACTGGAAGAGGAGCAACTGGGACCAGAACCCAGTGCCCATATGGGATGCCAGCGCCACAGGCAGAGGACCAACCAAGTCAGCCACGACGCTGGCCCCCATTCTTTTGTGTTTATTTTCGAATTTCTTAATGCATGTATATGTAACATAGAATTTTCATTAAAAGGAACCATAATGCATTTATTAATCTGTAAGTTTAAAGGTTTTTTTTTACAGGACATTTTTCTACATCAGTGTACATAAAAGGTTACCTCATTCTTTTTGGCATTTACAAATAGTCCATCATATGAATGCACTGTACTTTATTAAGTATTTGTCTATTGATTAATATTTAAGCTATTTTTGCCGTTATGGAACTATAGCAAACAGCATTGTACAAACGTCTTTACATGTTTATTTCAATTTCAAGAAAGAATATTTAATATATACATTTTGGTGAATTTGGAGGGAAGTTTGTATTTTAAAGTTTGCTAACTGTTGCCAGATTTGTATTAAATAGTTGTGTGATTTATAATCACCATTAATTTATGATATTAAATGTTAATGAAAGCATACCTGAAATACTTTAGAGGGACAACTAGACTTTGAACTGAAAAGATTTAGAAAGACTTCCCTAAGAAAGTGAATACTTAAACTAAATCTTGAAATGAGTATGCACATAGATAAAGGAAAGGAAGGGAAAGGCCCAGGGGTAGGATGGGAGGTGGAGGTGGGGGTTAAACAAAGGTCATGGAAGAATTACTGGGACAGAATTTTTTTACTCTGTAGTTGTCCTCTATTCATCTCTCAGTTCCTTTAATATTGATTGGAATTTATTTTGCTAAAAGGAAATTAAATTAGAATTAGGTGGGGAAAAAGAAATTAGCATGGCCTAACTGAAAAAAAAAGTTTTTCATGTCTCCTTGGCTTTATTGTACCACCTGGGGTATAATCTAAATTTTTTTTTTAAGATTTATTTATTTGAAAGTCAGAATTATAGGGAGAAGGAGAGGCAGAGAGGGAGGGAGAGAGAGATCTTCCATTGGTTGGTTAATTCCCTAGTCAACCTCAATGGCTGGAGCTGCGCCTATCTGAAGCTAGGAGTCAGGAGCTTCTTCCAGGTCTCCCATGCGGGTGCAGGGGCCCAAGGACTTGGACCGTCTTCTGCTGCTTTCCCAGGCCATAGCAGAGAGCTGGATTAGAAGTGGAGCAGCTGGGACTTGAACCGGTGTACATATGGGATGCTGGCACTTCAGTCAGTGGCTTTTGCCTCTACGCCACAGCGCCAGTCCCATAATCCGAATTCTTTAGGTGAAATTTTGAAGTTTTCTACACTTTGACTACCTACTCTTTCTTTTATGTTATTATTCTTTTGGCAGACTTAGACTCAAGTAGACATATGTTGTCCTTGAATGATCTACCCATATTAATACTACAGGTTTTTTGTTTTGTTTTGTTTTTTTGTGGACACTTGAGTTCATTGCCTCATTGCCTGACTTCAGTATTTGATCACTTTTATGTGTTCTCATGCTTTCTTGGTGCCTCAGGTGCTTGCTGTCATTTGCAGTTTTTAGACTCATTTCTGTTTAGTGAGTGAAGAATCAAGTGTAAATATTTGATAATATTTTGCATTGTAAACATCTTTTTTGCTGTCTTAAATGCTTTATTTAGATTGAATATCATAATGCTCAACATAATTTTTATAATGTTTTGGATTTTGGGAGATTTCAGATTAGGTATGTTTAACCAGTAAAGACTTCACAAATAATCCAAATCCAGAAACTCTGAAATCAAACACTTCACATACCAAGCATTTCAGATAAGGAATACTCAACTTGTAATATTTTTGGCAGTAAAGTGTCTATTCACCAAAATGTGTTTTCTTGTTAGTAGGTGTCTGAAATCAGTATATGGACTTATTGTAGTATACAGTAGTATGCTGTATAATTTAAGTATTACAAATAGCAAAAAGAAAATATTTTTCCATTTAAGTGTGTACCATTAGCTATCTTGATATATGCATAAACAATACAAGCAATTTTAAGATTTATTTATCTGTTTGAAAGTCAGAATTACAAGGAAGGAGAGGCAGAAGCAGAGAGTGAGATCTTCCATTCACTGGTTCATTCCCCAAATGCCCACAAAATTCAGGGCTGGGTCAGGCCAAAGCCAGGACCAGGAGCTTCCTCCAGGTCTCCCCCTGTACTTGGGCCATCCTCCACTACTTTCCCAGGCATATTACCTGGGAACTGGATTGGAAGTGGAGCAGCTGGGAATAAACCAGCACTCAAATATAGGATGCCAGCACTACACGCCGAGGCTTAACCTTCTGTGCCACAGGACTAGCCCCAAGGAATTTTTGCAGCAATTACTATTGTAGCTTATTAATAGCAATAACAACAACTATCATTTATTGATCACTTTGGTAAATGCTTGTTTTATTCTCAGAACCCCATCAGGTAAGTAATATTTTATCACTGTACATATAAGGAAACAGGAGTTTAGGTAATTTAATCACAAGAGTTAGTCAAAGGCAGCTACACAGTTAGATCTGTGTCTTTCTGATTAAGGCCTGAGAGAAATTTTAATTGTTGTATTGCGTCAATAATCACTGTCTCCCATTTAATGATTTTTAAAAATCCAAATTCCTGGGGGGCCGGTGCTGTGGTGTAGTAGGCCAAACCTCCACCTGCAGCGCTGGTATCCCACATGGGGGCCAGTTCATGTCCCAGCTGCTCCTCTTATAGTCTAGCTCTCTAATATGGCTTGAGAAAGCAGTAGAAGATGGACTTGGGCCCCTGAACCCGCATGGGAAACCTGGAAGAAGTTCCTGGCTTCGGATCAGCTCAGCTCTTGCCATTGCGGCAATTTGGGGAACCAGTGGATGGAAGATTTTTCTCTGTCTCTCCCTCTCTCTATATGTAACTCTATCTTCAAATAAATAAATAAATCTTTTGAAAAATCCATATTCCTAGGAAGGGTAGATGTTTTTGTTACATTAAAATGATCGCTAATTTTACTGCAATTATCTGCCTTTTTAAAAAAATAATTTCGATTAGATGTGAATAGATGATTAAAAACTTATCCAATAAGAAGAAAAACATAGAATAGTAATTTAAAGAATTCAATAAAACTATTATTTAAAAACAGATAAATAAAGATTTATTTATTTGAAAGGCAGTTACAGAGAAAGAGATCTTCCGTCCTCTGGTTTACTCCCCAAATGGCCACAGCAGCCGAAGCTGGATTGATCCAGAGCCAGGAACCGGGAGCTTCTTCCCAGTTTCACATTTGGATGCAGGGGCCCAAGTTCTTAAGCCATCCTCTGCTGCTTTCCCAGGCATGTTAGTGAGCTGGGTTGAAAGTGAGGCAGTTGGGACTTGAAGTGGCGCCCGTGTGGTATGCTGACACCACAGGCAGCAGCTTTACCCAATGTACCATGGTGCTGGCCCCCAGTTACCTGCTTTTGAAAAAAGGGAGTAATGAGGCTGGCACCGCGGCTCAATAGGCAAATCCTCCGCCTGCGGTGTCGGCACACCGGGTTCTAGTCCCGGTCGGGGCGCCAGATTCTGTCCCGGTTGCCCTCTTCCAGTCCAGCTCTCTGCTGTGGCCTGGGAGTGCAGTGGAGGACGGACCAAGTGCTTGGACTCTGCACCCTGCTCCTGGCTTCAGATCAGCGCAGTGCACCGGCCGCAGCAGCCATTGGAGGGGGAACCAACGGAAAAGGAAGACCTTTCTCTCTGTCTCTCTCTCTCACTGTCCACTCTGCCTGTCCAAAAAAAAGGGGGGATGGGTAATGAGTCATTAATTATATAGATTTAGAGAAAACTTTGAAAATATAGAAAAGCATAAAAAGAAATTGAAAATTAGCAACAAGCTAACAATCCAGGGGAAACTATACTGTCATTTGGTGGTATAAATGTAATATATAGAAATATTTGTAAAATGATATATAATACATGAATCATGTGATATGTATACTTTTATATTCTCCCATATCATCTGTCATTGTTTTCCCACTGTATATATACTTAATATGCATATGTATATCCCTTAAATGTTTTTAAGGGCTGTGTAATTTATTTCCAATTTATAATTTAATATGTTTAATCTTGAATACATTTAATCTCTATCATATGAATTTTTTTAGGCTTGTAGGTTACTTCTAATTTTCTTTGTTATGTATTACACTGTAAGGAGAAACCATCAGGAAGACTCTGTTAGTCGAAAGTATAAAAAAGCTGGGCAACATACTCTATTGGCTGTGGGACAATGCGGGAAAGGCACAGTAACACATTGCTGTTCAGAATACAAATTAAAATAACCTCTGTGAAAGGCAATGGACCATATCTACTAGAGTAAAAATGTATTTGCTGTTTGACCCAGCAGGTCATGAAATCTCTTACTTAAACTTGCACGTGTGACCAGATTATTTTGTAACAAGGTTTTTAATAGCAAATGTTAAAAATAACCCAAATGTCTGTTGGTAGGGAATTGTTTTAAAAATGATGGAAGGGACCTGTGCTGTGGTGTAGCAGGTTAAACCTCTGCTTGTAGTGCCGGGAAACCATATGGTTGCCAGTTGGAGTCCCAGCTGCACCACTTCCTATCCAGCTTCCTGCTAAAGTGCCTGGGAAAGCAGAGGATGGCCCAAGTACTTTTGCCCCTCCACCCACGTGAGAGACCCAAAAGAAGCTCCTGGCTTCAGGCTGGCCAAACCCCAGCCGTTGCAGCCATTTGGGAAGTGAACCAGCAGATGGAAGTTTCTTTTTCTCTCCTCCTCTCTCTGTATCTCTGCCTTTAAAAAAAACAAGACAAAACAAAACAGAAAACCCTATGAATAGAATACCATGAAGCTACAAAGGGAAGAAAATTAGAACATTTCTGAGGCTAAATAGCTTACATTCATATATTTTTGTACACTCATAAACTTGGAAAAGATGTCCAAAAAATTTAGGAAGAACTGAGTAAATAGAAATATTGGGAGATTTTTTAATTCAAAAAAATAGAGTATTATCTACAAAAAACTATAAAAAACAAAAAAAAGTACAAAACAAAAATATCTCTCAGCTTAAAAAATGACAAAGTGTTAATTTAATACATGGTTCTGCCAGAACCTGGTTTGGAAGCAGGCAGATAGCTCTGGTAAGTCATCTCTGGCAGGGTAGACAGAACAGCTAGCTATGTATTGGAGGACAGTTGGGGAAAGAAGGTGCAGAATTTGTATTTACTACCCAAAACGGAACTGATTCAGGAAGGAACTGAAAAACTGCTTTAAGGATATGGCATATATAAATTACATGTTCACATTGTGGGTGAAAGCATCCTGGGTAAGAGTTGGGCCAGTGTGCCTATGACTGAATGGCTGGATCTCTGATACCTGTTTACTTAGTAAGGGAGAAAGGGAATTACAATGCATTGTTATGTATGTTTCTTTTGGGCAGGAGAAGGGGACTAGTTAATATTTGAAGTTGATCCTTAGTCTGTAGAACACTTTTAAAGTGTATGCTTAAGATCCTTAAGGAGATAAAGGAATAATAGCCATAAGAGAATGAAAACCTGGTAGATGTCTGTGGATATAAAAAGAGAATACTAGAGCCTGGCGCCACGGCTCACTTGGCTAATCCTCCTCCTGCAGCGCTGGCACCCGAGGTTCTAGTCCTGGTTGCTCCTCTTCCAGTCCAGCTCTCTGCTATGGCCCAGGAAGGCAGTGGAGGATGGCCCAAGTGCTTTGGGCCCTGCACCCGCGTGGGAGACCAGGAGAAGCACCTGGCTCCTAGCTTTGGATCAGCACAGTGTGCCGGCTGTAGCGGCTGTTTGGGGGGGTGAACCAACGGAAAAGGAAGACCTCTCTCTCTCTCTCTCTGTGTGTGTCTCTCTCTCACTGTTGAACTCTGTCAAAACAAAAAAAAAATAATACTAGAAATTATTGATCATAAGATGCTCACTGAACATAGTGAAAGAACTGGTAATTTGAAGCACATTAAGGAATTCACCTAGAATGTAGCAAGAAAAATTTTTTGATTACATGAAAAAGAAATTAAGATTAAGAAATTCAAATGTAGGGCCGGCGCTGTGGCTCAACAGGCTAATCCTCCACCTTGCGGCACCGGCACACCGGGTTCTAGTCCCGGTTGCCCCTCTTCCAGGCCAGCTCTCTGCTGTGGCCCAGGAGTGCAGTGGAGGATGGCCCAAGTGTTTGGGCCCTGCACCCGCATGGGAGACCAGAAAAAGCACCTGGCACCTGGCTCCTGCCATCGGATGAGCGCGGTGCGCCGGCCGCAACGCGCCGGCCGTGGCGGCCATTGGAGGGTGAACCAACGGCAAAGGAAGACCTTTCTCTCTGTCTCTCTCTCTCACTGTCCACTCTGCCTGTCAAAAATTAAAAAAAAAAAAAAGAAATTCAAATGTAAATCTCATATCCAAAACAAATTTTCATAGAAATTAGAATAAAGTAATGAAATAATTTAAAAGTTTTTATAATAGAAATAAAATTTTCACATTGAACTGTTTCTCTTCCTTAATTTTTTACTTTTTGTTTATTTGAAAGGCCTAGAAAGACAGACATCTCCCATCCAAATGGGATACTCCCCAAATTGTGGGGGTGGCTCAGGTTGAAACCAGAAGCTGGGAACTCAGTACAGGTCTCCCAAATGGGTAGCAATGACCCAAGTACTTGAGCCATCACCTTTTGCCTCTCATGATGTGCATTAGCAGGAAGCTGGAGTTAGGAAAAAGCTGTGACCCAAGCCCAGGAATTCCTGAATAGGATATAGGCATCTCAGGCACACAGTTGTGCCAGATGCCCACTCTGTACTGTTTTCATGTTGAAATTACACATTACTGAATAATAATTGAGGTAAGTCTGCCTCTAGCCACTCAATAGTGAAATTGTAGAACATAACGGTAGAGTTCTTAGAAAACAAAGATGTGGTACATCACCAAAGCATCGGTTCAGTTGACAGCATATTTACTAGAACAATAACTTCCCCAAAATAGTGATATTCATTTTCTCAATGTAGAGGGAGTATAACTGTTTACCTTAATCAATAACCACTTAAACTATTAACTGTAAGAATGAGGCCCAAAGTAAGGATATAAACTAAACTAAGAGTTCATCACTTAAAAAGTTTGATGCAAGAGCCAAGGGATGTATTGCAGCAGGCAGAATACAATGATGAGCAAAGAATTGGTAAAATATTGTTGATGAATCAAGTTTACCGATTACAAATATGTATATCTTCAAAAGTAGAGCCAGAATTCTGGAGGATAACAAGGAAACTAGAAAAGAGAGGGACTTCGTTCTGTGAAAATGCTCCTTTTTTTTTTTTGCAAAGCACTTTATTTTTGATTGACATAATTATACATACATATTAATAGTGCACATTGTTTTGATTCATGTATACATTGTATAATGATCAAATTAGAATAATTAGTATGTCCATTGCCTTAAATATTTATCATTTAGGTGGTATGAGAACATTAAAAAAAAAAGTCCTTTTTGAGTTTTGGAAATTACATTACTGTTAACTCTAGTCATCTTACCATGCAGTAGAACATCAGAGATGTTCCCCCTTTCTAACTGTAATGGTATGCCTCACTTCCCTTCCTGCCACACACACACACTGTCTGGTAACCAATTTTCTATGAGATTAACATTTTTACAGTCCACATATGTTGAATAACTTTCTTTTTTATTTGCATTTTACTTGAAAGAGAGCCAGAGACACATCTTTCATCCACTGGTTAGCTTCCCAAATGTCCACAACAGCTGGGAGTGGGCTATGCTGAAGTAGGAACTCTGGACTCAATCTCCATCTCCCATGTGAATGTCCCAAGTACTTGGTCCATCCCCTGCTGTCTCTCAGGGTGCACATTAACAGGAAGCTAGATCAGAAGCAAAGTAACTGGGACTTGAACTAGGCACTCCTTGTATGGAATGCAGGTGTCCCCATGGGTAATTTAACTGCTACACCAAATAGCTGCTCTCAGTATTTGTCTGGGTTTCTATACCTGGCTTCTTTCACTTCTAGGTTCATGTTGTTGAGAATGACAGGATTTCAGCCTTTTTTGTGTCTGAATAGAAGTCCATTATATGTATATACCAGTTTTCTTGATCTGTTCATCTGTTGGACACTTGGGTTGATTTCCTATTTTGGCTATTGTAAATGGTGTTGCAATAAACATGGGAGTGCAGATGTCTCTTTGATAGACTGCTTTCACTTTCATTTCCCTTACACAATTTTAGGTTGGGTATTGTGGTGCAGTGGGTTAAGCCTCTGCTTGGGATGCCCACATTCCCATATTGGATTTCTGGTTCTAGTCTCAGTTACTTCACTTCTGATCCAGCTTCCTGCTAATGGATCTTGAGAGGCAGCAGATGATGATTGAGTGCTTGGGCCCCTGCCATCCATGTGAGAGACCTGGATGCCCTGGCTTCAACCTGACCCAGCCCTTGCTGTTGCAGGCATTTTGGGACTAAATCAGCATATGGGAGATCTCTGTGTCTTTGCCTGCCTGCCTCTGTTTCATTCTGCCTTTCAAGTAGGTGAAAAACATTAAAAAAAGTGATAGATTTTGCCAGCACCACGGCTCAATAGGCTAATCCTCCGCCTTGTGGCGCCGGCGACACCGGGTTCTAGTCCCGTTCAGGGCGCTGGATTCTGTCCCGGTTGCCCCTCTTCCAGGCCAGCTCTCTGCTGTGGCCAGGGAGTGCAGTGGAGGATGGCCCAAGTGCTTGGGCCCTGCACCCCATGGGAGACCAGGAGAAGCACCTGGCTCCTGCCATTGGATCAGTGTGGTGCGCCAGCCGCAGTGCGCTAGCCGTGGCGGCCATTGGAGGGTGAACCAACAGCAAAGGAAGACCTTTCTCTCTGTCTCTCTCTCTCACTGTCCACTCTGCCTGTCAAAAAAATTTAAAAATTAAAAGATAAAAAAGTGATAGATTTTAAAAAATATCTGACAGGTTTATGTGAAAGTTTTGACAGCTAAAGGGAGATGCTTGTAGTTCTTCCTTCAGAAACACAAATTCAAAAAATTCACATGGGAAGAAAAAAGTTTTGCATACTCATATGTATTTAAGAAATTAAGTTCATTGTAAAAATCTTCCCCCAGAGATAAAGGGCTAAATAGTTTCACTGGTGGAATCTACCAGAAAACTAAAGAAGAAATAGTACAGTAACATGTTCTTTCAGAAAACAGACAAGATTCAAATGCTTTCTTTCCAACATAATATTACAAGAAAAAAAAGTTACAGAATTAAGGTCCTAATTAATATAGGTCCAGATTACAAAACTGAATATATGGCAAATCAAGTACTAGAGAAAGTAAAAATGAATTATTAGATTTTTCTTGTCTTTCTGTTTTGTGGCTGCTCTACTGTTGAAATTTGTGCTTCCATGATGGCAGTTATTTCATTTCTAATTAGGACCTCCTAAGCATTTTTTTAAGATGATTTTATTTATTTGAAAGGCAAAGTTACTTATTTGAGAGGCAGAGAGAGAAGTATTCCATCCACTGGTCGACTCCCCAGATGGCCACAATGGCTGGAGCTGGGCCAATTCTACCTGAAACCAGGAGCAAGGAGCCCCACCCGAGTCTCCCATGGTCTTCCATGCAGCTGCAGGGACCTAAGGACTTGGGCCATCCTCTGTTGCCTTCCAAGGACACAGCAAAGAGCTGGATCAAAAGTGGAGCAGCCAGGACTTGAACCAGTGCCCATATGGGATACCAGTGCCACAGGTGGCAGCTTCACCCACTACACCACAGCGCTGGCCCCAAGCATTTATAGGGCTCATTCGGTGGTTGTGAATTTCAGGTTTTGCTTATCAAGGAAAGCATTTTTCTTAATTTCTGAAGGATAGCTTTGCTGGGTATAGTATTCTTGGCTGGCATTTTTTTTCTTTCTTTCAGGACTTTGAATATTTCCTCACATTGTCTTCTGACCTATCAGATTTCAGCCGAGAATTTTCCTAATAATCTAATGGAGATTCCCTTAGAAGTGACATGATACTTTGTCTTACTGTTTTTAGAATTCGCTCTTTGTCTTGTTTCAAATTTGACTATAATATGCGTTGAAGGCAATCTTTCTTGGGTGTTCTCTATGCTTCCCGGATCTGGATGTCTGTCTCATCAGGATTGCTGCTGTGTTCTTGCCTTGTCCATAACAATTGATTGTAGAGACTCAATTGCAGTGTGTTTTTCAAAAAATAAATAGCTGTGTTTGTGGCTTTGCAGCCAAACTACATGAATTAAGTCCTAGCTTATCTTTTACTAGCTATGTAACATTAAGGAATTATTTTACCTTGTCATGCCCAAATTTCCATTTCTATAAATAGAGATGGATAATACAGTGTTGTAAGGAAGAGTAAGTGAAATATATATAAAGCCATTAGAACCCTACTTAGTACATTTAAAATATTCAGTACATGTTTGCTATTATTGCTGCTGCTTTTATTTCAAGAGTCCCCAAAAGATACCATATGTTTTCCATGATCTGTGATAACTAATATAGAGTGCCTAAAATGTAATGTATTGAATGAAATTGACATTTTGAGATTTGATGATTGTTTATAGCACTGATCTGTACTGTTAAGAAACAGTGGTTTTTTTCTTCAGACTATTTTGAACTCTACTTAGTGTAGGATTAATCTTACGAGTATAAAGTAAATTGAAAATAGATCTTTGTAAAAATTAAGAGGGAATAAGGGAGGAGGAAGAAGGGTGGAAGATTGGTATGGTGGAAAGTATCACAAATTTCCAAAATTTATATATATGAAATACATAAAATTTGTATACCTGAATTAAAATTTAAAAAAAAGCAACGACAAAAAGAATAGAATCTGTGTTTTCCAGGCCAGCTGAACCAAAATAAGGAAATGAAGAAAACTTAACCCTTGGTATTCCATTTGGGTCCGTTGAAGTAATTTTGATTTTCTTTTTTAAGCAGTTCCAACTACTTGTTAGAGTTGATACCGTCTTCCTTTTATTCTTCATTAGAGTTCTTCCATGAACAAAGAGAATATTTACTTATTTTAAAAGAAATGTTTATCTTACAATCAGCATATGGAAACCCTTAAACCCTTTTTGTAAACCTAAAGTACATTGTGGGATCTTAGTGATCTTATTTTTTTTTTTTTCTGTATTGAAATATTTTGCTCTTTAGTTCCAGGAATTTCATCATTACTTATATTTTTATGCTGTGCTAAAAAAGATTAAGAAAGTAAGAATGATAAAATCTCTTTGAAGAAAGATCCAATAATGAAACAATGTTTTTGTCAGTTTTCTCATTACATTGTTCAAATATTGCCTCTTCCTTTGTAAAAAGTATAAAAGAATTTGGGAGCCATACAGATCAGAAAATAAATGCAAAGGGAAAAATAGCTCTGTAGACATGAGCTAACTAATATGGCTTGCAACATGTAACTACACTTAAATTAATTAAAATTATTCCAATTTAAAATTCCATTCATCCTGTTATACTAACCATATAGCAACCAGTTATGTAGAGAGAATGTAGCTGTCAGTTGCTCTTAGTATGGCTACCATATTGAGCTATGTAGATAAAGAATGTTTTGGACATTGTAAAAAGTTATATTGTATATTGCTGCTCTAGACTTCAATAATGATAAATTGTGTAAGTGAAATCTCACACAGTGATTTGAGGTGATCATATCTTATATGAATTTTTTCAAACATAAGAATTGGTGTATGTGCAAGATATTTCTAAGGACAATAAGTAAATAAATATTCTTACCCAGCCATCCCTTTATATGGAAAGGTCCTATGGTGGTGTTCTGCTTTTTTTTCCTTAAAGATTGATGTATTTTAAAGGCAAAATGACAAAGAAGGAGAGCCAGAAGAAGACACATCTTCCATTCACTGGTTCACTTCCCAGATGCCTGCAATAGCCAGGGGTAAGCCAGCCAGAAGCCAGGAGTCTAGAACTCCATCTGAGTCTTCACATGGGTAGCAGAAGCCCAAGAAATTAGGTCATCATCTGCTGCCTCCCAGGCACATTGACAGGAAGTTGAATGAGAATTGCAGAGTAGCTGGAACTCAAACCAGCCACTCTGATTTGGGATGCAAGTGACTCAAGCAGCAGCTTAACCTTCTATGCCAAAATGCCCACCCTGGCTCTTTAATCTTTTATGATGTTTTTGTGTGTAAGCATTTACATAGTACAAAGATGTTTCCTATATATATATATATATATATATTTTTTTTTTTTTTTTTTGGACGGAGTAATCAGATCTGATTCTACCTTTATTCCCTCCACTTTACGCCAATCGGGAAGTTTCACAGTGATTTCTGGGGTGGGGTGGGAGGAAGGCTGAGTGTTCAGAACGGCCGGGGCTGTGCCTCTGCAGAGGGGGTGGGCCTCACTGGGGCAGCTGCAGGAGCTCTGACTGCCCGGCCGGCAGGTAGGTGATGTTCTGGGAGCGCAAGAGCTGGTACGCGATGTCCTCAGCTGCCTCCAGCTTGCTCAGCTCGATCAGCTCGGCAGCCTTGGAATCGCCTTCCGCAGAGATGATGGCCACCTTCTTCTGATGCTCGGCCTTCTCCACCACGAATCTGGCCCTCTCCGCTTCCTGCTGGGCCACCTGTTTGGCTTCCACTGCCTCCGTGAACTCCTTCCCAAAGGTCAGATGCGTCAAGGACACGTCATCCAAGATGAGGCCGAAGGTGGCCGCACGCTCGGTGAGGTCGTCACTCACCTGCCTGGAGACCAGCTCTCTCTGTGTGATGAGCTTCCCCGCGTCAAATCGCGCCACCACGGACTTGAGGATCTCTGGTGATGGATGGCAGCACGCGCTTGTTGTAGTCCTCCCTGATGCTGGTGAAGATGCATGGAAGCTGGCTGGCCAGCTGCCAGAAGAGGATTTGCAGCGTGATGTTGACGTTCTGTAAATCTTTGCTACCGGTGATGACTGGCAGGTTCCGCGGTCGTGAGCGGCAGACGAATATAATTGGCTTCTGCACCCACGGTATGAGGAAATGGGTCTCTTCTCCCACCACCCTGTCCTGCGCGCCTCGGAACCGGTCAAAGATGACAGCTCTGTGCCCAGCGTCCACATTATATAAGGCAGAGTTCACCATGCCTCCTGTGACGGCTAAGGCCAGGCCAAACTTGCCAATGGACTCAAACACTTCGGCAGCCATGTTTCCTTCTGCTGGACCCACTCACACCTGCTTCCGCTCTGACCTCCACATGAATTCCCCAACGGCGCATACTCAGATGTTTGCTATATTTAAACTATTAATACAGTTTCTGAAATAGTTGTCTTACACTATCCCTTTATTCTTCCATAGATTATTTGTAAAATTAATTTAAAAATTTTAAGGAGTCTATTAGACTGAGGCAGTAAATGGTTTATGAGAAAAGACAGGAAAAGGAGGAGTAGGAAGCAAAGATAAAGCAAAGTAAATGTAACAAAACAAAGTAGTAGAAACATAATTAACAGATTTAATCTATACATTTAAAAGATCTTTCCCGGCTTTCCCAGGCCCATTAGCGGGGAGCTGGATCGGAAGTGGAGCAGCCAGGACTCAAAAGTGGTGCTCATATGGGATGCTGGCATTACAGACTGCACTGTAGCCACTATGCCACAACGTGGTGCCAGGAGAGATCTTCCATCTGTTTATTCACTCTCCAAATGGCCACAAAAGCCAGGTCAAGTCCAAGCCAAAGCCAGGAGCCCAGAATTCTGTCTGGTCTCCCACATGGGTGGCAAGAGCCCATATATTTGAGCCGTCATCTTCTGCTTTCCCAGGTGCATTAATACAGAGCCTGCTTGGAATCTGAGCAGCTGGGACACACACCGGTACTCCAGTACAGGATGTCAGTGTCATAATCTGTGGCTTAACCTGCTGTACCAGAATTCCTGCTCCAAAATAACTTTTAAAAGGCTTAAGCCCACAGAAACAGGAAAGGAACAAATGAAATCAACATTTTGCAAACATAGTTGAAAAGAAATAAGCAACTTAAGTACCCAATAAAGTTGAAATTAAACCTGCAGGAATGGTAGCTATATGAAACAAGGGAAATCATGTCAAAGAACCCCAGAAAGACTAGGGAATTAGAGGTACCAGTATACCTTTGAAGGGTGGATATAGCGCAAGAATAAAACTCATGAATACTGGTTTTAAAATTTTGAGCAAACCAGTTAGACTCTGGCTCCCTTATATGGCGAAGTGGGTAGAGCCTTCTTGCTCTTGGCTTTGGATCGGCGCAACTCCGGCCATTGCAGCCAATTGGGGAGTGAACCTGCGGATGGAAGACCTCTCTCTCTCTTCCTCTCCTTCTCTGTGTAACTCTTTCAGATAAATAAATCTTTTTTAAAAAAAAAGATATTGGGGTTCCCTACACACATCAATAGTTTCTTCGTAAGTGTGTTTATAGTCATCACTATTAACTATATTATAAAAACAAAATTTACTGTTTTAAAAATAATAAACCTATTATATATGTTGTTGTGGCATGATTTTATAAGAAATAACTCCAGAACAAAAGAATTAGACTAGCATTGTTTTAACATTTTTGTAAGTCATGTCTGACTTAATGAAACTGAATTTTAATATTTGTTTCTGAATATCCTATTATATTATACATCATAGATACAACCTCCAGAAAATTCTGCTTTGTATACTTGTAAGAAGATAAGAATGGAAAAGGCATATAATGTCTTAAAGTCTATTAATAATGAAAATAGTCTTGACCGTAACACTCCCTGAAAGTCATCCTTTCATGACTGCCAGGGATCTCAGGACCACACTTTAATAACAGCTGCTCTCAAGAGAGCAGCTCCCAATCATAACCTCACACAGAATTTTTTTTTTTATTTATTTTTTTGACAGGAAGAGTTAGAAAGGTCTTCCTTTTCCGTTGGTTCACCCCCCCAAATGGCCACTATGGCCAGCACACTGTGGCCGGTGCGCCGCGCCGATCCAAAGCCAGGGGCCAGGTGCCTCCTCCTGGTCTCCCATGCGAGTGCAGGGCTCAAGCACTTGTGCCATCCTCCACTGCTTTCTTGGGCCACAGCAGAGAGCTGGACTGGAAGAGGAGCAACCGGGACTAGAACCTGGCACCTGCTATGGCCTGGGAAAGCAGTAGAGGATGGCACAAGTCTTTGGGCCCCTGCACTCATGTGGGAGATCCAGAGGAAGCTCGTGTCTCCTGGCTTCGGATTGGCGCAGCTCCAGCTATTGCAGCCAATTGAGGAGTGAACCAGTGGATGAAAGTCCTCTCTGTCTATCTCTGTCTCTGTCTCTGTCTCTCTGCCTCTCCTTATCTCTGTGTGTAACTCTGACTTTCAAATAAATAAATACATCTTTAAAAAAGGCCTATGTAGGCCTATTTTGAATGAGTTAGATGGAGAGAGCCCTTCCATCCTCTGCTTCACTTCTCTGATGACCACAACAGCCAAGGCTGGGCCAGTAGCTTCATGTAGGTCTCCCAAGTGGATGCCAGGGGCTCAATCACTTGGGCCATCTTCTGCTGCTTTTCCCAAACCATTAGCAAGGAATTGGACTCAAACTGACGCTCATATGGGATGCTGGTGTCACAGGCAACAACTTTACCCAGTGCATCATGACACACCCTGACAGAATTTCTAAACAGCATTTAGTTTCTTACTCTAATATGTGATTGGACAGCTAGAGATCACTAGACAGTTGAAGAAAGTCTGTGACATGAGTGATGCAAGCCAAAACAGAAGGATGGAAACAAGCAACCTAGAAGAAGCACATATGGTACACAGGAAAAAAGAAAAAATGAGAGAAACTCAGAAGGCTAAAAGCAGGTACTGTATGAGAGTATTTCAAAAAAATTGTGGAAAATGGAATTATAAGCTTATACAAAACTTTGAAATCTATTTAGACCTATTTTCATAATATGAATTTTCTGTGGACTTTTTGAAATCCTTCATAGTTGTATAAAGTAGTAGCAGGAAATATTGACCGATAATCTTAACATAAGAGTGGGGAAGGACTTTATATTCAAATCCTTAGAAGTTCATTGCTATGCAACGTGGAATCAATTTGTTTACCTCAGAAATGTTTATTAGCCAATTGATGCTGGGCTTAGGATTCTGGTAGGGGCTTAGTTGGGTGATTTATATCGAGATCTTTAATCAAGTTACTGTGAAATTGTTGGTCTGGGCTGTAATCATTTGAAGGCTGGTTTGGGGCTGGAATGTTTGCTTCCAAAATGACTCATTCACATTGCTGTTGGCAATTGACAAGCGGCCTCTCCCATTCTTTCCTGGTTAGCAGCAGAAGGTTTCAGTTCCCTGATGTGTAGGCCTGTCCATAGAGGTACCTGAGTGGATCCTTAAGGCTTCTGATACTGTGACATCTAGCTTCTCTCCCAGCAAGTTATCTAAGAGCAAACAGGAAACTATTGTGCCTTTTATGACGTCTCTCCTAAATTGCATGCTGTCAGTAACTGTTCCTTAGGAACAATTCATCAAGAACAGCCAGTGCTTAAGGGGAGGGACCATGACTTTACCTCAATTAGGGAGGAGAATCAAAGAATTTTGATGTAGATTTTCTAAAACCCCTACACTGATTAATGCTAAATGTTAATAGATATATTCTCTGCAGCCATTCTGGAGTGATTTTTTTTTTTCTAGACAAATATTTCAAGGTATTTTAAGAGATACATAAGGGGATTTTTGTTTTTGGCTTGCATATTCATTACCATATTATTTGTAGTGGTGGAAGTTGAAAGTAGTTTGGTTGTCCCTTATGTTGTTCTGAATGTAGACAGGTAAAATTTATGAGTACACATTTTATTAGTTTATTAGAGCTTCCATAAAAAAGTACCACACTGGGAGCTTAAAACAACAGAAATTTACTCTCTTGCAGTTCTGGAGGTACATGAGAGAAATTTATTCTCTAGTCTTTCTGTCCAAAAGAAACAAGGTAGCAGCAGCAGCATGGAGTTCTCCTCTGAGAATCCTGGATAGAATCCTTCCTTGCCTAAACGTAGATTGTGAGTGGCTGTTTATCTTTGTCTTTCCTTGGTTTGCAGCTGCATCACTCTAGTCTCTGCCTTATGATTCTCCCTTTGTGTCCGTGTCTTCACATGACATTTTCCTCCTAAGAATGCCAGTTGTATTGGATTAGGGCCCATCCCCAATGACCTCATCTTAACTTTCATCTACAAAGACCCTGTTTCCAAATAAGGTCGTGTTCATAGGTACCAGGAGTTAGGTTGTCAGCCTTTTTCAGGGACACAGTTCCTTCCACTCATACTCACGTGTACTATTAAGTAACAATCAGAAGCAACTCTTTAGATGTACACATAGTACATAGCCAAAAAATAAAGAAGGGGCAGGTGCTGTGACAAAGTAGGGTAAGCCTCTGTCTGCAGTGCTGGCATCCCATATGGGCGCCAGTTGGAGTCCTGGCTGTTCCACTTCTGATCCAGCTTCCTGCTAATGGTCTAGGATGGCCCAAGTGCTTAGGCCCCTGTACCCATATGGGAGACCTGAATGAAGCTCCTGGCTTCGGATTGGCCCAGCTCTGGCTGCTGTGATCATTTGAGAAGTAACTCCGCCTCTTAAATAAATAAATCTTAAAAAAAAAAAAAAAGGCAGTAACAGCATACATATAAATTAAAAATGGTATATTAGAGTTCTCCAAAGAAACAGAACCAATAAGATGTATCTACCCCTATGTATAATAAAGATACATAAATTATATATAACTTGATTTATAAGGAATTGGCTTAAGCAGCTTTGGAGACTGTGAAGTCCAAAAGTCTACGTACAGTACAGACTAGCAAGCTTGAGGCCCAGGAAAGTCAACAGTGTACATGAACTCTAAAGTCAGTCGAATAGAGAATTCCTTCTTGCTTGGGAAGGCCAATCTTTGTGTTGTATTCAAGCACTCAGCTGATTGGATGAAACATACTTACATCATGGAGGATAATCTGTTTATTCAAGAGTTCATCAATTTAATCTCATACAAAATCACTCTGAAGTTGACAGGTAAAATTAACCATCACACATCTCCCTTCTGTCAGTTTGGCCCTCATATGTCTCTCCTTTAACCATACTCAATCTCCAAATAAAGGCAAAGTTATACTTCAGCCTATAATTGTCCTGCATACCAAAAGCTCAGTAACCCTTTTCCCAGAAGAGGATGCAAAGCCCTGGATGATGTTTACTCCTTGATAATTTACAGCTTAAATACTATGATATAAAGTTAACAATACTGAAATACTATCATATAAAGTTGATGTATCTTATGTTACACAAGAAGGAAGAAAAAGATATTTGCTATTTATGTTATGTACATACACATTCCTCAACTAGTTGTGTTTCTTTACCTTATGAGGTAACCCAAACCTTCATTCCTGAAGGGTTTAGGCCATTAGTCCTGCTTATATGGGCTTGTAGTTTTCTGATTTTTCTTTTTTTTTTTTTTTTTTTTTTTTGATAGGCAGAGTGGATAGTGAGAGAGATAGAGAGAAAAGTCTTCCTTTGCCGTTGGTTCACCCCCCCAAATGGCCGCCACGGCTAGCGCGCTGCGGCTGGCGCACCGCACTGATCTGATGGCAGGAGGCAGGTGCTTCTCCTGGTCTCCCATGGGGTGCAGGGCCCAAGCACTTGGGCCATCCTCCACTGCACTCCCTGGCCACAGCAGAGAGCTGGCCTGGAAGAGGGGCAACCAGGACAGAATCTGGCGCCCCGACCGCGACTAGAACCTGGGGTGCCGGCACCACAAGGTGGAGGATTAGCCTATTGAGCCGCTGCACCGACTTAGTTTCCTGCTTTTATCACAGGCATGGTAATACTAAGAAGTGGCTCAGGTAATTGGGTCCCTACTGCCCTTTCTGGAGACCTGGATTGAATTCCTTTGTTTTGGTTCCAGCCCAGCTCTATCTCCAACCATCGTGAACATTTAAGGGAGTGAACCAACAGATGGGAATGCTTTTGTATGTGTGCACTCATTCTCTCTCTGCCTTTCAGATTTAAAAAATGAAATTGTGTGATACCTTAGAACAGGGATGGGGAACCTTTTTTCTGCCAAGGGCCATTTGGATATTTATAATGTCATTTGTGGACCATACAAAATTATCAGCTTAAAAATTAGCATGCTATAGATTTTCTGAATTGTGTCCTAACTGCTATAGATTTATTGAATTGTAGTTGCCTTGGCAGGGTCAGACCAAATGATTTCATGGTCTGGACATTTCCTCACTCCTGCCCTAGAGAGTCCCCTCTATTCCAGAAATACTCTTCCTTTCCTTCACTGTAGAGTAGCCATCCAGTTTCCTCTTGGTATTCAGGGTCAGTCACTCCAGAGGCATGAGGAGTCCATAATGACAAAGTGGCAATCCAGTTTCATGGAATCATTATGTGTCTGTTAATGAAAGCTTTTCTCTGCAGATAAACCTCTAGGACAGCAGACTATAAGCTCACAGGGACAAAAAATTTCTTTGTGTGTGACTAGGAATAAATAGTAAGTGGTATCACTTCCATTCACCCCTTGATTCCTGCACTTGTGAGCCTGGCTATAGAAGAAAGAGCACTGTATGTTGGATGTGATTCAGAGTATGTATAGTCTCCTGGAGAACCTTCCCATACCCCTACAAGGTATTACTACCCAGCTTAACAATGTAACTGAATCTTCCTGTGAAACTAGCTGCTTTAGGATTGCAAGGAATATAGTAAAATGGGTGAATTCTGTGAGCATGAACCTGTTGCTGCCCTGCTTGTGTTGTGAGGTGTCTGTTCCAGTAAGACAAATCCTGCCCTATCCTACTGGAAGTGGTCCAGGGTTATCAAGCCTTCTACCAGGTGGTTGACTGAACACTTTGGGAATGGTGGCCTATTGAGGACTGAGTCTGCTGCCACCATATTGGGCACCGAGCAGCAACCATAGCTGAATCATTCTCAATGAGTGGAAGTCCAAGTTACACAACCTTCATCCTTGTCACTATAGCTACCTCGTTCATGAACCCATTGGGCAATCGCAGGGTGGCAAGGGGAAAGAGCTGACTTGTATGCATATAGTGAGTTATCCTATATTAAAATCTGCTGATAACATCCTTTGGTGAGCATTGACATGGAACACAGGTATCTGACAAAAGAGTTGTGAGTGGCAGTGAGTTGTTGTTTTCAGGACAATCATTTAATTGTCACTACAAGGACTTACAGAACTCTTCTTTTGGCTGCTTCTACTAGGAGTGTTTCAGAGAAAAAGGCTGTTCATAAGCCTAACTTCAGAGGAAGATGATATACACAGCAAAGTCCTTTACCAACTTTAATAAACACATAAAGTGAATAAGAAATACTGTTTTAAGCTAAAGAATTTTAGAATTCATTACTGTGAGGCCAGCACTGTGGCACAGTAGGTTAATCCTCCACCTGCAGCACCGGCATTGCATATGAGTGCCAATTCTAGTCCCGGCTGCTCCTCTCCGTGGTCCAGCTCTCTGCTATGGCCTAGGAAGACAGTAGAAGATGGCCGAGGGTGCTAGGGACCCTGCCCCCACGTGGGAGACCCAGAGGAAGCCCCTGGCTTTGGATCAGCACAGCTCCAGCTGTTGTGGCCATTTGGGGAGTGAACCAGTGAATGGAAGATCTTTCTGTCTCTCCCTTTCACTATCTGTAACTCTGCCTGTCAAATAAGTAATAAAATTCTTCAGAATTAATTACTGCAGCTTAGCCTATCTGAGTGTTACCACACTGTACCAATAAAGTGCAGAAAAAATAAATTAATGGAGTAAATCAGTTAATTAAAGGAAGTTGTGTTAAAATCTGGAACCTGAGAACAATTAGAAAATTTTTAGTCTTTAAGGTAATTCTTATTTTTAAGTTGAGTCTCATCAGAGTGCTTTATTCTTAGAAATTCAACTCTGAGAATACATACAAAAGATGTCAGAGATCAAAGAACATTTTGAATTATCAAAGTATTGTATACTTAAAAGTAGTTTAAAGATGATTAAAGTTTATTGTGGAGAATCCTGGCTTTTATTGAAGTGTGTTGGGTAGAGGGATAGTTTTTCCTTTAAGAGATGCGGAACTGAAAGTTGTTCAGAAAACTTGTTCAGATTTATAGATATTTCTGGTATACTTTTGTGATACAATTTCAATTCGGAAGAATCTTTAGATATGTATATAATTCCATTTTGTAGATGTTATATGTTATAAAAGTTGAGATAGAGCATATTTGAAGTAACTAATTTTTCTATATTATTTTGCAAT
Organism: Sylvilagus floridanus; assembly: GCA_949820135.1. Taxonomy (NCBI): domain Eukaryota; kingdom Metazoa; phylum Chordata; class Mammalia; order Lagomorpha; family Leporidae; genus Sylvilagus; species Sylvilagus floridanus. The sequence continues at coordinate 31,404,331 of OX463245.1, read as the reverse complement.
TTTTAAAATACCATTTTAATTTTTGCTTTCCTAGCTAGCCTTTTTAAATCTCTTATTATTCATACTTGTTTTCCTTTTTACTTCTTCTTTCTCCCTTTCATTATGTTTAATCCTCACAATAATTCTAAGAAGTAGGTATTTTTCTGCCATTTTACACTTGAATTGAGGCTTAATGAGACTAAGCAATCTGCCCAAGACCATGCAGCTAAGTAACAGAGGTGCTATTTGAACAAATTCTTTTGACTACTAATAACCCATGTAGTTTGCACTAATGCCTTTTTTTTTTTTTTAAGATTTATTTATTTTTGAAAGAGTTAGATCTTCCATCCACTTGGTCACTCCTCAGATGGTAGCAGTGGCCAAGGCTGGGCCAGACCAAAGCCAGGAGCCAGGAGCTTCATCCAGGTCTTCCATGTGGGTGCAGGGGCCATCTTCCACTGCTTCTCCAGGCACATTAGCAGGGAACCAAATCAGAAGTGGAGCAGCAAGGACTCGAACCAGTGCCAGTGTGGGATACCAGCACTGCAGACAGTAGCTTAACCCACTGCACCTCAGCACCGGCCCCTCCACTGATATCTTAAATGTATTAAAGATTTTTACACAAATGCACAGAATATTTTTACTTTGTGTGACTATCAAAAACAGATTTGTCAGAGTAACAAACCCCAAACAATTGTTGTTTAAAATATAGAAGTTTATTCCTCTCTGTTGTGATAAAAGTCTTAGAGGTAAAAATCTGAGGTTGGTATTTATGTTCTATCATGTCATTAGGAACCTAGGCTCCCATTTTATAGTTCATTATACTTAAGTACATGACTTTTATGGTTTTTACTATTTGCTCATGCTCCTGTATTCTACCTGGTGGGAAGCAGAAAGAGTAAAGAAGGGCCTTCTTCTTTCTTTTTCTTTTTTTTTTTTAAGATTTATTTATCTGAAAGGCAGAGTTAGAGAGAGGCAGAGGCAGAAAGAGAGCTGGTTCATCAGCTGGTTCACTCCCCATATGGTTGCAACAGCTGAAGCTGAGCCAATCCAAAGCCAGGAGCTTTTTCCCTGTGCATCTCCCACACAGGTGCAAGAGCCCAAAGGACTTGGGCCATTTTCTATATAGCAAGGGACCTGGATTGGAAGTGGAGCAGCCAGAACTCAAATTGGGATGCTGGCATTGCAGGTGGAGGCTTTACCCACTATGCCACAGTGCTGGCCCCCTTTCTTTCTTTTACGACATATGCAAAAAGTCATATGGGACACTTCTATTTATATCCTGTTAGACAAAATCTAGTCAGATGGCCACCTCAGTATTAAGAGGCTGAGAAATATGGACTTTATTCTGGATATTTGCTCAGCATATAAAATAACAGTGGTAAACTGTATTGATTCCTCTGTTCATTTTACAGTTAAGGAAATTTCTACTCTAACTACGGTAGAGTAGCCAGGTATTTTATTTATATGTACAGAAGCAAAGTCTGTTTAACTATTTGATTGTTATTTGACTTTGAAATTATGGTGGCATAATACATAAGGAAAGAGTGTTAACATAATAAGTGGAATATGATTAATAAAATAATGCATGCGGATTATAAAAGATCTTCAGGGGCCGGTGCTGTGTTGTAGCAGGTAAAAGCTGCCACTTGCAGTTCCAGCATCTTATATGGGCGCTGGTTTCAGTCCCAGCTGCTCCACTTCAATCCAGCTCTCTGCTAGGGCCTGGGAAAGCAGTAAAAGATGACCCAAATCCTTGGGCCCTTGCACCCATGTGGGAGATCTGGAAGACGCTCCTGGCTTCTGATCAGCCCAGCTCCAGCCATTGCCATTTGGGGCGTGAGCCAGCAGATGGAAGATCTCTCTTCTCTTTCTCTCTGCCTCTGCCTTTCAAAAAAATAAATAAAAATCTTTTTTAAAAGCTTCAAAATAGTTTTTTTGATTTTAACTTCCATCACTGGTGAGTCAAAATACCTAATTCATACGCATGCCATTGCTCTAATGATTAAGTTAATGACTTACCTTATATCTGTGGACTTTTCTTTATCTTGACAGAAGCTATTTGTATATAACATAAATAACTTACTAATCCTAGAATGCTTATTTATTTATACTATTTGCTGTTTGAAATTGAGTTAATTAAAAGATACTGGTATCTTCTGTGGGGACCCATGGATAGGCCTGCCATGGGACCCCCCCCATGCTGGGCATGGCTTATAGCAGTAATGCGATTGCAGCAGCTGATTGAACTTTCCAGCTGAGGATCGTGGAAAACAAGATGGCGCTGCGTGACTCCACAGCTGATCGTGATCAAGTGCCGGATTGGCGAGCTCTGTGCATGGACTGTGATTGATTGACTGTGATTGGTTGAATTCTGTATATAAGCGGACCGCGGGAGAGGGAGGGGGGCACGCCAGCTTTCCCCCTTAAGGAACGTGCGCGCCATCTCTCCCCCTTCTCCCAGTCCCCCACTCTTTTTTCCTACTCCTTCTAAGTAAAAGTCTCTTGAAGACCAATTAATTGCGAGCAGCGTCGTTCCTTTTGTGGCCGAAGGAGCTGACAATCTTCCATTATTTTTGTTTTCTCATGAGGGACCTTTCTCTTTACTGTAGTTATGTCTTATAAACTGGAGATCAGTGAAGCTAAAGATGACTAAATTTCCGCAGATATTCCGTTGTCTAAGTTAACATTTTGTTTGAAGTTGCAAGCAAAACCATAAATCTAGCTTTGGATTTATCTCTATGGTCTATCAGAGGATGCTATAGTTCTTCAAAATTAGCCAACACCTTTGAAAACATTCATACCACAACTTCAAGATTCTAGGTCTAATAGAAACTATGGGAAACTTTTGAAATAAACATAAAACTTGACTCAGATATTTCATAAAATGGGAGCTATTTATAGACCCTTTGTTTAGAATACTTTATTAAACTAATGCCCTTAATGATGATCAGTTTTACCTAAATTTTCTGTAACTATGTTGGGGGGGCATGTTAATGAACTATTTAAGAACACTTGGGGAAATTAAACTATATTTTCATTTAATTCTGCTTTCTGTAGATCTGTTGAAAGGTTATTCCTAACATTTGTACATAGTTTTCTAATTTAATAATTAGCTCACTAACTTTCCTGTGGTACCAATGGGTATGAAAAACTTTTTATGACATTATTTGTTTGCTCTTTTTAAATATGTATTTATTTATTTGAAAGGCAGAGTTACAGAGAGGCAGAGGCAGAGAGAGGTTTTTCATCTGCTGGTTCCCTCCCCAAATGGCCACAATGGCCGGAGCTGAGCTGATACGAAGCCAGGAGCTGCTTGGTCTCCCACTTGGGTGCAGGGGCCCAAACACTTGGGCCATCTTCTACTGCTTTCACAGACCATAACAGAGCTGGACTGGAAGTGGAACAGCCATGACTTGAACCGGCACCCATATGGGATGCCAGTTCCTGAAACATATTAACTTGAGACTACTTCATATTGAACTAATTTAACAGCAGTGTTTTGGTTTTAATTTTTATATTTATATTGAAATCAGTTTGGAGGCAGGGGAAAACATGGAAAACTACTGTAAGTCTTTGGACTAATTGTTTTAGATTTATTGTAGCCATTAAATAGCATTCATATGCCTGATACTGTGATAATTGCTGTTGGAGGAGGATCCAGTGAAAGGATTATACATTTTGCATATTTAGAAATGTGTCCTTACAATTTATGCTTTAGAGTTTGTCCTGTGGATTAGGTTCTTATTTTTATTTTCACTTCTCCTTCCCAGTTCTTCACAACACTCCACATTGTTTAATTCCTTTAGAATTTTAAATTATTTCTCTAGTCTAATGGCTTTCAACTCTGGTTGTGTATCATGAGCAGTGGAGTTTTTCCAAATTGTAAGATGCTTTTGCATGTGAGTAACCTAAATCTGACTCAAGCTGGCTTTAAACATTAAGAAAACTAATCTGACACTATAAGGAATTTTGTCTCCTATATTCTGTAGTTGTAGCTTTGCCCTTCTCAAGTTGTCAGCTTGGATGTTATTAGCTCTCCTGAAGAAATGAGGATGGGCTGCTTACCATAATAAGGCAACCTTTATTTATCCTTGTGTGTATCTACTTAGAGAAAAGAAAGGTCTTCTTGTTTCCCAGATGCTGCCTCCCTCATCCCTGAAAAGCAGTTACCTTTTGTGTCTCACTGGGCCAGATCAGTTTAGATCTTCCTGCCATTGAGGGATTTGGAATTACCTAATGATTGTATGGGGTAGAATGGTTATTGTAAGCTGGTCACAGTATGTAATCCATGAGAGTTAAAGTGAGAATGTGTGTGTTTTTACAAGATCTACAGGTGCCTTGATATACAGCTAAGTTTGAGAAATGCTGTTCTTCCCAATTTAAGACTTAAAAATAACTTGTTTCCCCCATATTCCAGTAGAATGAAGTTACCAAGTGACCTTTTTATTTATTTATTTATTTTAGATTTATTTAGTTGAAAGGCAGAGTTACAGAAAAAGGAAGAGATGGGTCTTCCATCCACTGATGGGATGGCCACAACATCTTGAAATGGGCCAGGCCAAAGCCAGGAGCCATTAGTTTCTTCTGGGTCTCCTACATGGATGCATAGGCACAAGCACTTGGGTCATCTGCTGCTGCTTTTCCTAGGCCATTAGCAGGGAACTGGATTGGAAGTATAGCTGGGACTTGAACGTATGGGATGCCAACTGTAGGTGGCAGCTTAAAAAAACGATTGACATTTGAAAGGCAGAGTTAGAGAGAAATCTTCCATGCACTGGTTTATTCCCCAAATGGCTACAGTGGCCTGAGCTAGGCCAGGCCAGAGTCAGGAACTCCATCTGGGTTTCTCACATGAGTGGGAGGTGCCCAAGCCCTTTGACCATCTTCTGTTGCTTTCCCAGGCTCATTAGCAGGGAGCTGGATAGGAAGTGGATCAGCCAGGGCTGAACAGTGCTCATAGGATGCACTGGCAATCACAGGCAGTGGCTTAACCCACTGCATCACAATGCCAGCCCCATGTGTGACCATGTGATTTAACTTATCCTCTTTATCTCTCCTAAAGAGGCTAATGGTTTGAATAACCTTGGTTAAGTCTCCAGGGTAAAATAAGGTTTAATTGAGGATAAGGATTGAAATCGTATTTTCAGAATTGTTATTTAAATTTATTAGCCAGCCATTTGAAATATAGCCAGTTTATAATGTCCTTGCTGTTGGTGAGTCTTTGGTGTGTGCTTTCTGGCAAATGAGTTAACCACTTAGGGCACAATGATTTTTTTTTTTAAAGTAACTATTTGGAATAAAGTTCCCAGAAATCTCATTTATCTCAAACTACCCTAAGCAACAAAAGTGAACAGAATAAGATAGTTCTAAAACCCATGTACTTTTGGGAAAAAAAATCTCTTAATTCCTGTTTAGTACCTGTTTACCCTTACTTTAAAAAACAGATATATCTTGCAAGCTTATTTTACAGATTTATCAGGGAAGAGAAGATGCTCTGTGAGACTTAACTGACCATACAAGTGACAACAACATGACAGTAAGAATGGAAGCAAAATCTGTATAAACTCAGGAGAAATTAAAGATACTGGGAAGTTTAGGACACTTATTCTGGAAAATGGCTTTGTACTAATAAATGTGGGGTCTCAGGTTTCATCATACCACAAAATAGTTGGGTATTTCATGATTGTAATGTTCTTAGAATAACACAGAAAGTATTAACATTTAAGGATGTTCATATAAAAGGCATTACTTTGAAAATATTGTAAGTCAAAATGATTAAAACTAACATTCTGTTTAGTACTTGAAAGGTATAAACTCAGCATTCCTGAAAACACCTGAGGACTACAGATAAATCACATTTTAGAGCTTTAGCTCTTTATTTGTATTTGAGGAATTAGAATGAAATCTCATCCACTTATGAATTTGTAAAAATGTACTTTCATTTTTCTGTGTAAATCATCCAAAACCTATTTTTTAAAAGATTTATTTATTTATTTATTTATTTATTTGAAAGGCAGAGTTAGAGGTGGGGTGGGGGAGTTCTTCCATCCACTGGTTCACTCCCCAGATAGCTGCAATGGCCTTCGCTAGGCCAATCCGAAGCTAGGAGCAGGTGCAGGGGCCCAAGGACTTGGGCCATCTTCTACTGCTTTCCCAGGCCATAGCAGAGAGCTGGATCAGAAGTGGAACAGCTGGGTCTCAAACCAGTGCCCATATGGGATCCCAGCACTGCAGGTGGCGATTTCACCTATTATGCCACAGCGCTATCCCCAAATCTGTTACTTTTAAATCTTGCTAAATTTTCTTCCCTTGTACTCATCCCTAATCGGTGCAGAATAGTTTAATCTTAACCCAGATGTCATGAAATTAAACCATCTTGGCTTTGGTACACATTGTTCCCAAAATCCCTGTTTTAATCTTTTTACATTTTAATATTTTGAACTATGGTTGACTGTTGACTTTAAGATTAGTGAGTGTATCTTATTGTAATATTTCCCCTTTATACGTTTTTGAATCAAGAAAGAAAATAATTTCTATAAAGAGTAGCTTTATATTACCTAAATGCTAATCAGTTCCATTACTGGTATTACTTGGTAAGTAAGTGATATGAATCACTTTAGTTTTACAGATATTAGACAGTACTATTTCTAGGATAGTAACTTCTGTGTAAAATGAGTAAGTTTTTAGTAAAACATAAAGTACTTCCAGTCTGTTGCAATTTTTGCATTTTATGTAACCATGTTATTTCAATAAGTATTCTTGCTTTAGAATATTGTTATTGACATCAATCTGAAGGTGTATTATATGAAAACTTGAATAATTTGTAATATTTTTTCTAGCTTTTACTTCTAATGTAAATGGTTTTCCCTTGAATTTCAATTATTCCTAGTGGCCCAAGACAGTAACTGTTTTCAAAAATGATATTTTGGCGCCATCTGCTGTTCTTCAGTTTCTTTAATAAAATGTGTCGATAGTGGATTCAACTTTTTTTCCCCATATTTTGCCCATATTCGAAAATAATGGTAATTTAAAAAAATCTGTACCTGCCTTAGTGCCAGCGTTATGGCACAACAGGTTCAGCCTCTAACTGCAGCATGTGCATTTACATCCCCTATCAGAGCCCCAGTTGGAGACCCAGTTGTCCTGCTTCTGGTCCAGCTCTGTGCTGATGCACCAGGGAAAGCAAAAGCAGATGACCCCAGTATTTTAGGTTTTACTAAAGATTTAACTCTGTTTACAAAAAAAGTTACTATCCTAGAAATTCTTGGGTGCCTGCCACCACCCATGTGGGAGACCCATGGAGATTTCTAACTCAGTCCCAGCTGTTGCAGCTATTTTGAAAGTGAACCAGCAGATGGAAGACCTCTTTCTCTGTCTTCCCCCCTCACCCCCCCCCCTCCATCTTTGAACTAAAATATATCTTAAAAATAAGAGTAAAGGCTGGCACCATGGCTCAATAGGCTCCTCTGCCTTGCAGCCCTGGCACACCAGGTTCTAGTCCCGGTCGGGGCACTGGATTCTGTCCCAGTTGCCCCTCTTCCAGGCCAGCTCTCTGCTGTGGCCCGGAGTGCAGTGGAGGATGGCCCAAGTGCTTGGGCCCTGCACCCCATGGGAGACCAGGAGAAGCACCTGGCTCCTGCCATCAGATCAGCACGGTGAGCCGGCTGCAGCGCACCAGCTGTGGCGACCATTGGAGGGTGAACCAATGGCAAAGGAAGACCTTTCTCTCTGTCTCTCTCTTGCACTGTCCACTCTGCCTGTCAAAAAAAAAAAAAAGTAAAAATATTTTAGAAAAATCTCTACCTGGCTTATGATTCCTAGGGTCTAAAAGAATTCATGAAAAATTTCTATTGGAGAAAGCTGTGTATGAATTTCAAAATGTTTTTGTATTTTCAATTCAGTTTTTTCACAGATTTTTTTAAAAGTATTTCTGTACTGTTGGCTCTGCCACTTTTGTACATTTCTTCAATGTTCTTGTGTTCCTGAAAACTTTATTCTATGTGTAGTCTCATGACAAAGGCTTCTAAATTTGCTTATCACTGATCTGTAGTTTCTTACATATAAATCATTTATTGTTGAAATGTAGTGTTTGTGGTCTCATTGTCTTACATAATCTGCTTCTCTGTTTAGTATAGCATACACACACACATGTGCGTATGAGAATTTTAAAAATTTGCTCACTAACTACATATATTATGAGAAGAGTAAAGACATGCATCCTGAGTGGTGAACTTTTGAGTAAACTGAGTTTCTGGGCATACATAATGTCATGTCTGTTGTGGCTCTTTGTCGCTTACCCTACCATTTATCTATCATATTCTTTTTATTCTTTTAGTTCCATGAACTTTTTTTTTAAAGGTTGATTTATTTGAGAGGCAGGGGGAAGAGGGAGGGTCTTCCATCTGCTGGTTCACTCTCCAAATCCCCACAACAGCCAGAGTTGGGCCAATCTGTAGCCAGGAATTGGGGGCTTCCTCCACAAGGACTTGGGCCATCTTCTGCTTTCCCAGCAGGGAGCTGGATTGGAGGTGGAGCTGCTGGGACCCTAACCGGCGCCCATATAGCATTACGCCACAGTGCCGGCCCTCTCTATCACATTTAAACATTGTCTATTTCTTTTCTTTTTTTAAGATTTATTTATTTGAGAGAGTTACACATACAGAGATATTACATCTGCTAGTTCACTCTCCAGACGGCTGTCCTGGCCAGAGCTGAGCTGATCTGAAGCGAGGAGACAGGCACTTCTTCTGCATCTCCCATGTGGGTACAGGGGCCCAGGCACTTGGGCCATCTTCACTGCTTTCCCAGGCACATGGGTAGTGAGCTGGATCAGAAGTGGAGCAGCTGGGATACAAACCATTGCCCATTTGGAATGCTGGCACTGCAGATGTGCAGATGAAGGCTTAACCTACTATACCACCCCTAAATATTGTGCCAGCCCCTAAATATTGTCTGTTTCTGCTGTAATGGTCTACTTCATTTTCTCCACTCATCTCATCCCAGTCTAACTTATTTTATTTTAAAGATTTACTTGAAAAAGCATCAGAGAGACAGAGGTCTTCTATAAGCCAGTTCACTCTTCAAATGGCTGCAACAGCCAGGCACCAGGAACTCCATCTGGATCTCCCACGAGTGGCAGGGGCCCAGGCATTTGGGCCATCATATGCTGCCTTCCCTAGGCACATTAACAGGAAGCTTAAATCTGAAGCAGAACAGCTGGGACTTGAACTGGCATTGAAGTGTCGGATACTGGTGATTTAACCTGTTGCACCATAATGCTGCCCCTGTCGTCATACCCTAATATAAACCATCAATCACATACTTCATGCTTAAATTTATTTTTAATTTCCTCTGCTTGGATAATATGTATAGATACCTCCCCCTCATTGGTATGATGAGGACGTTTATGGTTCTTGCTCTTTACTACTATGCTGCTTCTGTTCTGCATTTTCATTTTGATGACCTAATAAAATTTTCTTCAGTGATTTGTGAGTAGGTTGATTGTAGACGTTGAAAAATAGTAAGTTTCTACTTTATTATGCAGAGATATTACCACTGTACTGCTGGTTATGTCCTAGAATTACATTTCTCCACAAGCTAATATTATTCTTAAGTCACTGAAAAGAAGTAACTGCTGTTCTGATGGATTCTTTTTCTATATTTTTGTTTTTAATTCCTTTTATCATGTCCCTAAAGTTTTTCCAAGGTCCTTATTATCTAATCTATTACAGTTCACCACCCCCAGGAAATTTCATTCCTGGAGTCCTTTTCCAGTGTATTCTGGTTTCTTGGGACTGTCGTACCCTTTATCTTGGGACTTCTTTCCTTTGTTATTTTTTTGAGATGACTCCATTAATTGCTGGATACCTTGTTTTTCTGTGTTGATTCTTTAGTTTTGCTGAACTGTATTCTGAAATAACTTCCTAAGAAAGATAATGAACTGTGTACCTCTCTGAATATCTAGAAACTTCTCTCTTCCCCCTTCATACTTGTTTGTAGGTTTAATGAGGGAGCTTGACTTCCTTTTGTTGGCCTATAATGAATGTCATTATTATTATTTTTTTTTTTGACAGGCAGAGTGGACAGTGAGAGAGAGAGACAGAGAGAAAGGTCTTCCTTTGCCGTTGGTTCACCCTCCAATGGCTGCCGCGGACAGCGCGCTGCGGCCGGCGCACGGCGTTCATCTGCTGGCAGGAGCCAGGTACTAGGTGCTTTTTCCTGGTCTCCCATGGGGTGCAGGGCCCAAGCACTTGGGCCATCCTCCACTGCACTCCTGGGCCACAGCAGAGGGCTGGCCTGGAAGAGGGGCAACCGGGACAGAATCCGGCGCCCCGACCGGGACTAGAACCCGGTGTGCCGGCGCTGCAAGGCGGAGGATTAGCCTGTTGAGCCACGGCGCCGGCCTGAATGTCATTATTTTGAGACCTGCATATCACTCTTATTCATTGTGTTTAAATTTTCAGAGGTTTTGAGAGAACTTGACAGGTCCTCATCTGTCATCCTGTACTAGGCAATAGCTGCCCCTGCTTTGTTTTACTCATCAGCATTCTTTGCTGTGACTTCCAGAAGTTCGTTGAAATCTCATGCACTGGTGGTTCCCCACCACCAGGTTGCCCTAATGCTGTTGTCTTTGTTGTAGGCATTTATATCTTATTTGCTTATTAATAATATTGAAGAGTTTGAGAGATACAATGGGTATCTGGTCTCATTTTCCCCTAGGTTTTCACTTTTCAAGTTTAAAACTGAAATGTACCAAGAAACTAACATTAGATTCCTAACTCTAATATTTTAGTGATTTCACGTGTCAGAAAATGATTCCTGATTTCATGTATTGGTTTGAAGTTAATAATGGTAAATGTAAATATAGCTTTCCAGTGGATAATGGCAAAAACATTAGCAGGGCTGAGTCATATAGTTTTGAGTTTTTCTTTTCTTTGATTTTTTTTTTCCTATTCTCACTGCCACTAGCTGAATCCAGGCCTTTAGCTTATTTCTGTTACTGAAGGAGTCTTTTTTTATTGCTCTGTAGTTTCATATATATACATTGCTACCTAAAAACTGTCTCTTAACAAAAAATGCTTGATGTATAACACTAATTGAAAATAGTCCTCTTTAAGCAAACACAAAACAGTTAAGACCAGTTCCTTTACTTGGCATTTAAGAACTTTAGCCTCAGTGGTTTTTCTAGGTGTTAGCAATGGAAATACTCAGTCTTCCCCACCTTTCTGAATCAGATTATGAGGGTGGAGCACAGCAGTCTGTTTTAACAGAGCTTTTCACCTAATTCTGATGATGCATGCTTTGAGGACTGCTGGTCTCATCTGTCCCTCTCGTTTTGTAGACAAAAAATTTAAGTCTGGTAAAGTTAATTGACTTGTTCAAAGTCACTCAGTGGAGTTTTTTGTCACTCCACCTTTTTTTTTTTTTTTTTTTTTTTTTTTTTTTTTTTTTTGACAGAGTTAGTGAGGGAGAGAGACAGAGAGAAAGGTCTTCCTTCTGTTGGTTCACCCCCCAAATGGCGGCTACAGCCAGAGCTACGCTGATCTGAAGCCAGGAGCCAGGTGCTTCCTCCTGGTCTCCCACGTGAGTGCGAGCGCCCAAGCACTTGAGCCATCCTCCACTGCCTTCCCGGGCCACAGCAAAGAGCTGGACTGGAAGAGGAGCAACCAGGACTAGAATCCAGTGCCCATATGGGATGCCAGCACCACAGGCGGAGGATTAGCCAAGTGAGCCATGGCACTGGCCCCACTCTACATTTTTTTTTTTTTTAAAGATTGATTTATTTGAAAGAATTAGAAAGGCAGAGAGAGAGAGAGAGAGAGAGTCTTCGATTCGCTGATTCACTCCCCAGTTGGCTGCTATGGCTGGAGTTGCACTGACCCAAAGCCAGAAGCCAGGAGCTTCTTCTGGGTTTCCCACATGGGTAAAGGGGCCCAAGGACTTGGGCCATCTTCCACTGCTTTCCCAGGCCATAGCAGAGAGATGGATTGGAAGTGGAGCAGCCAGGACGTGAACCGGCACCAGCTTTACCCACTATGCCACAGCGCTGGCCCTCACTTTTTTTTTTAAGATTTTATTTATTTAGGAGGTAGAGTTACAAAGAGAGGGTTGGAGAGGCAGATAAAAAGGTCTTCCATCCACTGGTTCACTCCCTAGATGGCCACAACGGCTGGAACTGTGCACATCCAAAGCCAGGAGCCAGCAGCTTCCTCTGGGTCTCCCACATTGGTGCAGGGGCCCAAGCAGTTGGCCCATCTTCCACTAATCCCAGGCCATAGCAGAGAGCTGGATTGGAAAAGGAGCAGCCAGCACTGGAACCGGCACCCATATAGGATGCAGGCGGAGGCTTAGCCCACTATGCCACAGTATCAGCCCCTCACTCCACATTTGATTTTGCTCTTTACAGGTTGTAATTAGAAAGGAGTCTGAGATGGAAAAGTTGTGAAAGACTATAGAAAACATATTGAGCACTGAATAGTAGGTAACATTTAAGTAGAGAGGATGGGTGTTCTAATAAGCAGGAAGCCCACAGTGAATAAAGACACATAAATACATTTATGTAAACCATATCTTGGAAGCAGAATAGAAGAATAATTAGATATTCCTTTATAGGAACAGAGAGATTATGTAAAATAATGATAACAGTGCCTGGTACATTGATAAAATGTTATCTGTATGTTGTTAGTCTTATTGACTGATGTTACTGGTTGGGTAGTTAATTTTGTTGTGTTGTTAAGGAGGCTGTATGGAACAGAAGTTATTACTGTGGATTCTGACATTAGATCCTAGTGATGCCACCTACTAACTGCTAAAAAGTTACCTTGGGGGGACCGGCACTATGACGTGGCGGGTAAAGCCGCCACCTACAGTGCCAGCATCCCATATGGGCACTGGTTCGAGTCCCGGCTGCTCCAGTTCTGATAGAGGATGGCCCAAGTCCTTGGGCCCCTGCACCTGCATGGGAGACCCAGAGGAGGCTCCTGGCTCCTGTCTTTGGATCACTGCAGCTCTGACCTTTGTGGCCAGTTGGGGAGTGAACCATAGGATGGAGGACCTCTCTCGCTCCCTCTCTCTGCCTCTCTTTCTCTCTCTGTGTGACTCTGGCTTTCAAATAAATAGATAAATCTTTAAAAAAAAAAAAAAAAAAAAAGCTTCCTTGGGGCCAGCATTGTGGCATGGCAGGTAAAGCCACCACCTGCAAAGCTCTCATCTCATATGGGTACCATTTCAAGTCCCAGCGGCTCCACTTGCAATCCAGCTCTCTGCTAATGTGCCTGGGAAAGCAGCAGAGGATGATTTTGAGTTCTTGGGCCCTTGCACCCACTGGGAAGAAGTTCCTAGCTCCTGGCTTTGGACCGGCCTGACTCAGCTCAGGCCATCTGGGAACTAAACCAGCGGATAGAAGGTATTCATTCATTCATTCATTCATTCTCTCTCTCTCTTTCTTTCTTTCAAACTCTGCATTTCAAATAATTAAGTAAAAAGTTAATCTCTGTATCAACAGTTGCAAAATATAAATAGTAGTATCAGCCATATATGTTGGTACTGACAAGTAAAAGTAATGTATATTGATACCATTCTTGCTTGATAAGAAGTTCTGTAATAAAGTTCAGTTATTATTATATGTCCTAGCTTGGTAAGTCATCTTATTTGACTCCAGATGACATGGGCTAATAACATTTTACTTATTTGAAAGGCAGAGGAACTGAAAGAGAAAAATGTCTTCCATCTATTGTTTCACTCCTCAAATGCCTGCAATAGCCAGGGCTGAGCCAGGATGAAGCCAGGAGCCTGGAATTCCATCCACATCTTGTACTCTGATGAAAGGGACTTGAGTACTTACGCCATCACCTGCTGTCTCCAGGTACATTAGCTAGAAGCAGAGGTGGGACTTGATTCCAGGGACTCCAATTTAGGATGCAGGTGTCCCAAGCTGTGATTGACCCCACTCTACCCTAATACCTGCTCCCATAGCTCTTTGTAAAGGGTAGATTTGTCATCATTGAAGGAGTTAATATGTAAGGCCAGAGTCAAAAACCTTAATAAGAGGTAATTGGTTAAAGTGTAATGACTAGTTAAATAAATTATGATACATTTATATGACAATAACCATTGAAAGCCATGTTTCAGAAGAAATTTTGTAACATGTATCAAGAACATTTCAGGTTCATAATGAAAAGTAAAAAGCAAGATACAAAGCAGTACATAGTGTTTTAATTATATAATTTGTATAGGCAAAGAACTGGAAGACTATTCTTAAATATTGATGGTGATAGTGATAAACTCATGGTACTTTGAAAAGCTTAATCTTTAAGTGTTTATTTGAACATACTTTTATAATTAGAAAAAGCTATGACACATACCTTGAATCTGGCAGAATTTTTGGAATAATCTTATAGCATCCAAAAACAGTACTTTAAAGGAGACAGAATTCATTTTTATCTGCCATTAGGCCTTGCCATTTGTGGATTCAGCATTGTATTTTCTGCTTTTCAAGGCCATTTTTTTAAAAGATTTATTTATTTATTTGAAAGAGTTACAGAGAGAGAGAGACAGAGAAAGAGCACGACATCTTCCATGTGCTGGTTCACTCTAAATGGCTGCAATGGCCAGAGCTGTGCCAATCCAAAGCCAAAAACCAGGAACTTCCTCTGGGTCTCCCACGTGGATACAGAGGCCCAAGGACTTGGACCATCCTCAGCTGCATTCCCAAGTGCATTAGCAGAGAGCTGGATTGGAAGTGGAGCAACAGGGACACGAACCAATGCTCATGTGGGATGGCGGTGCTGCAGACGGGGGCTTTACCTACTATGCCATAGTGCTGGCCCCAAGACCATTCTAAATACCTATTAGAAATAGTATTTTCTAATAAGAATCATTTCTCATACAGTTTTTAGATGATTGAATCATTTTTAAAAACACCTCTAGCTGGGATTTGAAATTTTTGAAGCCACCTAGCTAACTTTCAGTATCCTGTCTCATTGTACTAACTTTGGGATGTTGTCTCTGCTAGGTACCATGTTAAATGTTTTCAGTCTTATTTATGTTTGTTTATTTTAATTTTATTTAAAAGAGTGACAGATTTTTCATTTCACTTGTTCACTCCCTGAAGCCCAAAACAGTTGGGATTGGTGAAGCCTAAGCCAGGAGCCACCCCAGGACTCCATCCAGGTCTCTCATGTTGATATAGATACTCAAGTACTCAAGCCATCATCAGTTGCTTCCCAGGATGCACATGAGCAGGAAGTGGAGGAGCCTGGACTTGAACCAGGTACTGTGATATGGGATGTGGGCATCCCAAGTGGTGACTTAACCACTGTGCCAAATGTCCACCCCTAATTTTCATAATAATTTTATTAGGTAGGCACCAAAAGTATCTCCATTTTATAGATGAACTGAAAATCAGTGAAGGAGATTAAGAGGTTAAGGAACTTGCCCATGATTACAGGGCTCCTAAGCCTGAAGTCTAACAGTCTTTGTAGAGGCTGTATCTTTAGTCATTGTGCTATACTATCTCCACATAATTTTGATATTTATAATACAAAAAGACTAAGGATCTACCTATTGCAAAAATGAAGGGCCCAATTTAATGTTGTAGTGTTTTGGTATAAAATGTTAATTCATGGGGCAGGTGTTTCAATGGTTGAGATGCCCACATCCCTGAGTAGGAGTCAGCTCTGACTCCTGATTCCAGCCTCCTGCTAAGGCAGACCCTTTGAGGCAGCAGATGAAGGTTCAAGTAGTTAGGTTCCTTCCACCCACATAGGAGACTGGGGTTGAGTTCCTCCTCCTTGGCTTTTGGCCTGTCCCAGCCCTGGCCATTGCAGGGATTTGGGCAGTGAACTAGTAGATGGTAACTCAATCTCCATCTTTGTCTCTTTGCCTCTTAAAGAAAAAAAAAATTGTGAATGCTTTGTAAGAAATATGACTTTTTGGTCAGTGTTGGTATAGTGGGTAAAGCCACTGCCTGTGACTCCAGCATGCCTTATGGGTGCTAGTTCATGTTCGGATTGCTCCACTTCCAGTCCAGTTCCTGACTAATGGCTTTGGAAAAGCAACAGATGATGGCCTGAATGTTTGAACCCCTGCGACCCTTGTAGAGATGTGGATAAAACTCTTGGTTCCTGACTTTGGTCTGGCCCCCAGCACTGACTGTTGCCGCTATCTGGGGAGTGAACCAGCAGATAGACCCTCTCTCCCTCTATCTTTCACTGTCTCTGTGACTCTGACTTTCAGAATAAATAATAAATGTTTTTTTCATAAAAATGTATGACTTTGATTTTTACAATTTTTTAATTTTTTTTTTTTTTTTGGCGGGCAGAGTGGACAGTGATAGAGACAGAGAGAAAGGTCTTCCTTTGCCGTTGATTCACCCTTCAATGGCTGCCGCGGTCGGCGCGCTGCGGCCTGCGCACCGTGCTCATCCGATGGCAGGAGCCAGGTGCTAGGTGCTTTTTCCTGGTCTCCCATGGGGTGCAGGGCCCAAGCACTTGGGCCATCCTCCACTGCACTCCTGGGCCACAGCAGAGGGCTGGCCTGGAAGAGGGGCAACCGGGACAGAATCCGGCGCCCCGACCGGGACTAGAACCCGGTGTGCCGGCGCTGCAAGGCGGAGGATTAGCCTGTTGAGCCACGGCGCCGGCCACAATTTTTTAATTTTTTAAAATTAAATATTTTCAAGGAGTATGTAGCCATAGCACTAGCCCCAGACTAGTTACTCTTAGTAATAAGTATATTCAGTAGTATTTAGCATGACTAATTTGTATCTAGATAACACAATGATTGAGAGTACATTTCAAATTCTGCCTCTCCGACTTAATACTGTGTGACCCTGGTCAAGTTGATTTCTTGGTGTCTAGTTTCCTCATCTATAACATAGAAATACTAACAATATGTTCCTTACAGATTTGATTGTAAGAGTCACTGAATTAATACATATGTAAAACACTTTAAATGGTAGTGGCTGCACACACTAAGTGTTCAGTGTTAGTTACACTATTAATTGCAGTAGTACTGTGTTGTTCTAGTTACTGTTACCAGCATCATTTGTGTTGATTGTACAGTAAACTTTTTAAAGACTTCTAAATTACTTTGTAGTGAAAAATAAAAACCAAAAAGTTGCGCTTATAGTCTGTTGACATAAAAATTATTTGGCTAGCACTTAATGGTTTTCTAAACTTCACATCATTTAATTGTAATAGGTCTCAGATGCTCATTAATAAAACAGGCTAATAATATCTTTCCTGTTGGGTGACTTCTTAATTTGTAAAAACATTACTAGACACCATGTTGTAGGCCATGAAATTATGGTCTCAACTGTGAGACTGTGAAAGAAAGAGAACTGATGATTTGCAGCCCCTTTTGCCCCTGCCATTGTAGGTCTCTGGTTTTCTTCTTGGAATAAAATAGTTATTTCATGTGTGTATCAGAAAGGAAAGGTTAAACATTTAGTAACTCTAAGAGTACAATAGCCTTATTCTCATTTTGCTCTTTATACTTCCCTGGTCTTTGCCACTCTCCATAAAGCTGAACTAGTGAGAGTCATTTCTAAAAATTTCTAAGTTTCACATGGCAGGTTAAATTGCTTTCATTTACACTGTGTGTGCGTATTGTTGGTCATGTTTTATATTCTTGTAACACTTCGTGCCCCTAGTACTTAGCACTCACTGTCTTGCTTTATTTGTGTACACGTCTTACTCCCTTGTTGTCTCAGTGGCTGATCTTTATATTCTCAGTGACTAGCAAACAGATGGAAAAATAAAAAATTTAGTTGATGACTTCTGTGAATCCTAGTTTAGCCTTCAATTAAGTTTGACTTAATTTTTAATATGGGGCCATGGTCATTGTGGTCATTAAATTAATGATACATTTGTGGTCATACTAACACCTACTTGCATGTAACACTACTGTTGAATTACATTGTCATCCAGTTAAACTTGGCTTGAACTTGAAAATATTTAAAATTTTATTAAAGTTACTATAAAAATAATTTTTTTCCTTATTTGGCAAAATGGAAGTGAATGATGTATTTTTTCTAAATTTTGATCCTTAAGAAATGGTGAAAATTCAAAACTAAAGGAAGAAATATGAGAATAGAGAAGATTTTTTAAATGTTTCATTTAGGAGAAGGCTGTTCTGTCACCAGATGGCTGGGTCTCCAACATAGGAAAGAATTTGAGAACAGAACATAGGTAAAGGTTAGCAGAGGAATAAGATTTATTGTCAAGAAAGTGAAAGTATGCTGTTAAGAGAGAACATAGTGATGCTTGAGAATGTGTTGCACCCAACAAAGTTCAGTGTTAACCATTTATATGGTCTGCAGGAATCAAATATGGGGATGGTGTGTGGAACATGGTTTAATTGAATATTCATAGGGGGTGGGATTTGAGTGCCACCCATATTCTTGCCTTTTTTGGAAGTCTCAAAAGTGTCATTGGCGTCAGGTGCATGATTAGAGTAGGAGTGTCACTCATGATAATTTTATTATCGTGTTGTTATAATTAGTTACAGATCATCACAGGGTCATAGTCAGGAGCCATGTTGGGTATTTTCAGCCAGTACCAGTTTTTGAAGGTGGTTTTGCAGAGATAATGGTTTTAGGTTACCTCAGTCACAGCCCCAAAGTGTGGAGAGGTTGGGTGGAGTAGGCAGGGTTGAAGGGAAGGCCTGGTGACATCGGCCCTCTGCTTGCTAGCTGTCTGCCTGTTTCAGTTTTTTAAGATGTATAAATAAGTCTTTGGTTTTTTAAAATTTATTTATTTACTTGAGAGGCAGAGTTACAAAGAGAGGGAGAGACAGATCTCCTGTCTGTTAGTTCACTCCCCAAATGGCACAACAGCCAGAGCTTGGCCAGGAGCCAGGAGCTTCTTATGGGTGTCCCATGTAGGTGCAGGGGCCCAAAGCACTTAGACCATCTTCTGCTCTCCCAGGCTGTCAACAGGGAGCGGGATCAGAAATGAAGCAGCCAGGATAGAACTGGCGCCCATCTGGGAAGCCAGCACTACAGGTGAATGCTTAACCTACTACCTCACAGTGCCGACCCCTGCCTCTATCAGTTCTATACACCTTTTCTTGAAAGCAGTTGGAGAAAATGTCTTGGGAAAATAAAATGTGATATGTAATAGGAAAAAATGAAAAGAAAGCTAAGCTATTTCCAGATGACATTGATTCTTGAATTAGTAATGTCAATCATATTTTCTTTTGCTTTAATTTTTATTCATTTATTTGACAAGCAGAGAGTACTCCATCCTCCCATTCACTCCTCATATATCCTCAGCATTCTGGGGCTGAAGCTGTGGATGGGGACACAGACCAGGTCTACCACAAAAGTGTCAGAAACTGTTGCTTGTCAGGATCTGTGTTAGCAGAGAAAGTTGGGAGTGAGAAGGTAGAGGCTGGAATCAAACCCACTTTGATGGGGGATGCAAATATCTTAACTGCTAGGCTAAACATCTGCTCCATCTTTTACTTTTTATCAAGCTGAGATTAAGAAATCTTGTTAATTTTGGAACCCACAGACATTTATGTACAGTACTGATAGTTTTGACATCAAAAGGTAACAATTCAGGTTTAAAAAGTTACCTGTTTTCTGGAGCAGGCATTGCGGTGGAAGGGATTAAGTTGCTACCTGGGACACCTGCATCCAGTAGCAGAATATCTGGGTTCAGGTCCTGGCTCTGCTTCCAATTTCAGCTTCCTGGTAATGTGCACCATGCACCATGGGAAGAAACAGATTATGGCTCAAGTACATGGGTCCCTGCCAACCATGTGAAGGACCCAGATGGAGTTCTAGTTGGGCTGGCCCAGCCCAAGTTGTGAGCATTAGGGGAATGAACCAGTAGATGAAAGATCTCATATTCTCTCTCATTCATTCATTCTGCCCCCTCCCTCCCTTTCCCTTTCCCTCCCTCTTTCCCTTCCTCCCTCCCCCTCACCTTTCAGATAAATAGTAACAATTAAACTTAAAAGTACACCAACGTGTCGTAGTACTTGGGTTTGATACTCCCCTCTGTCTTCTGGCTCTACTTTCTGCTAATGCAGACTCTGGGAAGCAGTGGTTGATGGCTCAAGTAGTTGGGTCCCTGCCACCCTTGGATTGGTACTGGCCTTACCTTAGCCTGGCCCACTTGCAGCCATTGGAGGCATTTGAGTAGTGAACTCATGGATGAGTGTTTCTCCCTGCACCCAACCCCCACCACACACACACACACACACACGCACACACTTACTCTTTAAAATTTTTTTATTTTTTATTTATTTGAAAGAGGGGGACAGGGGAAAACAGATCTTCCATCCACTGGTTCTCTCCCCAAATGGCTGCAACAGCTGGCGCTGGCCGATCTGATGCCAGGCGCTTCATCCAGGACTCCCATATGGCTTCAGGGCCCCAAACACTGGACCATCTTTTGCTGCTTTCCCAGGAGCATTAGCAGGGAACTGGATCAGAAGTGGAATAGCTGGTATTGGAACTGGCACCCCTATGGGACACCAGTGCCGCAGACAGTAGCTTTTCTCACTATACCATAGTGCTGGTCCCCTCTCTTTAATTTTGAAAAAGATAATCTACTTTACATTATATGACATTCTTAAGAGTTAGACGGTGGAACTGCCGTTGTGGTGTTGGCTTTGTTGCTGGCATCCCAAGCACTTGAGCCATCTTCCACTGCTTTCCCAGGCCCCAGCAGAGAGCTAGCTCAAAAGAGAAGCAGCTGAAATCTTGTACAACAAAAACAAAGCCAGAGGCATCACAATACCAGATTTCAGGGCATACTACAGGGCAGTTGGAATCAAAACAGCGTGGTACTGGTACAGAAACAGATGGATAGACCAGTGGAACAGAATAGAAGCACAGAAATCAGTCCAAACATCTACAGCCAACTTATATTTGATCAAGGATCCAAAACCAATCTCTGGAGTAAGGACAGTCTATTCAATAAATGGTGCTGGGAAAATTGGATTTCCACGTGCAGAAGCATGAAGCAAGACCCCTACCTTTCACCTTACACAAAAATCTACTCAACATGGATTAAAGACCTAAATCTACGACCCGACACCATCAAATAATTAGAGAACATTGGAGAAACCCTGCAAGATATAGGCACAGGCAAAGACTTCTTGGAAAAGACCCTTGAAGCACAGGCAGTCAAAGCCAAAATTAACATTTGGGATTGCATCAAATTGAGAAGTTTCTATACTGCAAAAGAAACAGGAAAGTGAAGAGGCAACCGACAGAATGGGAAAAAATATTTGCAAACTATGCAGCAGATAAAGGGTTAATAACCAGAATCTACAAAGAGATCAAGAAACTCCACAACATCAAAACAAACAACCCACTTAAGAGATGGGCCAATGACCTAAATGGACATTTTTCAAAAGAGAAAATCCAAATGGCCAACAGACACATGAAAAAATGTTCAGGATCGCTAGCCATCAGGGAAATGCAAATCAAAACCACAAAGAAGTTTCACCTCACCCCAGTGAGAATGGCTCACATTCAGAAATCTACCAACAACAGATGCTGGAGAGGATGTGGGGAAAAGGGGACACTAACCCACTGTTGGTGGGAATGCAAACTGGTAAAGCTACTATGGAAGTCATTTTGGAAATTCCTCAGAAACCTGAATATAACCCTACCATACAACCCAGCCATCCCACTCCTTGGAATTTACTCAAAGGAAATTAAATTGGCAAACAAAAAAGCTGTCTGCACATTAATGTTTATTGCAGCTCAACTCAGAATAGCTAAGACCTGGAATCAACCCAAATGCCCATCAACAGTAGACTGGATAAAGAAATTATGGGACATGTACTCTATAGAATACTGTACAGCAGTCCAAAACAATGAAATCCGGTCATTTGCAACAAAATGGAGGAACCTGGAAAACATCATGCTGAGTGAAATAAGCCAGTCCCAGAGGGACAAATATCATATGTTCTCCCTGATTGGTGACAACTAACCGAGCATCAAAAAAGGAAACCTGGTGAAGTGAAATGGACACTATGAGAAATAATAACTTGATCAGCCCTTATCATCACTGTTGATGTATAATTTAATACTATATCCCTTTTAGTGTTTTTGTTTGTTCTACTTAATACCATTGGTTGAGCTATGTAATTAACACACAATTATTCTTAGGTGTTTAAAGTTAACGGAAAAGTGATCTCTGTTGAATATGAGTGGGAATAAGAGAGGGAGAGGATGTACAATTTGGGACATGCTCAAGCTGACTTGCCCCAAGTGGCAGAGTTAGAAATGTGCCAGGGGATTCCAATACAATCCCGTCAAGGTTGCATGTACCAATGCCACCTCACTAGTCCAAGTGATGAATTTCAGGTCACAAGAGACCATAATGATAGGTCTAAGAGTCAAAGGGATCACATAAACAAGACTAGTGTCTGCTAATACTAACTGATAGAATAAAAAAGGGAGAGAATGATCCAACATGGGAAGCAGGATACACAGCAGACTCATAGAATGGCAGTTGTCCTAAACAGCACTCTGGCCTTGGAATCAGCCCTTAAGGCATCCGGATTTGGCTGAAGAGCCCATCAGAGTATTTTAGGCCTGGAACGCCAAGACACTCTGGCAAAAAAAAAAAAAAAAAGAAAAGAAAAAAGAGAGAGAGAGAAAAGAAAAACAAAAAAACCCAACCTAAATGAAAGATCTCTGCAAGTGAGATCCCAGTGGAAAGAACAGATCATCAAAGAAGGAGGTACCTTTCTCTGAAGGGAGGAGAGAACTTCCACTTTGACTATGACCTTGTCGAAATAAGGAGTTCAGGAGACTTCAGTGGCCTTGGCAACTCATGACTAGAGCCTGGGGAGATTGCTGATGCCTTAAACAAGAGTGTCAATTTATTAAGTCAACAACAGGAGTCACTGTGCACTTACACCTCATGTAGGATCTTTGTCCTTAATGTGTAGTTCAATGTGAATTAATTATATGACTAGTGCTCAAACAGTATTTGGCACTTTGTGTTCTGTGTGGGGGAAAACTGATGAAGTCTTTACTTAATATATACTAAATTGATCTTCTGTATATAAAGGTAATCGAAAATGAATCTTGATGTGAATGGAATGGGAGAGGGAGCGGGAAAGGGGAGGGTTGCCGGTGGGAGGGAAGTTATGGGTGGGGGGAGCCATTGTAATCCAAAAAAAAAAAAAAAAAAGGAAGCAGCCCAGACACAAACTGGCACATGTATATGGGGTTCCGGCATGGCAGGTAGAAGTTTAGCCCACTATACCACAGCACCAGCCCCTGTTTCTTCCATTTTTATGACCATAGTTCAAGCTATCTTCATTGTTCAGTTTGTCACTGACCGTTTCCTAAATGGTCTCCCACCACTGATGCCTGTCCATTTCCATTAGTATTTATATTGATTGGTTGATCTTCCTAAAACACAATTCAGATACATCATTATTATTAAAACCATTTAGTGACTCTCTTTTTGTAAGATTTTATTTATTTGAGAGGTAGAGTTACAGACAGTGAGAGGGAGAGACAGAGAGAAAGGTCTTATGGGTTCACTCCCCAGATGGCCGCAATGGCTGGAACTGTGCCGATCCAAAGCCATGAGCCAGGTGCTTCTTCCCGGTCTCCCATGTGGGTGCAGGGGCCCAAAGGGCTATCTTCTGCTTTCCCAGGCTGTAGCAGAGAGTGGGATTGGAAGAGGGGCAGCCAGGACTGGAACTGGCGCCTATATGGGATGCTGACACTGCAGGCAGAGGATTAATCTGCACCACAGCATGGGCCCCTTAGTGACTGCCTTTTGTTTTCAAGATAAAGTCCAAATTATTTGAAGTGTTTATAGTAGTCTTTGTAATTTGGCTTCAGTTACATGGTATAGGCAAGTGGAGCAACAGGTGGTTACATCAGATCTGTGCTGGAGGTGAGCACCTTCAGGTTTTCACATACTCCTACTGCTTCAGTAACTTCCAGTTATCTGGTTCTCCACTTTGTCTTCAAGAAACCTTCACTAAAACCTCAACATTAGAATTTGCTGTTCTTGTGTGTTTCTATGGTACTTTCTGCTTGCCCCTGTTCTAGCATGTGACACACTGCATTATTTTTGCCTGATGTCTGTGTGTGTCTTATGCTCCTGAATGGCAAATAACCTGTTTCACCAGTATGTGTAGCATAGTGTGTCACATTAATTAATTCACTCATTCTTTACTTGAGTACACTTTATGCCAGGCAATTGAGAATGAATAGTTCAAGATTTCTTCCTTTTAAATGAAACTTCATTTCATTTTATGAAATGAAGAGTTTTTAGTAGTCATTGTAAGATTGGAGGTTTGGCTTCTGAAAATTGTCATTAATAGTCAAACTGAATATATGTATTTTATTTGGGTGGTCCCAAGTAATCCCTATAGTTTATGTAGTGGTAAAAATTCAGAAGTATATGTTTATAATCACATATCAATGAAAGTATTAATAACAGTATGCTGAATAATTTTTGAAGTTTGTAACTATAAGGGGTCTTTAACAACTTTTTTTTTTAAAGATTTATTTATTTGAAAGAGTTATACCGAGAGAGGAGAGGCAGAGAGAGAGAGAGAGGTCTTCCATCCGCTGGTTCACTCCCCATTTGGCCGCAACAGCTGAAGCTGTGCTGGTTCAAAGCCAGGAGCCAGGAGCTTCCTCTGGCTCTTCCAATGTGGGTGCAGGGGCCCAAGGACTTGGGCCATCTTCTACTGCTTTTCCAGGCCGTAACAGAGAGCTGGATTGGAACTGGAGCAGTTGAGACTTGAACCGGCACCCACATGGGATGCTGGCACTGCAGCCTTAACAACCACGCTACAGAGCCGCCTCTAACATCATTTTCAACAAATTTACAGAAATGCAAATTATGAAAAATCTGCATGAGTTTCAAAAATTTTTGCACTAAAATAAACTTACCTTTAATTCCATTTCCCACAAACTTTTTGAAATACCTCATGTACAAAATACTATCAGAAAAAAAATGATTTTAGCAGGTAAAGTTTTTAAAAAGCAGTTTTTTAATAATAACTTTATTTTTGGGCTCCTTCCTTAAAATATTTAAATTAAAAAATATTTATAATTTTGTCCTGGTATCAGCTGACTTATCATTTTTTTTTAAGTAGTTGAAGAAAAGCCTTGGTAGTTCCCAACTGTGTTAGAAACAGTTGTCAAGTGTGGTTCTTTACACTGTGAGACTGGGAGCTGTTTCTAAACACACAGTTGTTAGTAGCACAGATTTGCCTAAGTTTCCAATCTGATCTGTGACTATGGGTAAGTAGTTTAGAATATGTATGGTATTTGTGGGGAAAAAAATCTGTAGATTAAATTCCATTAACTACTCTCTAACTTTAGTTTATGATCTAAAGTGTGTGGACTCTAAACCCCAATCAGTAATACTAATCTTTTAAATCTTTAAGGTAGTTATAAAGTATATAAAAATAATGTTATTCTGCTAGTTTAAGAATGGAATCCTAATAGAAATTTTCAGTGATGTTTAATATCAAAGAATTCAAGGATAATTTTTAAAACAAAGCATTTTTATTTTCTAGAAACATTTTCTTATTCCTGATTCCTCTTAATAAAGATTCTGATGTATATGATTTATCTAAAATCTAGAAATTGTAAGATATTTTTATTTATTTATTTTTGACAGGCAGAGTGGACAGTGAGAGAGAGAGACAGAGAGAAAGGTCTTCCTTTGCCGTTGGTTCACCCTTCAATGGCTGCCGCGGACGGCGCACTGCGGCCTGCGGACGGTGCACTGCGGCCTGCGCACCGCACTCATCCGATGGCAGGAGCCAGGTGCTAGGTGCTTTTTCCTGGTCTCCCATGGGGTGCAGGGCCCAAGCACTTGGGCCATCCTCCACTGCACTCCCGGGCCACAGCAGAGGGCAGGCCTGGAAGAGGGGCAACCGGGACAGAATCCGGTGCCCCGACCGGGACTAGAACCCGGTGTGCCGGCGCTGCAAGGCGGAGGATTAGCCTGTTGAGCCACGGCGCCGGCCTAGAAATTGTAAGATAAAGATTGATGTTTTTGTATGTATAGTGCATCCTTTTAAATGGTGATACTAACTTTTTATCCTTTAAAAGAACTGATAAAAGTTTAGTGAAAGAGAATGTGTGTATGTCTTCACTTTGCAATTAGGCTACCAGCTGTTGTGGCTATTGAGCACTGGAAATATGGCTAATCTGTATTGAGGCATGCAGTGTTAAAAACATATGCTTATTTTAAAGATTTAGTATGAAAAAAAAGTACTTGTCTCAGCAGTAATTTTATATTGATTATATGTTGAAATGGTAGGTTTTTAAAGTTTTTATTTATTTTTGCTTATTTGAAAGAGACAGATTTCCCATCTACTGGTTCGTTGTCCAAATGGCCTGTGACAGTCAGGGCTAATTCAGGCAGAGATCAGAAATCAGTGTGGGTTTCCCATATGGGTTGGCAGGGGCCCAAGTACTTAAACCATCACCTTCTGCCTCTCAGCTGAGTGTTAGCTGGAAGCTAAAATCAGAGGTGGAGCCAGGAGTCGAACCCAGACAATCTGATACCCATATCATATGCTTGCCCTGAAATAGCTTTTTAGAAATAATTAGATAAATATATTAAAAATTAATTCCATTTTTAATGTAGAAAATTTGAAAGTACTTGTATGAATTTCATTTTGTTTTTATTGGACATCTTTGGTCTAGAAGTTTTCTTTAAGTTAGTAAAATTGAGCATTTTTAGTATTATTTAGTAATCTTAGATTATAACTTGACATTAAAATATTGGCACATTCTGTAATTAGATACAAAAGTTATAAGGTTAAATTTTATATCAAAAAATTATTTTGAGATCTTGTTTTTGCACTTGCTGGCACAAAACTATTAACTAATCTTTCATGACTTCATGGTTCCTGAATTGGAGCCAGTTTGACAGCTACCATGGATCATTGGCTTTCTTTATTGTTTCATCTTATGGACAAATTTTTTTTTTTTTTTTTTGGACAGGCAGAGTGGACAGTGAGAGAGAGAGACAGAGAGAAAGAAGGTCTTCCGTTGCCGTTGGTTCACCCTCCAATGGCCGCCGCAGACGGCGCGCTGCGGCCAGCGCACCGCGCTCGTCCGATGGCAGGAGCCAGGAGCCAGGTGCTTTCCCTGGTCTCCCCATGGGGTGCAGGGCCCAAGCACCTGGGCCATCCTCCACTGCACTCCCGGGCCACAGCAGAGGGCTGGCCTGGAAGAGGGGCAACCGGGACAGAATCCGGCGCCCCGACCGGGACTAGAACCCGGTGTGCCAGCGCTGCAAGGCGGAGGATTAGCCTGTTGAGCCACGGCGCCGGCCATGAACAAATATTTTTTATGTGCTGCATGTTGTGCCTAGTCTGTCTTGGGAATTCTCTGTAGTTTCAGGAGGGAACAAAAAATAATGGATGTACATGTAAATAAGTTTGTGGATTTGGACATAGGAAGAAATTGAGGCAAATCCTGTCTAGCTTTTTATTTCTTTTGTGAAGTAGATGATGTGAGATCATCAGAACCCATTTTGGCTTAAGTTAAAGGGTTCTTAGGGCTGGCATTGTGGCTCAATGGGATAAGCAGCCACCTACAGTGCTGGTGGCACAGCACCCTGATGAGATACCTAGGTAAAGCTCCTGGCTTCAGTCTGGCCTAGTCCCAGCTGTTGCAGCCATTTGAGGAGTAAACTAATTGATGGAAGATCTCTCCCTGTCTCTAACTCTGCCTGTCAAATAAATAAAATGTCTTAAATAAATAAATAAAAGTGACCTGACACTTAAAAGTTAAAGAATCCTCTGGGGACTGGGGTTGTGGTATAGCAGGTTAAGCCAGCCTTGCATTGCTGACATCCCATATAGGATAGGTTCAAGTCCCAGCTGTTCCACTTCCAATCCAGCTCCCTGCTAGTAGCCTGGGAAAAGCAGCAGAAGATGGGGCCAGGGCTGTGGCCGGTTAAGTTTCTGCCTGCAGTGCCGGCATCTCATATCGGTCCCAGTTCGAGTCCCATCTGCTATCCAACTCCATGCTAATACTGCTGGGAAAGCGAAGGATGGCCCAAGTTCTTGGGCTCCTGCCATCCATGTGAGATACTCTGATGAGGCTCCTGGCTTCTGCCTGGCCCAGACCCAGCCACTGCAGCCATTTTTGGAGTAAACCAGAGGATGCACGAGCTCTCTGTGTCTCTCTGTAACTCTGCTTTTTAAATAAATCTTTAAAAAAAAATACGTATTTGAAAAGTAGAGAGAAGGGTAGGAGAGAAAAGAGCCGTCTGCTCTCCACTAGTTCATTCTCTAAATGGCCTTAACAGCTGGGCTGGGTCAGGCTAAGCCGGGAATCAGGATCTCCACACTGGTCTCCTGTATGGGTGGCAGGATCCCAAGTACTTGCTGCTTTCTAGGTATATTAGCAGGTTAACTGGCTCAGGAGCAGAGGCGTGTCTCCATCCCGTGCACTCCAATATGGAATGGAGGTGTCCCCATCCCAAGGAGTGACTTAGCTCCTGTTGTGCCACAGTGCTAAAATAAAAATCCAAATTTAGAGGAGAGTTAGGAGTATGATACAAAGGTTTTTTTCTCCTTGACTGTGGGAGTTAAGCAGCCAACCTGTTGCCCTGTCAGATCCTAAGAATTTGGTATTTTTTTCCTGTAAATAAAAATACTCTATATAACCATACTATTAAAATCATTAAGTTAACAGTGATACATTATTCTAGTCTTTAGACTCCATCCAAATTTCACTAATTATCCTGCTAGCATACTTTTTGTAAAATGGTGTAGTTTAGAATCACATGCTGCATATAGTTGCATTTAGTTCTTTCAATCTCCTTCAGTCTGGAACCGTCCTCAGACTTTTGTGATTTTGCCAGTTACCATTTATTTTATAGAATGTAACATTGAGTTTCTTTATAATTCAGTTCAGGTTTTGCCTCTTTGTTCAGGAAGAACTGTGATCTTATTTTATGCTCTCAGGTGGCACACAATTTCAGTTTGTCCTGCTGATGATCCTTAATTATTATTATTATTTTTTTAGATTTAGTTATTTATTTGAAAGAGTTACACAGAGAAGGAGAGGCAGAGAGAGAGAAAGGTCTTCCATCCGCTGGTTCACTCCACATTTGGCTGCAATGGCCGGAGCTGTGCTGATCCAAAGCCAGGAGCCAGTAACAACTTCTGCGTCTCCCACATGGGTGCAGGGGCCCAAGGACTTGGACCATCTTCCACTGCTTTCCCAGGCGATAGCAGAGAGTTGGATAGGAAGTGGAGCGGCCTGGACTTGAACTAGTGCCAATATGGGATGCCAGCACTGCAGGTGGCGGCTTTACCCGTTACACCACAGTGCCGGCCCCAGTGATAATCATTTTAATCTGGTTGCCATCTCCAGTATAGAGTTCTTCTTTTTCTTGTTCTACTTAAGTATTTTGTGGGGAGGTAATTTAAATATCCCGTTCATTGTGAGACTTTTCTTTTTTATTTCTTAACTTCTGTATAGATTTATGGGGTGCTGTTCTGTGGTTTATAGTCCCTTTAATACCACCATTAATTATTATGCAACTATATAATTTTCCAAGTGTTAGCCTTTCCAAATTGATTTCTGTGTCCTTTTTGGCTTGCTGTCGTCCTTTGAGTACTTTCTTGTTTTCCTTCACAAGATACTGCAGGCTCATCTAGCCCTAGAACCAGCATTTCTCAAGGGGTCTTCATATCTTTCACAGAAAGTGTTACTCAGAAACCCAGGTCCAGTCAGGCTAGTCAGGCTCACTGCTTTTCTAAGGTCATCACTCCCAGGCTGTGTCAGTGACTAGAGTGAGGATTACATGCACATATCCACACGTATTCAAACATTTACACTACATATATGTTTGGGAACCATGAGTTCACATTGGTATCTCCAATTGTAGTCTAACACTGAAGGGTTTATTCTGACTCTCTTCTGTTTATAACTCCTCTCTGACAGAAATCTAGTTTCCATTATTCTGTGTAGTTATTTGATCAGTCCTCTGTTGTAAGTAATCTTCCTTATCTGCCATCCCTGCTCCTGTGCCATGCTCTTTGCTCTGGCTGACTGCCCGCCCATTCTTGGCCTCACTGCTCCCATCTCCTGCAGACTACCTATGCCTTTTGAACTCCAGCATCATGTGCTAAACTACCCTCTGTGTGGATACCCTTTTCACCCTTCTTCATATCATACCATAGCAGTCCCTCTTTGTAGACACTCCCTGACCTTGCTTTGACCTAAGACACTGCTTTTTGGGCTGCCCTCCTCACTCCTTTTGGGCTTTAATTATGTGGTGGTACCATTTCCCTTCTCATTCCTCTCATCAAAAGGAAATCCTCCTCATTTTTTAAAAAACGTCTTGGGAATTCTTTCCCATGATTATCCATTTGGCTAGAATTTTATACAAAAGTTATGCCTATTTCCCCCTAACTTAAACTTTTTAAAAAGTTGACTACATCTATAAAACATTTTTTTGATTGTTTGGAAATTTTTTTAAAGATTTTTTTAATATAATTTCCAAAGTACAGCTTATGGATTACAATGGTTTCCCCCTCCCCATAACTTCCCTCCCACCCCCCACTCTCTCTCCCCTTCCATTCACATCAAGATTCATTTTCAATTCTCTTTATATACAGAAGATCAGTTTAGTATATATTAAGTAAAAATTTCAACAGTTTGCATCCACACAGAAACACAAAGTGAGAAATACTGTTTGAGTACTAGTTATAGCATCAAATCACAATGTACACAAAACATTTTTTTAAATGGATGTCATTTCTCTTATTAATTTTGTTTATAACAGATGATGATGTACCTGCAGATATGGTTGCAGAAGAATCAGGTCCTGGTGCACAAAATAGTCCATACCAACTTCGTAGAAAAACTCTTTTGCCGAAAAGAACAGCGTGTCCTACAAAGAACAGTATGGAGGTAAATTAGATGTAATTGCTTTTCTGTTTGTAATGAAAGAATTTTTAAGAAATGACAGAAAAGGAAATGTCATCATTTTTTAAACTAATGAATATATATGATAAAAATACTTGCTTTATTAGTTATCTTTTTGTTTCTTAAGGGTGCCTCAACTTCAACTACCGAGAACTTTGGTCATCGAGCAAAACGTGCTAGAGTATCTGGAAAATCCCAAGATCTATCAGGTATTTCTTATGGAGAAACTAAGGGATAAAGTAAAATAATTTAAGTAATTTATTTTTTTAATTGTATACCAACAAAATTAAATGAGTATTACATTCACATTGAGAAAGTGATTATTATAGAATAGACATTAGAGTCTTAACCTTTCTCTCCTTGACTTCTGTTGCTCTGTAAAGATACTTATGTGTATATTTTAACCAGGTCTTGAGATGGTACATATCTAAAAGAAAGAATACTTAAATCAGGATGAATGGAGATGAATGTGTATCACCTATGAAAGCCAAATGCTTATGAAATGATTGTCATAAAAAATAAAAGCAACTTACTAGATAAAATGGAAACGGTTTTTTGAGTAATGAGAAAATCATGGCTAGCAGGGTGAGTAAATTGTTTATATTCTGTTTATTGATCTCTTTGTAGCAGCACCTGCTGAACAATATCTTCAGGAGAAACTACCAGATGAAGTGGTTCTAAAAATTTTCTCTTACTTGCTGGAACAAGATCTTTGCAGAGCAGCTTGTGTATGTAAACGCTTCAGTGAACTTGCTAATGATCCAATTTTGTGGTGAGTGACAACTTACTGCTTATTATTTTGAGATATATTATTTGCTGCCCAAAATGCCAAACACCGTAGGGAAGAAGTATGAATTGATAGTTATAGCTAAATAGTTGGAACAAAAAATAAAATGCTTATAAATTCCAGCTTACCTGTTTGTTACAAACACAGGCTGTCAGTCCAGGCAGTGTTTATAAAATAGTAAATGAAGTACTTTCTCTGGTATTTATGAGGTAAAAGCAGCTGAGTGATAGTGGAAAATGGTTTTCATGTAATTTCTTGTTAGAAATAGAACTAAATGTAATTTAAAATAACTCATGAATTTAAGTCTGATAGTTAAGTGAGATCATAGATTTTGTCCATCACTTTCAGAAAATATTTGTATTCACGAACCTTAACATACATATGCTTGGATGGGTATTTGGTACAGTGGGATCAGCTGCCACTTGCGACACCTGCATCCCATATGGGAATGCTTGGGATCAAGTCCTGCCCCTGCCTCTGATCCAGTTTTCTTTCTCCTTCTGTGCACCGGGGCAGCAGGTGATGACCCAAGTTCTTGGGTTCCTGCCATCCATGTTGGAAACCCAGATTGAATTCCAGATTCCTGGCTTTGGCCTGGCCCAGTCACAGCCGTTGCAGGCATTTGGGGTAGTTAACCAGTGAATGGAAGATCTCTTTTGGCTGGTCTGTCTGTCTCTTTCTCTTTCTCTCTCAAAAACTTTCAAATAAATAGATAAATAATTTTTAAAATATGTATGCCATTTAGTCTACTTGTCCTGCTGAAATGTTTTCTTACGTACAGATTTTTTATAATAGCATAAAAAGTTAGGAAAAATTAGAAATAATCTGAGTAACATTAAGGGAATGAGCTACGTAAACTGTTTAATATCTAGTGGAGAGTTGTGCCTTAGCCACTAACAGTGATTTTTTAATTTTTAATATGGAAAAGTGCAGTATTAGAAAATGTGAAAAGGGCAGAACATAAATTTTTATTATGCTATATAATCATAATTATAATAAATTCAGCCATCTGTAGATGAAAAGATTAGAAGGAAATATAAAAGTGAATATATTGAAATTATAGATTACCTCTTTAAGATTTATTTGAAAGAGCAACAGGGAGGGGCCAGCACTGTGGTATAGTGGGTAAAGCTGCCGCCTGGAGGACCTGCATCCCATATGGCCGCTGATTAGAGTCCTGGCTGCTCTAGTTCGAATCCAGCTCCCTGCTAATGTGCCTGGGAAAGCAGCAGAAGATGACCTAAGTATTTGCACCCCTGAATCCATGTGGAAAACCCAGAAGAAGCTGGGTTTGGCTTAGGATCGGCTCAGCTCCAGCCATTGCAGTCATTTGGGGAGTGAACCAGCAGATGGAAGATTAGTCTCTCTCTTTCTCTGTAACTTTGCCTGTCAAATAAAACAAATCTTTAAAAAAAAAAAAAAAAGCAACAGGGAGAGTTGGATTCATTTTAAAATTTATTTATTATTCATTTGAAAGAGTGACAGAAAGAGGGGGAGAGACAGAGAAATCGTTCATCTTCTGGTCACTCCCCAAATAGCCACAACACCCAGGACTGTTCTAGGCTAGTCAGGAGCCAGAAGCTCTATTGGGTAGTGGAGACTAAGCCCTCAGGCCATCATCCACTGCCTACCCAGGTGCATTAGCAGGAAGCTGGATTGGAAGTGGAACAGGCAGGATTCCATGCCAGTGTCAAAAAATGGCAACTTAACCCTCTGTGCCATAATGTGGACCCTGTATGCTTTTCTATATTTTCCAAGTTGTATACATTACTTTTATGAAGAAAAAATAAAGTGTACCTTATATTTAAGAGAGGATAAGTATAATTTGAGGACAAAGGGCACAAAAAAGAAAAAAGCATTTTGCACTGTATTAAAAAATTACTGTTAGTCTAGTTCTAGGATTTGATGGTTCCTGCTGGGATGCCAGTAGACTGAAGATGTAGGAAGAATTTAGTTGTAAGTATTTTATTTATTTGAAAGGCAGAGTTACTGAGAGAAAAGAAGAGAGATCTTTGATCCACTGGTTCACTCCCTAAATGGCTGCAACGGCCAGAACTGGGCCAAATCAGGGCCAAACCAGAACCAGGAGCTCTTCCCAGATCTCCCACTTGTGAGTGCAGAGGCCCAAGCACTTGAGCCATCATCCCCTGCTTTCCCAGGCACACTAGCAGGGAGCTACATTGGAAGCTGCTGGCACTGCAGGTGCTGGCTTAACCTGCTGTGCCACAGTGCCAAACCCAATAAGTTATCCTTTAATAATTATATGACGCCTTTGTGAGGAATCTTCAAAAAGTTCATGAAAAGTATGTTATAAAATATGCTTGAGTTTCAAATTTTTGTGCCAAAATAAACTTGTCTTTTAATTTTTCCATAAACTTTCTGAATTCAAAAGGGGTGGCTTAATTGACGATTTATATTCTTTTGGGTGACTAATTTTCATATGCAGTTATATTGTTATAGCCCAAAACTGTTTCACATTTAAAATTCCATGTTTTGTTAATCATTTTTGGGCCCTCAGCTTGTTGTAATTGTTCAAAATTTTATTAATCTAAAGGACATTTTTCCAAAGAAATATTTAATCGCTTTCTTCCTCCAGGAAACGATTATACATGGAAGTATTTGAATATACCCGCCCTATGATGCATCCTGAACCTGGTAAATTCTACCAGATTAATCCAGAAGAATATGAACACCCAAATCCTTGGAAAGAAAGTTTCCAGCAGTTGGTATGAAGTATAAATAGAAAATATTGATTTATTTTATGCATTTGTAGATAAAGGCTCCTTTTAAACTCAAAAGTAGATTTTAAAGGTAACCCAGTGAAATTACCAACCCACAAAATATCAGTTTCTTTTTACTACTGACATTCACTAATTTACGCAAACGTCACTAATTGGCACAAACATCAATAGCCTGAGAACAACTATGGTTTTGATGGGTCTTTTTGAACTTACATTTAAATTACTAATTTTCAGTAGTTGTTTTAAAGTTCCATGTTTAGCTTAATTTTCATGTAGAGTAGTTAAGAGTAGTTCTCAGCTAAGGGTGATTTTGGCAACATCTGGAGACAATTATTGGTTGTCATAGTGGGAGAGGGAAGAGGGCACTTCTGCTGTGCAGTTGTGTAGAGGCAGGAATTCTACTAAACCTCTACACTGCACAGGACAGCTCCTACAACGAAGAATTATTTGGCCCAAAATAAAAGTAGTGCTGAGATTTAGAAACCTTATCCTTTCTTCCTGGATAGTACTGAGTCGTAACTTGCTGTAGATTTTATATCATACTGTGTGATGGAAAATTAATTGGAGTAATTGAGAATTATTTTTGATACTTAATAATAAGGTACAAATGTGGTATATTTAGACTATAAGGTCTACATTAGTCATCAATTTGTTTTGCTTTTGACATTTCAGTATAAAGGTGCACATGTAAAGCCAGGATTTGCTGAACATTTCTACAGTAACCCTGCAAGATATAAAGGAAGAGAAAATATGTTGGTATGTTCTGTTTATATTCTTATGACTTAAAACGGTAACTTTTTAGTTCTGTACTAACACTTTTTTTCCCCCCAGTATTATGATACTATTGAAGATGCCCTTGGTGGGGTACAAGAAGCTCACTTTGATGGACTTATCTTTGTTCATTCTGGAATATATACTGATGAATGGATATATATTGAATCTCCAATTACCATGATTGGTGCAGGTATTTTGAAATGCATTGTCATTAGAATTTTAACAATTCATATTATTTGAATTACATAATAGGTTCTTAAAGTGCTTGTTACTTAAAATCCAGTTGAACTTTGATAATACCTTAATGCTAGGAAACAGGAATGAAGATACTGTGCATATTTTGTGTGAAGGAAATGAAAACATAAAAATTCAGAAATTATTCATGTATGTATTTATTTTAATATTTATTTATTTATTTGAAAGGCAGAGTTAGCGATATTCCATCTACTGGTTCACTCAAATGCCCACAGTGGCCAGGCCTGGGCTGGGCTGGATCCAGGAGCCTAGACCTCCATACAGGTCTCACACGTATTTGGCAGAGACCGAGTACTTGGGCCATCTTCCACTGCTTTCCCAGGCAAATTAGCAGGGAGCTGGATCGGAAGTA
The DNA here is from genome assembly GCA_949820135.1 of Sylvilagus floridanus. Lineage (NCBI taxonomy): Eukaryota > Metazoa > Chordata > Mammalia > Lagomorpha > Leporidae > Sylvilagus > Sylvilagus floridanus. The sequence goes on along the minus strand of OX463245.1, from coordinate 31,368,521 downwards.
GAGCAGTCAAGACTCAAATTGGCCCTCATGTGGGATGTTTGCTTTGCAGGTGGCAGCTTAACCCATTGTGCCATGGCATTGGCCCTTTGAAAGAGTAACAGAGAAGTAGAGGCGGGGGAGGGGCGTCTTCGATCCGCTGGTTCACTCCCCAACTGGCCACAACGGACAGAGCTGGGCCAATCCAAAGCCAGGAGCTTTTTCCAGGTCTCCCACATGGGTACAGGGGTCTAAGCTCTTGGGCCATCTTTACTGCCTTCTCAAACCATGGCAGAGAGCTAGATTGGAAGTAGAGCAGCTGGGACTTGAACCAGCACCCATATAGGATGCCAGAACTACAGGCAGCGGCTTTACCCACTATACTACACTCACTGACCCCTTGGATGTATTTCTTGATGGCAGTACCTTCCTCCAGTTGCCTTGAAGATACTCATTAAAGAAGTGAGTATCTTTTTTAAAAGAATTGAAATTTTTTGTAGTTTTTGGCTACTTTTTGTAATTTTTCAAAACATTTTTTATGGTCTAAGAATAAATGTAATGAAATATTTTTTGAACGCTGCTGAGTCATTTGAAGATATGTGCTTTCTCTGGTTTTTGATCATACAGTAGATAGACCTTTTTTTTAAGATAGCCAATATTTGCTAATGAAATTTGTATTTATTGTCTCTTCTGCTTCCCTTCCTTATGTCCATCATAAAAGAAGGGGGAGACAAATTGGTGTTGATAACTTTTCAGCTTAAAAGTTTTCAGATCTGATTAAAACTTAGTTTATTCTTGGGGTAGGCACTGTGGCATAGTGGGCTAAGCTTCCACCTGCAGCACCGGCATCCCTATGGGTGCCAGTTTGCATTCTGGCTGCTTCTCTTCTGATCCAGCTCTCTGCTATGGCCTGGGAAAGCAGTGGAAGATGGCCCAAGTGCTTGGGCCCCGCACCCATGTGGGAGACCCAGAGGAAACTCCTGGCTCCTAGCTTCAGATCAGCCCAGCTCTGGCCATTGTGGCCATTTGGGGAGTGGGTCAGTGGATGGAAGACCTTTCTCTCTGTCTCTTCCTCTCTCTGTAACTCTCTCTCTCTCTCAAATAAATAAATAAAATCTTTAAAAATATTGATTTATTCTGATTTCTATATCATCATCATCTAAGGTTTACATGGTAATTACTCTTAAAACATGTGTAAAGGGGGGGGGTGGTATAGAAAATTTTTACTCTAGTGATTTTACTAGTTAAATTGATTGAAGCCAGTGTTGGGAATAAATTTTAAGAGGTCTTTTTTTTTTTCTTCTCTTTTTCTGAGCTGCTTTTTCTGGAGCTACTGTTTGTTAGTCATGATTTTGTTTCCACAAGAAACCACTTAGAATTGTAATTATTAGAAGTATTTTTAACATGGATTTGAGTTTATTGGTAATCACATTAAATTAATTGTTAAGTATGGCTGCTTATAATAAAAGCTGATGAAACATATATAACCAATAGTCTGAATTTTAGCCCTACAACTCAGTACTTAAGTTTTTAAAAAGTTTCCCTTCCATAAAAGTATTTATTTGTTGAAATGGAGTTAAGATAATATGCTTTAAAATATCTTCTCTACAGCACCAGGAAAAGTAGCAGACAAAGTTATAATTGAAAACACTAGAGATTCAACCTTCGTTTTTATGGAAGGTTCTGAAGATGCTTATGTTGGATATATGACAATAAGGGTAAGAAATTTTAATGTTTAAAATATGCATGTTGAAATCATCAAGGCAGTGGTTATTGCAAATAAAATTTTATCTTTCAGTTTAACCCTGATGACAAATCTGCTCAGCACCACAATGCACACCACTGCTTAGAGATTACAGTAAATTGTAGCCCTATTATTGATCACTGTATCATCCGAAGTACATGTACAGGTTGGTGTTTCCTTTATCTTTCATAATAAAATTGAATCACGGTGTTGTTGTCCAATAGGGTTTTTAATAAATTTTTTCCTTACAGTTGGTTCTGCAGTATGTGTTAGTGGTCAAGGAGCATGTCCCACTATCAAGCACTGTAACATCAGCGACTGTGAAAATGTTGGGCTTTATATAACAGATCATGCACAGGTATTTTAAAATTTTGTTTCTCTCTTTTAAAATGCTATTTTTAAAGCTGTACTAATGTTTATTTCTTGGTTATTGTTGCAGGGAATATATGAGGATAATGAAATTTCCAATAATGCGTTAGCTGGGATTTGGGTTAAAAATCATGGAAACCCAATCATTAGACGAAATCATATTCATCATGGACGTGATGTTGGTGTGTTCACATTTGATCATGGCATGGTAAGAACATTAAGCACATTTATTCTTAATAGAAAAGTTGACTTCTGTATCAGTTCAAGTTTAGATGTGTTTCATCATTATTTTCTCATCACCATAGTATCTGAATTAAAGAATATAGGTTTAAAAGCAGTTTAGGTATTTTAGAATGGATATGCAGTATTCATTTTATGAATTCATGCATCAGACGTATCTATGTAGATGCGATGAAGTCCTTAGAGAATTGATGTGCTGTTTGAGAAGAAGAAGATGTAATCTCTGTTAGTTATAAAATGTAAGTGTAACTAATAAGAACTTGTTCTCTAAAAACTACTTCATTTTAGTGTATTAAGTGGAGGATATTCTTAAGTCTCATAAGTTATGTCTTAAGTGCTCACAAAAGATGTGTCATTCTTGGGTTCTTCTTTAAAGATAGTTAAGTTTCTGAAAAGGAAGAGAAGGAAAGAAAAAAATAAAGGAAAAAAACAGAATTAACTGCGAGATGCAATGACTTTGAACTGCTCTTGTCTGAACTATTGAGGAACAGGGATTTTTTTTTTTCCTTCTCTTTCTCTTTCTCAAACAAAGTGTTGAACTCTTTTTTTTTTTTTTAAGATTTTTTTATTTATTTGGAAAGCAGAGTTACAGAGAGGTAGAAAGAGAGATCTTCCTTCTGCTGGGTCACTCTCCAAATGGCCACAACTACCAAAGCTGGGCCAATCCGAAGCCAGGAACCTGGAGCTTCTTCTAGGTCTCCCACATGGATACAGGGGCCCAAGCTTTCCCAGGCCATAAGCAGAGAGCTGGATTGGAAGAGAAGCAGCCAAGACTTGAACCAGTGCCCATATGGGATGCCAGCACTGCCGTCCACGGCTTTACCCACTATGCCGTAGTGCCACCCCAGTGTTGAACTCTTTACCTAGAATAGAGTCAGTCATTTGTGTATAAAGTTAATTGAATTGAAAATAGATCTTATTAAAAAAATAAAACTTGGAATAGGAAGGGAAGAGGAAGAGGGGTGGGAAGGCAGGTTACTATGTTCTTGAAGTTGTGTTTATGAAATGCAGGCAAATAAATTTAAAAAAGTAAGTATACATAAAAATTAAAACAGGATTTGGTCTTTACACTTAAGACATCTTTGATTTTTCTTTTCTCATTACTTTCAATATTTTTTAAAGATTTATTTGAAAGAATTACACAGAGAGAGGAGAGGCGGGGGGGGGGGGGTCTTCCAAGATGGTTCACTCCCCAACTGGCCGCAACAGCTGGAGCTGCGCTGATCTGAAGCCAGGAGCCAGGAGCCTCCTCCGGGTCTCCCATGCGGGTGCAGGGACCCAAACACTTGAGCCATCTTCTACTGCTTTCCCAGGACGTAGCAGAGAGCTGGATCAGAAGTGGAGCATCCAGGTCTCTAAACGGTGCCCATATGGGATGCCAGTGCTTCAGGGTCAGGGGGTTAACCCGCTGCGCCACAGTGCTGGCCCCACTTTTAATATTTTTTTAAAAATACCGTTGTTATAATCTTACATATGTATGTTCCTTTTAGCATTTAATCCATTATAGTAAATACCTTGCTGCTTAAAATTTAAAAAAAAATTAAGGTAAAAATTGAGTCCATCCCAGATATAATATATAATATATAATATACAATATATAATATATATAATAAATCAGAATTTCCAAGGATGATGCCTAGGAAATTTTTAGTAAGTCCTGTGAGTATAATGCATATTGTAGAGTACATTTGGGGAAATAATGGTCTCATTTCATTGTTAATTAGGTTTCCATTTCCTCTTAAATTTTTTTAAATGGCAGAACTTTAATAGGAAACACAGTGATAATAAAATATCAGTTCCAAAACTGTTCTGCAGAAGTTTTGTTAGGCATCATTTTGGATGATCCTATGTTTTAAATGCTGCCCTGTAATTTTACAAGCATCTTCCAGGAGACACAATCTTGAACTTGCTGAGGTCACTGCTTTCTTTTCTTTTTCTTTTTTCTTTTTTTTCTTTTTTTAAGATTTATTTACTTGAAAGTCAGAGTTACACAGAGAGAGGAGAGGCAGAGAGAAAGAGGGAGGTTACTGTTTCAAAATAATGTTCTAGGGTGCATAGTCAGATATTCTTTTAATGTCTGGTTTTCCTTGGGGAATTTTTGAAGTCCAAGCACAGCACTACTAACAATTTTTTTTTTCTCAACATTTATATATTTATTTATTTGAAAGAGAGAGAGAGCTTCCATCTGCTGTTTGAGTCCCCAAGCACTTGGACCATTTTCTGCCACTTTCCCAGGTGCATTAGCATGGAGCTGGATTGGAAGTGGAGCAGCCGGGACATAAACCCGTGCCCATATGGGATGCTGGTGTTGTAGGCAGCAGCTTTACCCACTAGGCCACAGTACTGGCCCCCAGTGGCAACAGTTTTTTGTTGTGCGGATGGAAGAGATGGGAAAGGAGGTAATAACATGGTGGCAAATAGGTGTATGGTGAGGTTTCGTTGCTGTTCTGTTAACCAAGCAACTTAGGAACATTGGAGTCATGTATACAAGCTGTCAATGGAAAAGAAAATTATTTTCATTGCTTGTGCCTGGAACCCTAAATCAGGGTTCTTTTTAAAAATTGAATTAGAGCATGAGGGAGTACCCTTTTGTCAGTGCTAATAAGACCTAAATAGTTTGAGAAAAGAGGCCAGTTCATCATCATAACTAGTTCCTGGTATAACTAACCTAAGAAAACTAACTCACAACTCAGCCTATAACGAAGGCCTGTAAGTAAGGAAGCAAAGTGGTAAGGCCACCGCCTGCAGTGCTGGCATCCCATATGGGGCATCAGTTTGAGTCCCAGTTGCTTCACTTCTTTTTTTTTTTTTTTAATAAGGCTTTTATTTAAAGAATATAAATTTCCAAAATACAGCTTATAGATTACAATGGCTTCCCCCCCCATAACTTCCCCCCCACCCGCAACCCTCCCCTTTCCCACTCCCTCTCCCCTTGCTTCACATCAATATTCATTTTCAATTCTCTTTATATACAGAAGATCAGTTTACTATATATTAAGTAAAGATTTCAACAGTTTGCCCTCACATAGCAACACAAAGTGAAAAATACTGTTGGAGTACTAGTTATAGTATTAATTCACAATGTATAGCACATTAAGGACATAGATCCTACATGATATATTTTTTTAAAAAATTGATTAATTTTCTAGGCAATTTCCAATTTAACACCAAGATTTTTTTTCATTTTTAATTATCTATATACAGAAGATTGATTCAGTATATACTAAGTAAAGATTTCATCAGTTTGCAGCCACACAGAAACACAAAGTGTAAAATACTGTTTCAGTACTAGCTATAGCATTTTTTTTAAAGAAGTGCTTATGGGTTATTGTAGTTTAAGTTTTTTGTTTTTTTTTTTTTTCTGTAAATATGCATGTTAGGAGGAGGTCAGTATTCACAAATGCATTTTCTTTTTTTTAAAGCTTGATTTATTTATTTATTTTTGACAGGCAGAGTGGACAGTGAGAGAGAAACAGAGAGAAAGGTCTTCCTTTTGCCGTTGGTTCACCCTCCAATGGCCGCCACGGCCAGTGCACTGTGGCCAGCGCACCGCGGTTTTTGTCTATATTTTTCAAATACGTTTTCATAGAATCTTTGTAACATTCAGAAAAGTGGAGAAACTAGAATAATTAATGTTGGTTTTTCTGTACCTCCTTGTTTACTTCTTATCCCCTTCCTTACACTATGGAGTATTTTGAGGCAAACACCAGAAAGCATTGTCTTTTCTGTAAAATATTTCAGCATGTATCTTTAAAAGATGAGATTCTTGGCCAGCGCCGTGGCTCAACAGGCTAATCCTCCGCCTTGCGGCACTGGCACACCGGGTTCTAGTCCCGGTCGGGGCGCCGGATTCTGTCCCAGTTGCCCCTCTTCCAGGCCAGCCCTCTGCTGTGGCCCAGGAATGCAGTGGAGGATGGCCCAGGTGCTTGGGCCCTGCACCCCATGGGAGACCAGGAGAAGCACCTAGCACCTGGCTCCTGCCATCGGATGAGTGCGGTGCGCCGGCTGCAGCGCGCCGACCGTGGCAGCCATTGGAGGGTGAACCAACGGCAAAGGAAGACCTTTCTCTCTGTCTCTCTCTCACTGTCCACTCTGCCTGTCAAAAAAAAAAAAAAAAAAAAAAAAGACCCAACTAATACACTTCCAGTCCAGCTCTCTGCTATGGCCTGGGAAAGCAGTAGATGGCCGAGGTCCTTGGGCCCCTGCACCACATGGGAGACCCAGAATAAGCTCCTGACTCCTGGCTTCGGAGAGGCGCAGCTCTGGCCATTGTAGCCAGTTGGGGAATGATCCAGTGGGTGGAAGACCCCTCTCTCTCTCTCTCTCTCCCTCCCTCCCTCTCTCTCTCTCTCTCTCTCTCTGCCTCTCCTTTTCTCTGTGTGATTCTGATTTTCAAATAAATAAATCTTAAAAAAAAAAAAAAGTTACAGAGAGAGGGAGAGACAAAGAGACTTCTTCTATCCACTGGTTCATTCCTCAGATGGCCATAATGCCCAGGGCTGGGCCATGCCAAAGCCAGGAGCTTCTTTGGGTTTCCCACATGAGTGCAGAGGCCTAAGCACTTGGACCATCTTCCACTGCTTTTCCCAGGCAATTGGCAAGAAGCTGGATTGGAAGTGGAGCAGCCAGGACACCAACTGTCACCCATATGGAATGCCAGTAATTTACCTGTTAAATACCACAGCAGCGGTCCCAGCATATTTTTCTCTTCTACTCTACTTTTCATTCTGTTTTATTTGGAGAATTTCTGATGGAACTCTTGAACATCTGTACTTTCTCATATCCATTAAAGAGTATTTCACTTAAAATTATATGTGGGGGCCAGTGCTGTGGCCTGCGGCACTGTCATCCTATTTGGGCACTGATTTATGTCCCAGCTGCTCCTCTTCTGATCTAGCTCTGTGCTGTGGCCTGGGAAAGCAGTAGAAGATGGCCCGAGTCCTTGGGCCCCTGCACCCACATGGGAGACCCAGAAGCAGCTCCTGGCTCCTGGCTTTGGATCAGCCCAGCCCTGGCCGTTGCAGCCATTTGGAGAGTGAACCAATGGGTGGAAGACCTCTCTCTGTCTGTAACTCTACTGCCTCTCAAATAAATAAATAAAATATTTTTTTAAAAAAATTATATATGTTAGAACTTTTATGGTTTGCATCTTAAAAAGCAAAGCAGAATTTTGTATATATTCTGCCTAGAGTTCTGAATTGATAATTTTGCATTAAAGATACAGCAACAAACAGGTGCATTCCATTAAATTATTTATTAAAGCAAAATATGGCCAGTTTTATATCTGGCAGAGGTGAACATTTTTAATTGCTCCGTCAGTCTCTGAATATGCTGTTAGGTTAATTTTTATAAGCGTATTAATTGGAACTTTTTTTTTATAAGCTTTATTTATTTGAAAGGCAGAGCAGAATTAGACAAGAAGAGCCAGAGAGAGATCTCCCATCTGCTGGGTCACTCTCCAGTTGGCCACAACGGCCAGGCTGGGCCAGGTTTAAACCAGGAGTCGGGAGCTTCTTCCGGATCTCCCACATGGGTGGCGGCAGGGTCCCAAGGACTTGGGCCATCTTCACTGCCTTGTCAGCCATGTTAGCGGGGAGCTGGATCAGTAGTGGAGCACCCAGTATTTGTCCCATTGCTGACATGTGATGCTGCGTCTTAACCCACTGTACCACTGTGCTGCCCTGTTTGAACATTTTTACGGCAACTAGGGTTCAGATTTTTTAAAAGACTTCAACTTTGTGCTAAAAGATACATACTTAGCAGATGATGGCATTTATCTATATTCATCGAGTAGATTTTCCCCTGCTTTTCCTTCCTGCATTGGAGTGTACCCACTGAGACTAATTAGATTGTTGTATGTTTGTCATGTAGTATGTCTATTTTGTATTCTTACTTTTGGACATTCCTGATACTTAATTTTCAGATGCATATTAAAAATCTTTTTAAATGGCATTTCTTTTTGGAAAGTAACCTTTATCTACAAATTTAATTTCTGTATTTTTCAGGGTTATTTTGAAAGTTGCAACATACACAGAAACAGGATAGCAGGGTTTGAAGTAAAAGCCTATGCTAACCCTACTGTGGTTCGATGTGAAATTCACCATGGGCAGACTGGAGGAATATATGTCCATGAAAAAGGAAGAGGACAATTTATAGAGAATAAAATCTATGCAAACAACTTTGCAGGTGTATGGATTACCTCAAATAGTGACCCAACAATAAGGTATTTCCATATAAGTATTGCTGGGGATTACTTTTTCACTTTGGGATTTGTTTTATAAGAAGTCAATATACGGAGCACTGACATAAAGGTTTTTCCCTAGGCATCTAAGTACTGTGAAACAGATGCTGGTGGTGTATGTGTCTAAATGAGCATCATTGTTTGCTCATTTCTTTTTTGTGTTTTGTTTGTTCTTTATTGCTGAGCTAAACCATGCACAGTATTATTTTATGAATGGGTGCAAATGCTGTGACCTTTTCTCAAAAACTGAATGATGTTGTCTTTTTCTTTTTACTAAGAGCAGAGAGTACTCTGAAAGATCCTTGGACAGAGAAACTAAGAATATTAGTCAAAACTTGAGCTGTTACTTCCCCTTTAATAGCCCCTACCGTACCCTTTGGCCATAGTAAGGAAGCAAAAGTACAGCCTTAAAGGCCATTGGCTAAGACTGCAGAACAGAACTATTGCAATTTAATTAAGAACCATTACTTTTTTGTCAAATTTCTTTCATTGATTTTATGGAAATGATTGTGAGATTTGTCTTGATAATATGTGTCGTTTTTTTTTGTTTTGAGGGGAATTTTTTTTTTTTTTTTTTTTTGGACAGGCAGAGTGGACAGTGAGAGAGAGAGACAGAGAGAAAGGTTTCCTTTACCGTTGGTTCACCCTCCAATGGCTGCCGCGGCCGGCGCGCTGCGGCCGGCACACCGCGCTGATCCGATGGCAGGAGCCAGATGCTAGGTGCTTCTCCTGGTCTCCCATGGGGTGCAGGGCACAAGCACTTGGGCCATCCTCCACTGCACTCCTGAGCCACAGCAGAGGGCTGGCCTGGAAGAGGGGCAACCGGGACAGAATCCGGCGCCCCGACCGGGACTAGAACCCGGTGTGCCGGCGCCGCAAGGCGGAGGATTAGCCTGTTGAGCCATGGCGCCGGCCTTGAGGGGAATTTTTAAGGACACTGTTTTCTACCAAAGCTTTAGGTCTTAGAAAGAAAAGAGAGTTCAGAGATCTGCTAGTCTGAGTGCATCATTTTACAAATTAAACTGAACCAATATGGTTAAAGTTTGTCACAAAACCATGGGTGACCTCACAGTTGTGTAAAACTATTACTTCACTGAATAGACAATTATATACTTCCTATCATTCCACATCATTTTAGGGGGAATTCTATATTTAACGGAAATCAAGGAGGAGTTTACATCTTTGGTGATGGACGAGGCCTTATTGAAGGAAATGACATTTATGGTAAGTATTTGATTTTGTTTTACAAGTATTTGATTTGTTTTTGTTTTGGGGGAAAAGGGGTTTGGGGAAATACGTTTGCTTCAGGTAGGAGATACTCAGCTTTTGGGATTTGAATTTTTTTGTTGACTGTCTTGAATATTTAGACAATGTATAAGTAAGACTCTTGTTCTCCCTATCAGTATTAGAATGACTCCTAATTTTATAGTATATGTATTTAGATTGGCCTGTCTTCACGATGTTAGCCAAGTAAATTGTTTTGAAAACATCCAGGCAGGAGGAACTGACATAATTTGCTTAAATTCTGAATAAAGATTATTCTGTAATATTTACTCAAACATTTAGTGAGTATCTGCTGTGTACTGTAAGGCACTGTGCCAGACACCTAGAGAAGGAAACCATTTATCCTCAATCTTTAAATGCATAAGTTTAGTGAACAATATTTAGTTTTCTGTGTGCTGATAGGTTCCCAAGCTTTCTCTTCTGCTAACTTACCTAGATAATATTTACACAGAACTTCATTAAGAGCCAGGTACTTTTTTTATAATGTTCACTAAAATTCCAGTGTAAGAATATTTACTACTACCTAATGCAAAACTCTTACTGTATTCCACTAGGCTCCAAGTGTTGACATTATAACTTTCTTTTAAAACAGGCAATGCATTAGCAGGAATTCAGATTAGAACAAACAGTTGTCCCATCGTTCGGCATAACAAAATTCATGATGGCCAACATGGTGGGATTTATGTGGTAAGTTAATGAGTACAGTTCAGTGAAACCATGCATCAAAATCAGGGGAAAAGAGGTTGGGGAAGTACATTCATTTTGGGTAGCAGATACTCAACTTTTGGGATATGAATTTTTTGTTGACTGTCTTTAAATATTAGACAATATATAAGTAAGACTCTTGTTCTCTCTGTCAGTATTAGAATGACTCCTAATTTTATAGTATGTGTATGTGTTTGTAAAATCACTAGAAGTACCAATAATATGAAATTTAAATATTTTTTCTTCTGATAAAAATTATTTTTAATTTGAATTCTTGTTAAAAAATAATTATCTTTCTGAATTGTTTTTTAAGATTTATTTTAAAGATAGGCTTACAAAGAGAGGGAAAGAGAGAGCAAAATCCTCCATCCACTGATTCACTCCTCAAATAACCACAACAGCCAGGCTGTGCCAGGCCGAAGCCAGGAGCCAGGATTTTCTTTCACTTCCAATCCAAGGGGCCCTGGGACCTGAGCCATCCACTGTTTCTCCCAGGTGAATTGGAGCTGGATTGGAAGTGGAGCAGTTTAGGTGGCGATTTAACCCATTAGGCCACAACACTGGCTGCTCTTTCAAAATTTTGAAACCTGGAATTAGTCCCATGTATTTTTGTCATCGTGGTATCTGAAATTGTTATGACTGATTCAAATAAGAAAATGTAGGAAATTCCAAAGAAGTGCTGTATTATGTCAAGTATAACTTTAAATGTCTTAAACTGCTTGATAAAAGTAAAAGTACAGAGTTTGGTAACATGAGCCATTAATCATTTTGAAGTGATTCTACCAATAAAAATTTGAAATAAGATTAAATGAGACATCTTTAGTTCATTACACATCTTAGAATGAAATAAGTTCTTCCACTAAAGAAAACTGAATGCTTCTATTCTGACAAGTTGAAAAGTACAAAGCATTAGGACATTATTAAAACTATTAAAATGTTAAAACAGTATTAAATGTAAAACATATTAAAATGTCATTACCTTCTTAATGAGATGAAGAAATAGTACAGGGGCTGGCATTGTGACCTAATGGGTAAAGCCGCCACCTGCAACACTGGTGTCCCATATGGGTGTGGGTTCAAATCCCATCTGCTCCTCTTCCACTCCAGCTCCCTGCTAATAACTACTGTGGAAGCAGCAGAAATGACCCACTTACTTGGGCCCCTTGTATCACATGTGTTGAGACCCAGATGAAACTCCTGGTTCCTGGCTTCAGCCTGACTCAGCCCCAGCCATCTGGACAGTGAGCTGGAGAATGGAAGATAGATGTCTGTGTCTCTCTCTCTCGTTCTCTCTGTAATTCTTTCAGATAAATAAATCTTTTTTAAAAATTCACATTCTTTTTTCAGAATTATCTTTAAAAGAGGGAACACTATATATAAATTGTTTATACTTGTGCAAGGTACAGATATACTGTAACCACTGTAATTTCTATTTAGCATGAAAAAGGACAAGGTGTAATAGAAGAAAATGAAGTTTATAGTAATACTTTAGCTGGAGTCTGGGTTACAACTGGAAGCACTCCAGTACTGAGAAGAAACAGGATACACAGCGGCAAGCAGGTAGGATTAGCTTGGACTCTTGAATGGGAAATACGTTGTTTTGTAACACTTGTCACTTGCAAAAAAATTTTTTTTTATTTTTAGGTTGGTGTTTATTTTTATGACAATGGACATGGAGTGCTAGAGGACAATGATATCTATAATCATATGTATTCTGGAGTTCAGATAAGGTAAATGTTTTCACATTTGGCTTTCCTTAAGTAGATAGGATATGTAGAAGAAATATCCCTGTTTTATCACACTCTGGGCTTCAATGGTCAGCTGTAGCTTTTCTTGGTCCAGGTGAGGAGAGAAGCCAATGATATGAGAATTCAGTTCTGTTTTGCAGTCCATTGAGCATTGGCTTCCGATGTACTCCTTTGAAGTATGATAAGTCTAGAAGCCAGTGCTGTGGCATAGTGAGTAAAGCCGCCACCTGCAGTGCCAGCGTCCCGTATGGGCGTGGTTTCACTCCTGGCTGCTCCACTTCAATCCAGCTCTCTGCTGTTACTTGGGAAAGTAGTACAAGATGGCCTCAAGTCCTTGGGCCACTGCATCCACATGGGAGACCCAGAAGCAGCTCCTGGCTTTGGATCAGCCCAGCTCCAGCTGTTGCGGCCAGTTGGGGAGTGAACCAGCGTATGGAAGACCTCTCTCTCTTCTCTGCCTCTGCCTTTCAAACATACTTGTCATGTTCTCAGTGCAGAGTAAAAAGGAAGCTTGTATTTTTATGCTATTTTTGTAAAATTTATAGTTTTTATAGCCCTAATGATGACATAATTTAACCTTTTATTTTACATTTTATATTGAAAGTAAACATTGAGCCTCAATAGTATCATCTGTAGCCATGTGTACTTCTGTGGGAAGTGCATGGTTAAGCAAAATTAAACCTCTTTACTGAAGAATCAGAGTATCTTGAAGGGACACCATTGTCTGTAGTTCTTACTGTGATTAATGGGGATTTCTGCAGTTAGAAGATATGGGAGCAGAAACTATTTAAATTGTGGTATTTTGTCTTTCCATAGGACTGGAAGCAACCCCAAAATTAGACGCAACAAAATCTGGGGAGGACAAAATGGTGGAATTCTAGTTTATAATTCTGGTATGTCCTTTTTCCTGTTAACAGACCGTAGAAATGGGATGTGGGAGTCACTTATTTATAACATCTATATCAGTCTGTGGACTGAAGTCCCAGCTACTCTGCTGTTGATTCAGCTTCCTGCTAAAGCATCCTGGGAAGCAACAGATAATGGCCCCTGCTGCCCATGTGGGAATCCTGGATAGTGTTCTGGGCTCTTGGCTTCAGCCTGGTCCAGGCCTGGCTGCTGCAGACATTAGGAATAAAGCAGCAGAGACCTCTCTACCTCTCTCTGCTTTTCATATAGACAACAATTTTTAAAAAGTAATGACCCTACATTTTTGCATTTATAGGTCTAGGCTGTATAGAAGACAATGAAATATTTGACAATGCAATGGCTGGAGTCTGGATTAAGACAGATAGTAATCCTACACTAAGAAGAAACAAAATCCATGACGGAAGAGATGGTGGCATCTGTATATTTAATGGGGGTCGAGGTATTGTTGTTAACTTTGCATTAGTGAAAAACCCAGTTTTCCATTATTCTTCCATATCCTTAATGATCAGTGACATAACCAACTAATATGTTAGAAATTAATCAGTCTCAGTATTGTGGAGATGCTTTAGTGCCTAGAGTTAAAGGAGACAAGTGTTTACAGTAATTTTCCTTTTGTAGCCATCTTGACTTTGCTAATTGAGGCTTTTTTATGATAGAGAATTTAATTTTTATTATTCAGAATAGTGACATGATTATAATAAACTTCAAAGTCAAGTTACAGAACTAGGTGTGAGAAATTGGTTTGTGAATTTATGAAAATGTCTACATAATACAAATGAGTATTGCTTTTGTAACTGCTTACTACTGTGTTCATTGGAGACTGGTATTAATGAAGATAACGTGTGCCTGCTTTGATATACATACAGCCCAGCTCACTTTGCATTTATGCAAAAGTTCCACAGCATCCTTACAAATCTATGCTGTTCATGGAGATTGGGGGAGAATAGTGTCAATCTGTCACATTTCCTAAAATGTCAATAACCCAATATTGTACATATCTTCGAGATTTAGTGAGCAGAAGAATTCACTTCTGCTCACTAAGACTTTTCCCAGAGTTTAAAATCTAAGGTTTGTGCAATAAAAATTATCCATGGAATTGTAAATCAAGTAGGTGTTCCTGGTAAACAGCGATGGTGAGCGAGCAGACCATTCCTAGGGCAAGATTGCACTTTCTTCTGCTGGTGAAGACTATTAATCCGCTAAAGGGTGAATAAAATAGTACTACTAAACCTTCTGTTATTACAGAGTAGCACACTGTAGGCAAACTCTAAAAGAAACTGAAAAAGTGGTACAAAGTTGAAGCTGGGAAGTGGACATGGCCCAAACTCCTAAGAGGTTTTCTACATGCAATAAGGAGTTTGGATCTCCATCTTAGTAACACTCAAAGAAGTTGTACTGGAAGTATTCAAGATTAGAGTCAGGGACTTGGAATTGATAGCAGAGGTGGGAAAAGGTAGGAGCACATTCATTATATAGGAGGGTTCAGAAAAAAGTAACATTCAGTACTCAAGATTCTGGTTTGGGTGGCACTTTTCACTGGAAAATGGAATATAGGAAGATGTGGTTTATGGGACGTGCAAGTTGGCACGACCATGTGATTAGTTTTATTAAGCCAGAAAGATGCACTTAGCATGTATTGTCACTGTAAACATGGGAAGATAGAAGACCACCAAAAAACATATAGAAGGAAAAGAGAACCAGTGACAGAACCCTGAAATATTAATAGTGATTCCTTGGGCCTGGCACTGTGGCTTACTTGGTTAATCCTCCACCTGCAGCGCCGGCATCCCATATGGGCGCCGGGTTCTAGTTCCAGTTGCTCCTCTTCCAGTCCCCCTCTCTGCTGTGTCTCGGGAAGGCAGTGGAGGATGGCCCAAGTGCTTGGGCCCTGTTCCTGCATGGGAGACCAGGAGAAGCACCTGGCTCCTGGCTTCGGATTGGCACAGCGCGCCGGTTGTAGCAGCCGTTTGGGAGGTGAACCAACGGAAGGAAGGCCTTTCTATCTCTCCCTCTTACTGTCTAAAAATAGTGATTCCTGTTACCTCTTTAACTATTAAGTTTAAACTAACAGAAGATGTAGGGAAACTGAAAACCCCCTAATCAAAGTGACAGCAGGAAGGACTGTAGGACTTTCCAAGAAACACAAAAAAGGCATGAGGGATCAAAATGCATATACTGTTATATAGTGAAACAATCTTGGAAGGCTTTAAATGGAAACTTAAAACTTTAAATCTGATTTTGTTGCAAGAAACTTAGAGACTGGAATAAAAGAATCAGGGAATGATTCCCCTCATAAAGGGCAGAATTAAGGGCTTGCCTGATCTGAGAGGCCACAGAAGTATTTCATTGGTGCTAATTTTAATTCCACAGTATTCATTGAGAATCAACTCTGTACCAGGGAATGAAGTGAACTTAGATGTGGTCCCTGTTAAGTGGGTCCTGTAAAGATCTATAATATAATACAGCTAAGACACTAAAAGAAAACCTATTAAATATTACCCCAAAAAGGCTAGTAAAGTTTGTCACATGCATTAGCCCTAATCTAAGGAAATATTTTATTATAGGTCTCCTTGAAGAAAATGATATTTTCAGGAATGCTCAAGCAGGTGTTCTCATCAGCACTAACAGTCATCCAGTCTTAAGGAAAAACAGAATATTTGATGGATTTGCTGCAGGTTCGTATTTCCTTTTATTACCTGTGGCTTATTTATAGCTTGTGCAAAGTATTTGATTTGTGGTATACTCTTAATTTATGAACTGAAGTGTGCTAAGTAGCTGAATGCCTGTCTATTCAACAGATACTTCTGAGACTACCTAATCTAGCTGTTGGCTTCTTCCACCCTAAGCGAAACTCAAGAAATACTGCACTTAGTGATAGGTTGTATTGCTATTAGGAATACACACAATGTGAAGAAAACATTGGTTATACGTAGGCAGTTAAATTTGCCAGTGAAGAAAATTATTTCAAATAACCGTTTAGCTCCTTTTCTTTCTACTAGATAAGCTAACTACTTACCACCCTAAACATATACTGGTCTTCACCCCTTAAATTAATTTGCACAAAAATTTAAAAATGTCCACACCGAGTTCTAGTCCCGGTTGGGGCACCGGATTCTGTCCCGGTTGCCCCTCTTCCAGGCCAGCTCTCTGCTGTGGCCAGGGAGTGCAGTGGAGGATGGCCCAAGTGCTTGGGTCCTGCACCTGCATTGGAGACCAGGAGAAGCACCTAGCATCTGGCTCCTGCCATCGGATCAGCGCGGTGCGCTGGCCATAGTGGCCATTGGAGGGGGAACCAACGGAAAAGGAAGACCTTTCTCTCTGTCTCTCTCTCTCACTGTCCACTCTGCCTGTCAAAAAAAATTTTTTTTAATGTCATTAATAAAAATAACTAATTTATATATAACAACTATAGTGAATGTTAACAGTGAAAGCAGATGTTTGTCAGTAAATAGCTACTATTTTTATATCTGCTAATTTCAGTTTTCATTTAATAAATGATAAAGTGATGCATGTACTTACTTGTAAATTTTACTTCAGGTATTGAGATCACAAATCATGCAACGGCAACACTAGAAGGCAATCAGATTTTTAACAACCGGTTTGGAGGCTTGTTTTTAGCATCTGGTGTTAATGTGACAATGAAAGGTATGTCCATTGTGCCTGTAAACATGTGAGATGTGCCACACAAAGATCAGAAGCCATTGTTTGGATTCCTTCTGTCACTCTCTGAATTGAAGAGAATCAATAGATTTAAAACTTTTCTGAACAGCTGGAGTATCTTTTTATTCTTAGCCCCTTTCTTAAAATTATTCTACTGGTCAGCTTCAATTAAAAAGCTCTTAAAAACTGAAACTATTAGACAACCCTTACATTTTTAGTTTTAAAAAATGTTCTTTGTGCTTTAGATTTTTACTTATTTTTTTTCTTTTATTGCAGATAACAAAATAATGAACAATCAAGACGCCATAGAAAAGGCTGTTAGTAGAGGCCAGTGTTTATATAAAATATCAAGTTATACCAGCTATCCCATGCATGATTTCTACAGGTATATTTCTAAATTACTAATTTCTAAATTACTGAAAATCGCCCACATCGAGTCCTGTTTATTCAGTTTAGGACCGTAAATATGGAAAAATGTACTACTGCAATAACTGATGTCCTTCAAAATATGGAAATGTTTGCAACAGTGTTTTTGTTAGGATTTTCAAAGCAAAGTTGGGCATATCCCAGTCACTGAGTTGACAGTTTTTGACTCCCCTAAATTGATTTGAGCAAACCAGAGAAAAACTTGATTTTCTGCAACTTACAGGTCATTCCTTTTCCTCAAGACACAAGACAACAGGACTATAACCTGAATGCAATTATTTTGAATTAATGACATGTTTGAGAAAAATAATGTAAGGTTTTGCTTTTTAGATGTCACACTTGTAACACCACAGATCGAAATGCCATATGTGTGAACTGCATTAAGAAGTGCCATCAGGGACATGATGTAGAGTTTATTAGACATGATAGGTATGTAGCACACTTGCTTACTATGTTACCTAATCATTTTCCTCATCACCTTCCTAATTTTTGGGTTCTCATTTTGCTTTAGGTTTTTCTGTGACTGTGGTGCTGGAACACTGTCCAACCCTTGTACATTAGCTGGTGAGCCTACACATGATACAGATACACTATATGACTCTGCTCCACCTATAGAATCTAATACATTGCAGCACAACTGAACTCCTTCCCTAAAGAAAAGTCCTGCCATTCTAACATCATAACTTAAAACATTTTTTGGAAGAAGATTTAAAATATTTGCCCATGCTACAGGAAGAGACTGTATTAAAAAAATGGATACACAAGGTCAGTTGACACTATGAAGCTCAAGCTACCAAAAAGAAAGTGGCAATATATTGACTCAGGATCTCAGAGCTGGGTGTTTTAGCATTACGGTGTAAAGACTTGTGAAGGGACAGAAGTGAAGAAAATAAGCTGCAATTTTGTACAGATACCAACTTCTGAAAAGCTGGTGTTTTTACAACTAGCATTGAATGCAGTCCAATTTGCAGTAGTAATCTTCAATAGACAAGCAGCTTTGTTGCTGCCTTTATGGACATGGGTACCAATTGCTTTTGTAATATGGTAAAAATGTGAGCTAGCACTTCTGCGTTTCTTTTGATTTTTTAACATGTATTCAGATTGAGAAATATGATTTTAATGCTTTAATCTCATGTAGTTTGTTTTTAATTTCAAGCAAAATCTTATTGTACTTGAATGTGCCCTGTTTTGTTAGCACACCTAGACTTGCTGTAACTGTACTCATGTCCCAGTATGTACGTTCTTTCTATGAAAGAGAAAACACTAATCTTAAATTATATCCAGCAATGTTTCTGGTATCCTTTAAGAAAAGTTAAGACTTATTATTTCCTTTCCTTCCCTGTGCAGCATTCAAAATCACCCTCCTCCCACCCCTAGAAAAAGTGAGTGTTTTAATGAGACTTCCTAGGAAGGGATGCACTGTAAAACAAAAGTATTCTTGTAACTCAGTTTTGTGAAAGGTAAAAAACTACTATGTTTTAAAGTACACTTTAGAAAGTCTCTTCAAAACAGTCCTGTATTTGAACTCTGTTCATAGTTTTTTTTTGAACAGTTTAGACAAAACTGCTGGAAATTAACACAATTTCCTGCATTAAGCTGAGACAAGCATATATATACAGCCCTATACAGTTTCATAACCCCCTCCCCCATTTATGTGTATTGGTGACAGTGGGTATAAACAGCCTGAAAGTGTATGCATGTACCATAACATCTAGACTTAATATATTGTGGAGTATTCAATAACCATTATGTAGAAGGTAGATAAGAATTAAAAGGGTTTAATTTCCTAGAAAGAAAATGGAAAAATGGTCATTTTTAAAAAATAAAGTTTATTAGATCATAATGTTGTGTGAATTTACCACCTTTGTCAAAAGTCAAAGCTTCCAAGTGTAGTCTATAATTCCTTAATCAAAGTCAGCAACTTATGGAGTGCTTCAGCATCTACAGTCGACCTCTCACTAGCCAGGCAAACTTCCCTTAAATTAAAAAAACAAAAATTTTTTTTACTTTTTTTTTTTTTGCAGTCTGTCCTCCCTCCCCCTTTACTTCCTCCAGGTCAGCTATATGGTTAATTATAGCCTTTATCCAAGCATAAATATAATTACCGAAATAATCGTAGTGATTGAGTCATCTTCTCAAATTCTCTCGCTTTTCTGTGTCCCTTTTGAATGACCTCTTCTGGAAGATTAGCAAGTCTTGCTGCATTGAAGCCATAGCTCTTGGGACAAGCTCCCTTAATGAATTTATAGAGGAAGGTAATAGTCTCCTGACTGGGGTCTTCACACTCATTTTCTACCATGCATGCCTTAAAGGGGAGGGGGGAGGGAACACAACCTTGATTAGCTGTTATATTCATGTACTAGCAATTGACGTACCCGACTTGTTTCCTCAGAAAACTGAACAAGGTTTGAATAAACAGTTTGCACATACCATATGTCCTAGACGCACAGCATCATTTTGAGAATAATCTTCTACTAATGAATGGTAGTGAGTAGAAAACAAAGTACGACACTTAATAGTCTCAGCAAGTTCTTTAACAACTGCATTGGCTATTGCTGTCCCATCAAAGGTTGCAGTACCTCTTCCTGTGAAAGTTTTAATATTGCATATTATCTGCCTGCTACACCAAAAAGGACATACCTTACAAAGGAATGCAAGCTCAGAGATTAGTACAGTAACATCATTTAGTGACTCTAAAAGCATTCTGTAAATAGCAGCACTTGGGGTATAGTGAACAAAGTGCTGAAGTTCAAAAACTTTGGTATACCAAAGAACTAATTTTTTCTGGAAAATTATCTATAGAACATCAAGGTTTTTTTACAGCATGGGATGAGTGTATGTAAAACTAATGTTTTAAATGTCTTACCTAATTCATCTACAAGAACCAGGGAATGTGCTGTTGCATGTGTAAGTATGCTGGCCGTCTCACTCAGCTCAACGAAAAATGTACTTTCACCTTAAAAAATTTTCACAAAGATGATCATTTTTAAAAACTAACACTAGAGAAATAAGAAGACTTAAATAACTTGTTCAAGAGGCAAATGGTCAAAGCCCTGGGTGGAAAAAGCAAACTCACCTGACATTATTCTATCTGAGGCACCGAGTCTAGTAAACACTCTATCAATTGGCGTGAGCCTACACACTTCAGCAGGTACATAACAACCCATCTGGGCCATTATAGCTAATAGGCCAGCCTGTGAATGAGGGAGGAAAAGGTCTTTTTATGATCAGTGTTTAAAAACCCACATAATAAACATTTGTCTTTTAAAAACCCCTAACAAGGTAAGACATTCTGAAAGCTTCACAATCCCACGTAGGCTGGTTCAGTTTCTAAATTATACCGGTTTTCTTAAAGAAGAAAGGGGGGGGGGGGGGGGGAGATGAGGCTGAGATACACAAGAGGCTTCGGGCCTGCTTGGCCTTTAAAACAAGAGCCACAGAGTAGACTGAACCTGGAGTGCGCTTCAGAACTACTTTTGCCTCAAGCCAATTTTTCTATCAAACGAATATTTCAAGGGGTCCATCCCCTGTACATAGTCATGTTCTTCAGATTTTGATTTATACAGAGGGCAAATGAAAACCACTGCACAGCTATTTTAATGAGTTGCTAATTTTTTCCCTCCTTACAACTTTTTAAAAATGCAGAAAACATTTCTAATTCGGGGGGGGGGGGGGTTTGAGTAACCCCTAATACATCAAGAGGCTATCGTGTCTTCCCTAAAAGCAGTTTCTAACAGTCATGAGAAAATCATGAATTTTATTTCCTTTCTCATTAGAATAAGTCTGCCATAAGCTTAAAAGGATTCCTACAAGCATCTCTACATAGAGATGGCCTTCATATGTTTTTAATACATCTGCCTTCTGAACTCAAAAATACCTCATGACTCTTTGGACAAAGAGTTCAAACAGTCGCTGTGTGAAACACTCTGCTGTTTGCTAAGTGACGACCTAAATATGCCATCTACTCATTCTTAGTGTTACAAAATGACTTTCTGATGACAAAGGCTTAAAAATCAGTTACCTGTCTCATGAGGGTAGACTTGCCCCCCATATTCGGTCCAGTAACAAGCACACAATAGGCTTTGCCATTTTCCTCCTCATCTTCCTCACGGCCTATTAGAATGTCATTAGGAATAAAATCATCTCCAAAAAATGTCTTCGTAATGCAGGGGTGACGTGATCCTTTAAGCTCTAAGAAGGGAGGCGTGTTTTCTCCTGGCAACAGAATTACTGGACGGCACATAGGGCCATCACCCCCTCGACTGTAGTTAGCCAGGCACAGTAAGACATCTGTTAAAGAGAGGTAAAAGTATGGTTTCATTGTTCTGGGAGTTTCTTGGTAGGTAGTAAACTACTCATGTAGTACTACATATTATTGCTTCTTTTAAAAAAACCAAAAACCAGTTGGCACTCTCGGTGACATTAATAGCTGCCCAGCACATAAAATGACCAGTGACCAGTGTTAAATGAGAAGTCAGTCAATTTCAGCCCAAGATCTCTTTCCTCAAAGGACTTGGCCTCTAACATCTGGACCAGAAGAGCGCCAAGGGGAAACTAAAAGTACACCAATGAAGAGCAGGCCTAGCAGTTAAGAAAACCCACGTATGAGTGCCTGGGATCGAAGCCTGGCTACAGTCCCAACTTGCGCTAATGCAGACCCTGGGAGGCAGCAGTGGAGTCCCAAGTAATTAGGTTGCTGTGACCATGTGAAACACCTAGATTGAGTTCTTGGCTCCTGGCTTCAGTTCAGCCCAATCTTGGCCATCACAAAGATTTAAAACAATAGTGAACCAGTGGATGAGAACCAGCTCAACAAAAATATACCAATCAGACACCATACCTACCTCTCTGTCTCCAAAACCCTGTCATTAACACTTCCTTAGGGGAACAGAATGTTCTAAGAAGTGGCACAAGAATACCAAAACAATCTTAAGAGGCAGATAAACTGATCATTTAGAAAACCCATGCTTAAGAATTTTAACCTATTACTTAATGTAGCAGACAGATGCCGTTCCATTTCATTAAGATAGCCTTCAGATCAAAATAATTTTTGTTGCAAGTCTGGATAAAACACCTTTGCTGTGTTTTTAAAAGAACAGCAAAGGCTCCAGATAGGTTGCCATAACATTTAAAGAAAAAAAAGCTTATGAAGCTGAAAAGGTTACTGATTTATAAATACATCAATCAGGGCTTTTTAAAATCAACTGGAGGGGGCCTGCACCGTGGCTCAATAGGCTAATCCTCTGCCTGCGGTGCCGACACACCGGGTTCTAGTCCCAGTCAAGGTGCCAGATTCTGTCCCGATTGCTCCTCTTCCTGTCCGGCTCTCTGCTGTGGCCCGGGAGTGCAGTGGAGGATGGCCCAAGTGCTTGGGCCCTGCACCCCATGGGAGACCAGGAGAAGCACCTGGCTCCTGCCTTCGGATCAGTGCGGTGTGCAGGCCACGCGGTGGCTGTTGGAGGGTGAACCAATGGCAAAGGAAGACCTTTCTCTCTGTCTCTCTCACTATCCACTCTGTCAAAAAAAGGGGGGAGGGATTCATCTTTTGAAAGGTGCTCACAAAGATTCACAAATAGAAAAAGGAAAAAACGGTAGGAAAAAACGGTAAAGAATAAACTTTGGGGCCATCGAGTTAAGCCGCTGCTTCCAACACCGGCATCCCATATGGGCACCAGTTCAAGTCCCTGCTGGTCCACTTCTGATCCAACTTCCTGCTAATGCACCTGGGGGATGATGGCCCAAGTCCTTGCTTGGGCACTTGTACCCACATGGGAGACCCAGAGGGAACTCCCAGCTCCCGGTTTTGGCCCTGGCTATTGAGGCTATCTGGGGAGTGAACCAGCTTTTAACTATTACAAGGATACTTTTCAAAGTCTGTGGAAAAGGGAAATAAAAAATTTTGAAATTTCATGCATAATTTTTCTTAACAGTCATTATCCACAAGCTTTTTGAAGGCCCCTGAGTATAACTTAGGGGTATTCAACTGGGACACAGAGCATTAACCAAAGCCTGAGCGACAGGCTTGTTTCAAGTCTTACCCAGCACTGCGATGCACTCTACAGCAGAATGCCAGTCCTTGTAGTTTTTATCAAAGTTGTAGAATAGTCGTCGCATGCAGTCCTTCAGTGATACGTCTCTCCGTTCTTCTGCGTTTATCAGATTGGCCAATTTCTTCTCAATAGTTTTGGTCCAATATCTTTTGCAGCCTTTCTTGGTAGATTTCAACTCATACTCTTCTGGCAAATTGCGGGTGGTGAAATTCTCTGGGATTTCCAGCTGGTAGCGGTTCCTACCAATCCCCCAGTAGACTATGGTCCTACAGCCAATTCGACTGCGTTGTTTCTCTAAGTAGTCCAGGAGGCTCTGTTCATTTTCTCTTATATCAGCAAGAGCTTGGTCATAATCACTGTCAAATCCTGCTTTGGGAGTAATGAGTCCAGTCTTCCGAGCCTTTTCATGGTCAAAGGCCGTATCCCATCGGTGCAGTTCCATAGTCAAATCAGGAAAACGGCCTTCAGGGTTTTTTGTCTGCAAAGTTATGACCTGCTTCAGGAGTTTTGACTTAAAGTCATCAACGACGTCTTCCATAACCTCTACAATCTTACACATTGTTTTGAATCCTTCAAGAGCAGAAAGAAAATCAATTATCTTTTTTTTGCTGTATGTAGTTTCTTCATACATTATAGCCCTACTGTCTGGGTGGTTTTGGCTCTTTAGGGGAGACCCAACGTTGTGAATTTTACTCAGAAGCCTTTCAAGATCTGGAAGCTTCTTCAGAAGGTCTACAACTTCAGAGACTTGATCAGGCACAGCCATGAGGTCTTCTATGGCATCTAGACGATCATTGATAGCACAAGGGCTACAGAGTGGGGCACAAAGCCAGTGCTTGAGGAGCCGCTTACCAAAGGGAGTGCAGCAAGTATCAATCTTCTCTAACAAGGTCCCTTCAGTAGAGCCATTTGTCCCATTCAGAAAAACCTCCAAGTTGTTTAAGGTCACTGCATCTAGCACCATTCGCTGACTGGCTTTAGAGAAGACAGCACCAGGTCTTGTGGCACTGACCATGTCAGAATCTAAAGGAATATATTCTTCAAAATTAGCCATTGATAAAAGCTCCTGATCAATAAGGCATTTTTTGAGGTAGAAGACACAACCACCAAGAGCAGAGAGGGCCAATTCACTCCTTTCTCCTGGCGTCAACCCAATGGAATCAGACTCTGAGGTCATACCTTTAAGCACCTGGGGTAACAGCACCCCACTCTCCTCATTTGACTTTTCTGTAAAATACCCTTCTTCGAGGAGAGTTCTCAGAGTTTTGGCTGCATCCCAAAACTGGGAGCCTGGTATCAGACCCTCCTGAAGAGAAGAGGATAATGAGCCCTTCAGGACTGCCTTGGTTTCAACTGAGAGATTTCCTTTCTCAAACAAGACTTGTGCTGGAGGATAGTGTGCCACTAGGGTCCTAAACCTGGAGCAATGGCGGTCATCTGCAAACTGACCTATGGAAAACTTCCCCAGTGACGTGTCAACAAAGCACACACCATACACACGAGTGTGGCCAGAGGAATCTTCCTCTTTCTCCTTCAGGCTAAGAAGAAACTTACTGTAGTTCTCAGAAGGGTCACCCTCCAGCACACTGTAGGTCTGTGTGCCCTTGGTGATGATCCTACAAATCTCCCTCCTTACCACTCTGTCATGCTTAGATATGTGTGCCATCTTTCGGCATCTTGCCTCCATCATTTCTGGGGTTTCAGTCTGTTCAACGCGTGCTACTTTATAGCCCTTCTGCACCAAGGAATCCGAATATCGGCCAAAAGCAATTTCAGGAAAACCAGAATGCGCCCAATTGCCTTTCATGAATACCAGCCCCAGTTCACTGACGCCAATAAGAGCATCCATATGATACAGTTCATAAAACTTCCCCACCTTATAGAAGATGACAAGATCAAAGTTCTGAGACTTAATCTGCCACCACTTCCTCATGCCAGGAGTACAGGAATTCAGGAAATCTTCAGGTACATGGAGTGTGGATGCATCAAAGTCAGGGTGATCGGGCCGCCTCCTGTGTGCATCTCTTCTCTTTTCCTTTTTAAGCCATTCTAAAGTCTCATGGTACCAGGTAGTGGGGCGACCACTGTCATCACCTCCTCCTCCACTAACCTGGGCATGGGACTCAGAATTCTGAGGAGCAGAGAAAGCACTCAAAGTACTCTTGGTTTCTGCCAAAATGCCAGGTGCTCGCTTGGTGGCTGAGGGCATCTCCTTCCTTGAATTTTTCCTTTTAAGAGACCCATTTCCAGTCACCATTCTCTTTCGCTTGGGAACAACTTTGACAGGGCTGTCCAGGCCTTCACTCTCACTGTCACCCATGGCACTGCTAACTTCATCACTGCTTCCTTCCTCCTTAGCATCTGGCTTGAATTCCACGTCAGAGCCAACGTCACTCTCAGAGTCTGAAATGACCCTTCGTTTTTTTATTTGGCGACTACTTCGCCTAGATCCTTGCAATTTAGGCTGCACTTCCTCTTCACTCTCAATCTCATTATCTTCTTCACTCTTATCTGATGTGTGAGTTGGAGCTACCTGCCAGGCAAGGAAAGAATATTTAAAAGCACAGCAAAGTTTGGAAAGTTACAAAACTGCTATAGAGTATTTCTCAGCCTACGTCAACTTCATAGGCCTCCAGAAGAAACTTTTCTTAAATATTGGTTTAAGCCTCACCAAACATTAGACAAGTGTCACACTGCAACCTTTAGCGACTGCTCCTGTAGGAGTTCTAGACAACAGCGATGATACTGTAGTGTGGTGCACACCACATGTGCCAACAGCTGATGTGCTCAGTCACTTCTCCTAACAAACCGAAAAGTTAGAATTTCACCATGTTATAAATTATGTAAGTGGGGCACCGACTGCAGTGCCGGCATCTGACATGGGTGCTGTTCAACTCCCGGCTGCTCCACTTCTGATCCAGCTCTCTGCTGTGGCCTGGGAAAGAAGCAGAAGATGGCCCAAATCCTTGGGCCCTTGTACCTGGAGAAAGCTCCTGGCTCCTGGATTCAGATCAGCGCAGCTCTGGCCATTGCGGCCAACTGGGGAGTGAACAAGCAGATGGAAGACCTCTCTCTCTCTGCCTTTCAAGTAAATAAAATAAATTCTTAAAAAAAAAAAAAAAAAAAAAGGTAAGCAATCTATACTGGTCCTAATGCTTGCTGCTCCACACACCAGCTGTATCTTCGGCATGGCACAAGCAGTAGTAAGCAAAAGGGTCTCTGTAGTTACCAACAAGTTTCTCAACCTCTGATGAATGCTAAAATTCCTAATCACAAGCTCAAAGATAAAGATGAAAATACCCATTATATATTAACTTGCTTATTCCATTTAATCTATAAGGAATAAAACAAAATCAAGCTTAGTTACACATGAATCTCTTTTGGGATGTAGCCCATTAATTTGCTAATTTAGGGAATATAGCTCATTTGCTTTAAGTGAACTAATTATCTGCTGATTTCTTCAAAAGGTTGTAATTCACTCAGTTAACAATGATTAACACTTGAAACCAGGGTTGTTTCGGGGTTACTTAATGTAAGATACAACAAAAAATATTGAAACTAAAAACATAAACCTAGGTAATCCAGGATATAAGTACACCCTCACATAGAAGCCTATTGCCTGGCTCAAGAACCAATTTTCTGGCCACATCCTTACTGTCCCTGGCTGGCTGCTTCTTTCCAGAACAGTACTACTGCTTGTAGTGCCTTGTCCTCCCAGCAGGCTGGACAACTTAAGTTTAAAAAGAAAAAAAAAAATTGCTAGCAGTTGATATTCTAAATAAATTATAATCCTTGGAGTACAGATGTATACTTGTGTGAAACTAATAGAAATGTAACAAGAACACCACTTCAATGTCTGTTCCTTTTTTCTTCCATCATCCTTGTAGCAGAAATAAATGTAGTGTCCCACCTCCATCTCTTCCTCCTCCTCTTGCTCTGAGGGCTCATCACACACTGCTAATTCAAGCCTCTTAATTTTGTCTTTATTTAAGGCTTCATCTGCACGTTCCATTGCTCTCAGTATTTCAGGCTTTGAACTATAAAAATGACCTCCCTTCTGGGCTTCCTTCGATTTTGAACCTAGAAATATATTTGCAAATAAGAACTTGTTGGCTGGATAACTTATTCATCCTATAGCAAGAATGACAACAATCAAGGAAGAACTACCAGTGAAACTGAAATCACCAATTTTAACTCCTTGAGGTTGCCCTGTTGGGTCACCCAGGATCATTTAGTCTCTCTTCTAATAGGGATGTTAATAGAACAGTAGAGAGAGGCCAGCACTGTGGCTCAGTGGGCAAAACTACCACTTGCAATGCTGGCATCCCATTTCAAGTACTGGCTCCACTGCCGATCCAGCTCCCTCCTAATGTGCCTGGGAAAGCAGTGAAAGATGGCACAAGTGCTTGGGCCCTGCCACCCACATGGGAGAACCAGATGGAGTTCCTGGCTCCTGGCTTCTGCCTGACCCAGCCCCAATCATTGAGGCCATCTGCGCAGTGAACCAGCAGATGGAAGATTGATTGATCTCTCTCCCCAGACCCCTTTGCACTCGCTTTCAAATTAATTACAAATTATCAGGCATGGGTGAAAAGAAACTGGCCTTTTTGTTGCGTTTTCATCTTAGATTTATTTGTAAAGCAAAGGTTGGATCAAGTGTTCTTGGGAACAACTTTACCACTATATAGATAGTATGGGGAGTGCAGCTGCATGAGAGACTTTGAGAGACCCTTCATTTGACTTTGTTGCAATTTGTAGTTTTGATATAGCTCTTTACAGAAAAATTGGAAATTGTACTTTTGTATTTGAGACAGCACATACAAGTTGCTAATCATATGGGAATTTAGATTCTATTTTTGTATATACAAAAATGATGAAATGTTTTAGATCTGTTAAATTTAGACAAATTCAGGTTTCTTTTCCAAGTCTGGTTACATATTTCTATCTGGGTAAAAGAACAGAGCAGAGACATTTCTAGTCAGACCATAGAAAAGAACTAAATTCCATACATACCATCGGACTTGACCTAACCTCTTGCTCAGTAGGTAGAAATGCTGTTTGTTATAACAAAATGAGTATTATAAAGAGTTTTACTTTAACACAGAGCAATTTTATTTTAAAAGTGGGTTTTGATACAAAGTCCCTGCTGGGAGGCTGGCTATTCACCTGTTTATTTACATGTATCTCATCTAGCTGCCTTTGGGAGAACATTTATATTTAATATCAAAGCTGCCTTTAACTGACTGTATACAGTGTTTTTCCTTAAGTAAAATATTAAGAAATGGTCTCAACATAAACCTTTTTTTACAACTCTTGCTGCACTGAAGAGGTGTGTTGTACCTGTTAGCTGCCACTGTCTGAGGTCATGAGAAGAGAGACTATCCCAGGTGACCCAATGGTTAGGATAATTTGACAAAATAATGACAACAACAAATTCTCAGTCTCTTTAAGTCACTTTTCCAAAGCATTTTTAAAATCTCAAAATGAGTCCTGGAAAGGACCTCATTTATAATCTGGTCCAATAAAGGATCATTTTACATCAAAGTAAACAGGATCAGAAAATACATTACTTTGATTAGTTCAGAGTATTACAGCACACTAATAGAGAAGACAAAACGAAATTTCCTGATTGTCTTTCTACCATGTACGTCAGATTTCCACTTAGACTTCACTTTCTTCGATTCCCCCAGCCCACTCTAGTGCACCATGAACATCATGGCCAAATGGCATCATTCCCAGAGATACCTGGGAAATGGACCCTTGTTCCGATTCTAAAAGAGTAACTGCCAGTGAGGTAGCAGACAGAGTAATGGTAGTGTGTGGTACCCATACCCTAAAATCATACTGTACATGCACTGTATAATTCACTGGTGTGGTGCACCCAGCCTTCGTAAGTAGACTGCTGACGAATGTCTGCAGTTGAGGATTTTGGAGGCCAGGATCTCCACTTTTCATAGACAGTGTCACTCATCTGCATGCTGTATATCCTGAACACACGATCCTTTGGCTCCTTCAACGTGGAGACAGTTTAATCTAATCTTGCTGTGGTTGAACTTGGTATTTTGGTTATAATGCCAGTCATGAGATTTTTTTTCCCCCTTTAAGGACATACTATCACTCTAAAACACTAGAAGGAAAGAAAAATTCCATTCCACAAAACAAGCTGCTTGAAGACCAGCTGCCATTTTATTCTCATGCCAGAATCCTCCATGCCTTCCACTCCTATTTATTGTAGTAAAAGACACTTAATGGACTCTATCCCCTCTCTCTCTCTGCAGTAACCCCTACCGTCTTACCTGTGTATGGCTTTAACAGCCTTTTGCTAACCCAGCCTCTTGTTGGGCTGTCATCAAAAAACTGTACATGGACACGAATTGATTTCCCTTTCTGGCGGATGAATGTTCCATCAAAGGGGTGGTTGTACACCAGACAAGGCCACCAGGGGTAACCCTCCATCTTGGCCCAAACCAAATCACCTGGTGAGAAGTCACAAGAACTGTTGCCAAAAGGAAATGCATAACTTGGTTAATATCTGATGAAGGTTATTTTAAAAGCAGTTACCTACAAATAGACAATTCCAACGAAGATTATCAGTAAGACTCCTCTGAAGTCTTCTAGCACTAATATTCAAACATACAAACTTAAGCTAACTAATGTAAGTATAATGTTTAACTACCAAGATACAAATAAATTATTGGAATTAAGGTGAGAAACCATTTCTCAGAATCATCCAACATGTAAGGACTACAGCAGTATTCTGGTGGCAGGAAAAAGGCATAAACTATTGTACATGAATTTAAAGACTGGTTTATTTTAGTGTGAAAATTCCTGAAATCCATGCAGTTTTTTTTTATAACATGCATTTTCCATGGATTTTCTGAAGATTCCCACCCATGTATAAGAAACAGACTAACCCATAGTATTAATACAAAACATCGATTCCATAATTCACAAATTATCTAATGCATTAGACTTTGCTTGGACTGTTCCCAGTTAAGCCACAATGTATTCTAAACACAAAAACTACCTAGTACTCTGCTATCCTCCCTGCCCCAAAATTAGTTTTATGGGAAAGCTCTAATCAACAAATCAAAGTGTAGGGAGCACATGTGCCCACAGAATCAAAACAGAGATTCAACCTTCACACTCAGCTCTGGGTTTTTCCAGAGACGGGGAGAAGCTAGCTAATGACCACAACATGCCCCCTAGTGATGGAGAGGCCACTAACAGCTGATAATCCCTGCCCAAATATTAGATACCAATATTTTCTTGGCCTGTTTAAAGGTTTTCTTGAATGACTACAACATTAAGCACATTACAATATTTTGTTACACTTTTGAATAATATTTAGTTATTGGAAGTCACCTGATTCAGTCATTAAATATAAATAGAGCTGGCACAGCAGCTCACTAGGCTAATCCTCCACCTGTGGCTCCAGCACCCCAGGTTCTAATCCCAGTGCTCCTCTTCCAGTCCAGCTCTCTGCTGTGGCCCAGGAAGGCAGTGGAGGATGGCCCAAGTGCTTGGGCCCTGCACCCACATGTGGGAGACCAGGAAGAAGCACCTGGCTCCTGGCTTTGGATCGGCGCAGTGTGCCAGCCATAGCGGTCATTTAGGGGGTGAACCAATGGAAGGAAGACCTTTCTCTCTGTCTCTCTCACTGTCTAACTCTGCCTGTCCAAAAAAATAAAATATATATATATATATATATATATATATATAAAGAATATTTTCCATGAGCATTGGGCAGGGCATTTAGCCTAGCAATGAAGATATCAGATGGCCCCATTCCACACTGCTTTGGGCTCCTGACTCCAACTCCCTGATTCTGCATAGTGTGGAAGGCAGCAGCAGCAGGTTCCTGCCACCCCTGAGAGACCTCGACTGAGTTCCCAGGTCCCAGCTTCAGCCTCCACCCAGCCCCAGCCCCAGCCCCCTTGTGAGCCTTTGGGAAGTGAACCAGCAGATAGGAGCTCGCTCACTCTTCTCACTCTCAAATAAGTTAGAAAAATTAAAATTTAGCACTATGATTATAGAAACCCTTAAGATATTAAGTGAAACATGAACAGGAGCACGATTTAAGGCCTTTATGGTACGGACGTTCTCTCATCTCACACACACTGATGACACATGCCACCTGAGGCGCATCACCTCAGTCACCCTCAAACAAGATTCAGACCCCCACCACAGTTGTGCCTCATCCTTACTGCAGTATCACTTAACAGAAAAAAAGACAGCTACCACGTGTAGAACACTTTGCTCCTGCAGGCTTCTTCCCTGCACTTGAGCCCTCCAGCCACGCAGAGCCTATCACACTGTTAAACACAAGATTTCTGTGTAAGTCAGAACCTTTCCCCTAAATGGGGGTGGGGGTGGGGGGTGGGGAGTGTGGGTGGGTTGGAGGGAACAGCTGGTACATGGGCCTACATGGGCCGTGAAAGGCCCACAAAATCATTTGGTCTGGCCCTGCCAAGGGAACCACAGACAGGAATGGAATGGAAATTCAATAAATCTACATCAGCTCTACTCCTTTATTTTTGCTGCTAAAATTATTTTGTTCAAGTAATTTGTATTTGAACAAAGAAATAGTATATCAACTCTCAGCCTGACACCCCAACAATGACTGACCAAACAGGGCAAACAAATGCCACGTGCAGCATTGTGCGGGCTTCAAACTGCACTGGCCAAGGCAGACTTCACTGAAGGAGGGAAGAGAGGGGATTCCCGTCAGTCACGTCTAGCTTGCCCTACTTACATACAACGAAATCCCCCAAGACCAGACTCTGATGAAGTTTTGGTAGGAACATGGTGAAGCCTTCCTCCCATCACTGGCTAGGTGGAGCCTGTTCTTCCCTTATGTGTCGAAATTATTAAATATCCCTAGATGGGCTCTGAGGCTGGCTAAACAGACTGGGTTTTACAGAGTATTCTTGCTTTGTAACACTGAGGATGGCTAGGTCAAGAGTATTTCTCCTGCTTGTAGAAATTGGTCATGGAGGATAAGACTGGAAATGCTCACCTGGATCAGCCACTTATTACACACATCCGTAAGGACTACAAATTCTCAAGAATGATCTTAGTGCGACAGACAAGAATGCACATCTTGGTGGTGCATTTGAAGTTCAAGGGATCAGGATGTGCAGACCCAATAGAATTCTATGGTTTCGGAAACCATCCAATCACAGCCTGTTGCCAGGCAGACTTTGTTGCCAGCGGCCATCTTGGCATGACCTTCTCATTCCACACAGCCTGGTATGAGGCAACAAAGATTTCAGGAATTTCAACATTTCTGTTAGCTCTCAGAGAAACTAAATAACTAGGTTCAAATTTCTTGAGCAAAAATGTGAGATGGACACACTTGCATCTTAAAGGTTCCTTCTGTCTTCAATAACTCTTTTCTGTTATGTAAAAGTGGGGGAAAAAACTTTTCAATTTTAGGTTTATACATATAATTGTAGTAAAACAGTAACTTCGGCATACATCAGGTTAATCATTCTTGTTTTAACCCAAACTTTGAAGCTTCTAAAGAGCTCTTACCTCAGAACTCTGTCATTTGTACAAATTTTTTTTAAAGATTTATTTATTGCAAAGTCAGAGTTAAGAGAGGTCTGCTGGTTCATTCTCCAATTGGCCACAACGGCTGGAGCTGCGCCAAAGCCAGGAGCTTGTTCCAGGTCTCCAACACGGGTTCAGGAGCCCAAGCACTCGGACTATCCAGGCCATAGCAGAGAGCTGGATCAGAAATGGAGCAGTGAGACTCAAACCAGCGCCCATATGGGTGCCAACACTGCATGCGGCAGTTTTTATTTCAAAACTGATAATGGTTGGAACTCATTCTTACACATTTTTTTTTTTGCCTGCTGAGGATGCACATTTATCTTTCAAATAAATTTTAAAGAGATGTTTTAAATCAGTTGTTGGAAAGAAAGGACACTTTTCTAATCATTTTAAATTGTTTTTAAAATTTTTTTATAGAATTATTTATCTGAAAGGCAGAGTTAGGGTGCCGGCCCCCATTTAACAGAAATTGTTTTAGGCCGGCGCCATGGCTCAACAGGCTAATCCTCCGCCTTGCGGCGCCGGCTCACCTGGTTCTAGTCCAGGTCGGGGCGCCGGATTCTGTCCCGGTTGCCCCTCTTCCAGGCCAGCCCTCTGCTGTGGCCCGGGAGTGCAGTGGAGGATGGCCCAGGTGCTTGGGCCCTGCACCCCATGGGAGACCAGGAAAAAGCACCTAGCACCTGGCTCCTGCCATCAGATCAGCGCGGTGCGCCGGCCGCAGCGCACCGACCGCGGCAGCCATTGGAGGGTGAACCAACGGCAACAGAAGACCTTTCTCTCTGTCTCTCTCTCACTGTCCACTCTGCCTGTCAAAAAAAAAAAAAAAGAAATTGTTTTAAACAGTTTCATGGTCTTTTAGGGGTGGGCATTAGGCCCAGTGATTAAGACATGGCTTAAGATGCCCACAACTCACATCAAAAGTGCCTTGGTTCAAATCCCCCCTCTACTCCTGAATCCAGCTTCCTGCTGATATACATCCTAGGAGAAAGCAAGTAGTGGCTCAAGTACCTGGGTTCCCTGCCAATCTGGGATACTCAGATTGAGTTCCTGGCTGGCTGCTGGCTTCAGCCTGGACCAGACTTGGCTGTTGTGGGAACTTGGGGAATAAACCAGAGGACAGGACATCTCTCTGTCTCTATCCAAATTTTAAAAACAACAAACAAGGGCAGGCATTGTGGCATAACGGGTAAAGCTGTTGCCTGCACCAGCATACCATATTGACACCAGTTTATGTCCCAGCTGCACCACTGCTAAAACAGTTTCCGGCCAATGTGCCTGGGAAAGCAGCAGAGGGCGGCCCAAGTCCTTGGGTCCCTGCACTCACATAGGAGACCCAGATGAAGCCCCTGGTTCCTGTTCAGCCTGGCACAGCCCCAGCTGCTGCAGTCATTTGGGGAATAAACCAGCAGGTGGAAAATTTTCTCCCTCTTCCCCTAACTCTGCCTTTCAATAAATAATTCTATAAAAAAATTTAAAAAACAATTTAAAATGATTAGAAAAGTGTCCTTTCTTTCCAACAACTGATTTAAAACATCTCTTTAAAATTTATTTGAAAGATAAATGTGCATCCTCAGCAGGCAAAAAAAAAAAAATGTGTAAGAATGAGTTCCAACCATTATCAGTTTTAAAATAAATCCTTTTAGAAATAAAATGCTATTAGAAAATAGCTGGCCGGCACCGCAGCTCAATAGGCTAATCCTCCACCTTGTGGCGCCGGCACACCAGGGTTCTAGTCCTGGTCAGGGCACTGGATTCTGTCCCGGTTGCCCCTCTTCCAGACCAGCTCTCTGCTGTGGCCAGGGAGTGCAGTGGAGGATGGCCCAAGTGCTTGGGCCCTGCACCCCATGGGAGACCAGGAGAAGCACATGGCTCCTGCCATCGGATCAGTGAGGTGCGCCGGCCGCAGCGGCCATTGGAGGGTGAACCAATGGCAAAAGGAAGACCTTGCTCTCTGTCTCTCTCTCGCTAACTCTGCCTGTCAAAAAAAAAAAAAAAAGAAAATAGCTGTTTAGGGGCAGGCACTGTGGCCTGGAGGGTTCAGCTACTGCTTGGAATGCCTGCATCCCATATTGGAGTGTCAGTTTCAGTCCTGGGTGCTCTGCTTCTAATCCAGCTTCCTGCTAGTAATATGCCTAAGAAGGCAGAAAGCAATGATTCAAGTACTTGAGTCCCTACCACACACATGGGACACCTGGAGAATTTCTGGCTCCTGGCTTAGGTCTGTGCCAGCCCTGGCTGTTGTGGCCACTTCAGGAGTGAACCAACAATGGAAGAAGTCGGCCTTTCAAATAAGGGGATGGAGGGGAGGTAGGAGGAAAGGGAAAGGAAGGTAGTTGAGGCAGAGGGAGGAAAGCCAAGCAGTCTAAAATGCTAAGGCTGAAAAATTTAGTAATGCATAGTTCTTGCAAGGCTACAAAGTTTTAAGAAAAAATGTGTACTTTATATGGGTGCCGGTTCTAGTCCCGGCTGCTCCTCTTCTAATCCAGCTCTCTGCTATCGCCTGGGAAAGCAGAAGATGGCCCAAGGCCTTGGGCCTCTGCATCCATGTGGGAGACTTGGAAGAAGTTCTTGGCTTCTGGCTTCGGATCCGTGCAGCTCCGGCCGTTGCGGCCATCTGGGGAGTGAACCATTGGACGGAAGCCTCCCCCCCCCCCCCCCCCCGCTTCTCCTCTCTCTGTGTAACTCTAACTTACAAATAAATAAATACATCTTTAAAAAAAAAAATCGTGGTCCAAGAAACAGTACTTTCTGAACCAAAAAGAGAATTCAGCAGGTAATGAAATCTACTTTGTAGTAAAACTAAAGACTTATTTCAGTTAAATTCTTCTTCAATCAGTGCTAACAAAAATTTTAATCTAAAAAAAAAAAATTTTAATCTACTGCTTGTTGGTGTGTATTAACTTTAATTTTTTCAAACACAATTTTTAAGATGTATCTCTAGTAACTGTGCAGTTTTGAAAATGCTAATAAAAGGAAAATATTTCAATCCATGCAAATATTTGGATTTTCCTACCAACACTAAATACTATCTTCAAAAATATGTGGAGGCCAGTGCTGTGGCACAGATTTATCCTCTGCCTGTGGTGCCAGCATCCTATATGGGTGTTGGTTCTAGTCCCAGCTGCTCCTCTTCCAATCCTGGCCTGGGACAGCTGTGGAAGACAGTCCAAGTGCTTGGGCCCCTACACCCATGTGGGAGACCCAGAAGAAGCTCCTGACTCCTGGCTTTGGATTGGCTCAGGTCCAGCTGTTGGGGCCATTTGGGGAGTGAACCAGTAGATGGAAGACCCTTCTCTCTGTCTCTCCCTCTGTCTGTAACTCTACCTCTCAAATAAATAAATAAAATCTTAAAAAAAAAAAAAATGTGAATATATGGAGCTGGAATTGTGGCACTGCAGCTTAAATTCCCACTTAAGATGAATGCCCTGGGGCTGGCATTGTGGCATAATGCTGGCATTCTGTAAGAGCATTGGTTCAAGTACTGGCTGCACCCATTTCCTATCCCACTCCCTGCCAATGCACTGGGACTGCTGTGGTCATTTGAGGAGTGAACTAACGGATGGAAGAGCTCTCTCCATCTCTCCTTGTCGCTCTGCCTTGCAAACAAATCAAGTTGGAATACCAAAAAATTTGGAACTTTATATACTTAAATGAGATTCAGTTATGCTTCTACAAGTATTTTTAAAGCTTTAAACAATACATCTGGGAGCCAGTGCTGTGGTGAAGCAAGTAAAGCGGATGGAAGACCTGTCTCTCTCTCTCTACCTTCTGTAACTCTGCCTTTCAAGTAAATAAATAAATCTTAAAAAAAAAAAAAAAACTTAAATGTTTGGTATTCTCAGGATTTTTTTTTTTTTTTTTTTTTTTGGACAGGCAGAGTTAGAGAGAGAGAAAGAGAGAGAGAAAGGTCTTCCTTTTCTGTTGGTTCACCCCCAAAATGGCCGCTATGGCCGGCGCTGCGCCAATCCGAAGCCAGGAGCCAGGTGCTTCCTCCTGGTCTCCCATGTGGGTGCAGGACCCAAGCACCTGGGCCATCCTCCACTGCACTCCCGGGCCACAGAGAGCTGGACTGGAACAGGAGCAACTGGGACAGAATCAGGCGCCCCAACCGGGACTAGAACCCGGGGTGCCAGCGCCACAGGCGGAGGATTAGCCTAGTGAGCTGCGGCACCTGCCTATTCTCGGGATTTTTAAAACCAGGAAAAAGGTAAAAGGAAATACAGACAGTTCAAAATGATAAATAAAAGCTTCCACATGAGGACAGTGCTGTGGTGCATAAGGTTAATTCTCTGCCTGCGATGCTGACATCCCATATGGGCACTGGTTCTAGTCCCAGCTGCTCCTCTTCCGATCCAGCTGTGGCCTGGGAAAACAGTGGAAAAAGGCCCAAGTGCTTGGGCCCATGCACCAGTGTGGGAGACCTGGAAGAAGCTCCTGGCTCTGAAACGGCACAGCTCCAGCCATGGCTGCCATTTGAGGAGTGAACCAGCGGATGGAAGACCTCTCTCTCTGTTTAATTCTGACTTTCAAAGAAATAAATAAACCTTAAAAAAAGAAAACCTTTCTCTCTGTCTCTCCCTCTCTGTAACTCTACCTCTCAAGTAAATAAAAATCTTAAAAAAAAAAAAAGCTCCTATATAACTAAAAATAAGAAATCATGGGACCAGCATGGTAGGGTAGTACATTAAGACGCTGCCTGCAACAAGTACATCCCACATGGGCACTGGTTCTAGTCCCAGCTGCTCCACTTCGAATCCAGTTACCTGCTAACGGCCTGGGAAAGTAGCAGAAGATGGCTCAGGTGTTTGGACCCCTGCCACCCACGTAGGAGACCCGGATCAAAGTCTGGGCTCCTGACTAAAGCCTGGCGAGGGCTTCTGGCTTCCGCATGGTTCAGCCCCGACCATTGCACCACTTGGGGAGTGAACCATCAGATGGATGATCTCTCTCTGCCTCACCCTCACTCTCTCTTTTAAATAAATAAATCTTAAAAAAAATTCACTCAGACTAGAGATACACCCAATAGACTTTAAAATCCTGCTTTAAAAATCGCATCATTGGGGCCGGCGCTGTTGGTGTGGCAGGTAAAGCCGCTGCCTGTGGCGCCGGCATCCCATATGGGTGCTGGTTCAAGTCCCAGCTACTCCTCTTCTAATCCAGCTCTCTGCTATGGCCTGGAAAAGCAGAAGATGGCCCAAGTCCTTGGGCCCCTGCAGCCTGGTGGGAGACCCAGAAGAAGCTCCTGACTCCTGATCAACCCAGCTCCAGCCACTGCAGCCATTTGGGGAGTAAACCAGTGGATGGAAGACCTTTCTGTCTCTCCCTCTGTAACTCTACCTTCTCAAATAAATAAATAAACCTTTAACAAGAAAAAAAAAATCACATCACTTTTGCTTTCTCAAGATAAATGGGACTTAGTAAGAAAACTGTATATAAACAGAGAGTGGTCACAGTTGTGAAAGACACTCAACCTAACTTTGGAAATCAAACTATCCTGGGCCCAGCATCGTGGTATGGTGTGTTAGGCTGCAGGCTGCAAAGCTGGCATTGCCTTTGAACTTCACTTCTGATGCAGCTCCCGCTGATGTGCCTGGGGCAGAGTAAGTTTGGGGCTCCTGCCTTTGGTCTGGCTCAGCCCTGGCCCTAGAGGCATGTGGGGAGTGAACAAGTGGATAGAAGATATCTCTGTGTCACTTTGCCTCTCCACTAAGTGAAAATAAACATTTTTAAACAAATTTTAAAGATGGACAAACTAGACATTCCCACCAGTATCATCTGTTCATCAAAAGATGACAGGAACTAAGTTGAAGGACAACTTGGGGTACAAGACATGTGGGTCTAGGAAAACAGAGGCAAGACTAACACTTCAGCACAAAAACAAATCTCAACAGTAAATGTTACAAGATGCTCAGCATCTTCTAAACCCTCTCAAAGGAAGTAGAAGGGTCTCTGTGGCCCAACAGCCTGGTCTGATGAGGCCCCTCCCTACTTCACCTCCCTTCATTCTATCCACAGCTGGCAGGGCCTCTGCCTTCCAGAACCAGCGGTCCGCTCCCACGGGATGTCATTTTCGCTTTCCCCCACAACACAAAACTCACACATTCCTTGTTTGGGCTCTGGAACTGCCTCTCTGCTTGTCCTGTTCACTGCAGTAGGCACAACGCCCACTACTAGTAGTGCCTGGCAGAGTAGGTACAGGAACATCAGTTGAATGACCTATCTTTAAAAACCTAGCTTCCCGCGTGCGTCTTTATCTACCCACCTTGGAGTCTCTCTCCATACCAGAGACGCTGTGCGTACAATGCTGTGTTTTTCACATCTTTTGGGTTTGGACCTCAAAAAACAGTGCTATTCAATATGCATGTGAAGTATAACCTTACTATAAGTCCATTTAGTTTGGGTGCACGAACAATCAATTTGTGAGTACATCCTGCATTTCTCACTAGGTAAGGGTGTGGCTGAGTCCCACTGGCTCTGCTCCCCACAAGCGACTTCTACTAGAGCACAATGACAAAGGCCCAGAAAGGTTTGCTTACACGAGGGGGACCCTGTAATTACCCTCAGACGTGGACCAGTCTGAATCGTCGAAGTCCATTACTCAAAAATCACTCACTGGTCTCCGTGAGTTAGGTTTTCTAAACCTGCCATCTCTGCCGTCAACACTCCGTTCTCAAAAAGGCCAGCTTTTTCAACATGTCGCCGCAGCCCGCGACAAAAGGCCAGCCAAAACTGCCCAGAAAGGGAACAGTCGCGTTCACACCGTCAGCGGTCCACTCTCAACTCCGGGAAAAACAAACAAACAAACAAAAATGCTGGCGCCCTACCCAGCCGTGGAGTCGCCCCCGACGATGACTGCACGCCATAAAGCAAGAAGCTAAGAAGCGACAGCAACTCACGCGCGCACCAAACCAAAGCTCCCGACGGCCTGTTTTGGGACAGCCCACGCGGATCCCGGCACTCTCGGCTCCCCGCCCCCCAGATTCGCTCCGCCCAATCAGGCCCCGCGGGCCGCGGCGCGACACGCCCCCAGCCCCTCGCTCCTCCGCCCGGACGCCCCCCGAGCCCGCGCCCAGGACCTGCGATCCCCTCCGCACCTGGGCGCGACCCGGCATCTCCCCCGGGGACCCCGTTCAGCAGCCACGCTCCGGACAGGAACTCGCGCGCCGCCCGCGCCCCCCGGCCTCCCGGCGGGCAGCCCCCTGCCTGAGCACTGGGCGCCGTCTCTTCCCGCCCCACCCCCAGGCTGCAGCCCCCAGCCCCAGGCTGCCCGCGCCCATCGTCCCTCTCGGCCCCTAGCCCCCCCAAAGCTGGCGGGA
Organism: Sylvilagus floridanus; assembly: GCA_949820135.1. NCBI lineage: Eukaryota > Metazoa > Chordata > Mammalia > Lagomorpha > Leporidae > Sylvilagus > Sylvilagus floridanus. The sequence continues at coordinate 31,328,277 of OX463245.1, read as the reverse complement.
CGCGGCTGCTCCGCCTCCAAAGCGCCTCAAGTTGGCGCGGCTCCTGCGCACCAGCCTCCGAGCCTGCACTGCCCACTTCCTCCTGCCCTGTTTACAAGCTACCCCCGCCCCAACCCCCGGCTCCTACACTCTTCCAAGACAACTCTGCAGACCCACCTCCTCCAAGCCCGGGGCCCACCGCGCCCCCGGCCCCGCCGACCCCCGCCGACCCCCGCGGCTACCTGACGTGGACGGCGGGCGCCGCTGACCTGCGAAGCCCTCCGTTCAGGTTCCTCGCCTTTGGTGACGACGCGGAGTCCGCCAGGGGCCTGGGCCCAGGCCCAGCCTCGCTCCAGGCCTCATCCCCGCTGGGAGAAGCGGAGGCCCCCGTGGCAGCGCGGGCACCGCCGCCGTCTCGTGAGGCCCTGCCCGGGGACTTGTTCGGCAGCGGAGTCTTGGGGAAGAAGCTGAACAGGGTGCTCTGTCGCGACATAGCGACGGTCGGCGAGGCCCAACCGTTCCGTTGGCAAGCAGCGCCTGAAGGCACCGCATCTAGCGCGCGGCTCCTGCTGGCGGGAAACCCGGGGGGAGGTGCGCTCCGCCGGAAGAACCGGGCCCCTGGGGCCAATCAGCGAGCGAGGCGCGCGCCAGGCCCCGCCCCCGGGCGCGCCGGCGCGCGCCGCTCCGGCCTGCGGCCCGGGAGCCCCGCGCCCTGCCTCACTCGGGCGACCGGCCAGCCCCGGGACGGCCTGAAGTCCTAGCGTTGGCCGGGCTCTCCGCCCCGGAAAGCCCTCCCTCTCCGGAACGGAAGCGGCCGGGCGCCGGAGCGTTCTCTGTGCGGGGGCCGCGCGCAGCGTGGGCACGGACCCTGTGGCCTGGCGCTGGCGTGCGGTCGCCGGGGCCGGCCTCCAGCCAGCCGCTCACCCTGGCTCTTCACGAGCTTGCTCGTTGCAGGCGCGTGGTGAATGTTAACTGAGTGCTTAGGGCGAGGCCCTTTGCAAGGTTCTTTTAAAAACCTGCCTCTATGCAAAGCTTTCCTTTATAGGGCATTTTTACATTTCGGAATAAGTCATTCTCTCGGGTAGATACTTAAGGGCCACGATCACTTCCCTGAGTCCTTTGGCCCAGGAGTGTGTCCAATGCCAGATTCGTTAGGTTTTGTTGTTGTGGTTTTGTTTGTTTTTTTTTTTTTTTTTTTGCAAGGCAGAGTTACAGAGAGCTCGAGAGGTCATCCGTGTGCTGGTTCACTTCCCAAATGCCACAGCGGCCAAGGCTGTGCCGAAGTGAGGAGCCTGGAATTCCATCTGGATCTTCCACGCTGGTAGCAAGTGCCCAAGTACGTGGGCCTTCTGCCACTGCTTTCCCAGGCGCATTAACAGGAGCGGGTCGCAGATGGGATCCACCTGCATTGGTTAGAAGGCTGGAGCTTAACTCAAAGCCCAGGTACTGGCCCCAAGGGCTTTATTTAGCTTTTAGAAAGGTAAGAGGGTGTGACTAAGAAGTTCCTATTCAAGTTCTGGAAATGTGTTGGAAGACTGATAAGTCTCCTTATCCCAGACTGTAAATTAGTTAAGTGTGGAATCCACCTCAGCTGCACTTCGGTGGAAACATGCAAAATGAAGTCATTGCTTTGGGCGAACTGTGTTCTGCACAGGGCTGGCCTCTGCCAGGCAGATAAGAAAATCAAGTTTTCTGGGGGTCGGTTCCAGTCTCAGCTGCTCCACTTTTGATCCAGTTCTCTGCTATGGCCTGGGAAAGCAGTGGGAGATGGCCCAAGTGCTTGGGCTCCTTAACCCGCGTGGGAGACCCAGAAGAAGCTCCTGGCTCTTAGCTTCGGATGGGAGCAGCTCCAGCCGTTGTGGCCAACGGGAGTGAACCAGCGGATGGAAGACCTCTCCCTCTCTCTGCCTCTCCTTCTCTCTCTGAGTAATTCTTTCAAATAAATCTAGAAAGAAAGAAAATCAACTTTTTCGAGAAATGGTGTGATAAGTGAGTCCCCCACAGTGTGAGGAAACCTGAAGTAAGCAAACATCCCCATGCTCTACACTGGGTATACAAAACCTCAGTCAGCTCAGGTCCAAACTGCATACCAAAGGAATTTCCCCAGGTGTTGGCCTGTCAGAGCTGTTTGAATTACAGAATGGTAGGGAGGAGATTGTTGACCTGCATGGCAGCTGTGTGTCCTGGGTGAAGAAGCAGGCACAAGAGGGGTCAAGAGACCACAGAGCTTTAAATACTCCAGGCAAGCTGGTCAGCAGTGCTTTGCGGCCTTCAGTTGGACTTGATTTTGTCCTAATTCTTACGACCCCCTGGTGTTGTATGGAACTGTATGAAATGGCCAAAGCTTGACCTTTTTTGATGTTTAAAAATGTAATTGTTTTTGGCTCAACACATAGGATAGGATTGTTTTAGCTTTACACAGAGGAAGCAGAGCCTGTTAGGGAAGAAATTCAAAAATAGCCTGTGTGTGTGAGAAGGGCCTGAGGAAACCAGCGTCTGCTTTGGAAGCCCCAGAAGCCCAGCCGTTTGCACTTCAAAGTCCTGCCTAGACCCTGATAACCTTCCGGGTGGTCCCAGCCCTCCCCCTCCCACCCCCACTCCCCAAGGAAAACTCCCAGAATTCTCTCTCCTCTGGACCAAAGGGGTTACCTGACCTGGTAATACGGGACAACAAAACCTTCACAGATGCCCTAAGGGAAGCCCCTCTGTTCTACCTAGCGCCAGCAAATCTGGGGAGGAATTGCTAATTTTCACCCAACAAACCCTTCCATCAGGAATCCCCATCCTTTGTCCTGGAGGAGAGGGGGAGGGGGTTAAAGAGACTCCCTTAAAAACCAGGAGTCCAAACGCGAACTGCACACTCAGTTCTCTGCTGAGCCGCCCGCCTGGCCTGTCAGGCGTATCCTCTCCTCCCACTGTCTGTCCCCTCCATTCCGACGGATACCCTGTCCCCTCAAAACCTTATTACTGCGCTGTCAGTCTCACACCTGAATTCTTTCTTGCGTAAAGACAAGTTTACCTCCCGTAAACTTAACTGAGTTAAACAAGTAGGAAGTTGTATATGTCATGAGAGGACCACCCAGACCCCCAGAGCTGGTATGAAGACTTAAATGAAACACATTTGAGACGCAACAGATGCAGGGAGAAACCTTTTCGAAGCTTCCCTTATCTGAGTAATGGCAGAAGCTTCTGGGAGTTGGCTGCCATAAATCCCCCCTCTGGGGAGTTTTACTGCCAGAAAAAGATAAAGAGACCACTTGCACCTGCATAGACAGGGACCTCGAACCTTCTTATCTCTCCTCTGCTCCCTGAAACTCATTTATTCCCAGAGAAATCTTCCCTTCTACTAAGGCAGACAAGCTCTGAATTCTAACAGGCTTGTGAATCACATTTCTCCCTGTGAACTGTGGGCATACGTGAATAAAAAAGTTATCCGTACTCTTACTACTCTGCCTTTCACTGACACACACATGCCATTCCTTTTAAGTATGGAATAAAAAATTTTTATATATACACATATTTTCAAACAGCTGCAAAGTTTTAAAGACCTAATGTTCATTAGGTTGGATAATGGTCAACAGAACTCTTTTGGCCTAGGAGATGTGGTGACGAAAGCAGTACTGGGGGAGGGGAGCAACGTTGGGTGCAGCGGGTGGAAGCCCCATCTGGGATGCCAGCACCCATGTGGGAGTGCCAGAGTGAGCCCTGGTTCCTCCACATCTGGCCCAGCTTCCTGCTAATGTAGCTGGGAAGGCAGCAAATGATGGTCCGAGTACTTCAGTCCCTGTCATCCATGTAGGAGACCTGGATTCAGTTCTGGGCCCCCAGCTTTGGTCTGTCCCAGCCCCAGTGATTGCGGCCACTTGGGGAGTGAAATAGCAGATGGTAGGTATCTCTGTCTCTCCCTCTTTCTCACTCTGCCTTTCAAATAAATACCTACATTTTAAAAATATTTATTTATTTTTATTTGAAAGTCAAAGACACAGAGAGAGAAGAGGTCTTCCATCCGATGATTCACTCCCCAGTTGGCTGCAACAGCCGGAGCTGTGCCGATCCAAAGCCAGGAGCCAGGAGCTTCCTCAGGGTCTCCCACATAGGTGCAGGGGCCCAAGCACTTGGGCCATCTTCTGCGGCTTTCCCAGGCCACAGCAGAGAGCTGGACTGGAAGAGGAGCAGCCGGGTCTCGAACCGGCGTCCATATGGGATGCTGGCGCTTCAGGCCAGGGTGTTAACCCACTGAGCCACAGCACCGGCCTAATACCTAAATCTTTAAAAAAAAAAAAAAAATAGGGGCCAGCGCTGTGGTATAGCAGGTAAAACTGCCACCTGTGGTGCCAGGATCCCTTAGGCACCAGTTCAAGTCCTGGCTACTCTACTTCCTAATCAGCTCCCTGCTATGGCCTGGAATAGCAGAAGATGGCCAAGTCCTTGGACCCCTGCACCCATGTGAGAGACCTGGAAGAAGCTCCTGGCTCCTGGCTTCAGATTGGCACACACATCTGGCCATTGCAGCCAACTGGAGATTGAACCAGCAGATGGAAGACCTCTCTCCACCACCTCCTCCTCCTCCTCCTCCTCCTCCTCCTCCTCCTTCTCCCTCTCTGTAACTCTCCCTTTCAAAGAAATAAATATTTGAAATAACATAAAGGCTGGGTGGGGTCAGGGAGAGAAGTAGTGCAACAGTAAGTGTAATGGTGTACTTACTAAGTTTGATGGCTGGCTCTGTCAGTACCAGCCCTGCACCCAAATGCCACCCATCCAGAGCTGCTTCTATGAACAGAGGTGGCTGCTCGGAGGTGCTTGTCTTCCCACAAGAAAGAATTCTAGGTGGAGAGAATTCTAGATGGAGAGCAAAGGTTGATAAAGAGAAATGCACCCGATAGATCAGGCAGGTGTCACAGGAGAGAAGTGAGCACACAGTCTCTTTGGACTGCAGTTTTTATGGACATTGAGTATGGTCCCCGTTTTTCCTCCCCTGCTCTCTCTTCTGGGAAATTGAGGGTGGGGCGTTTCTGGCTGTGGAGTTCCTGAAAAATCCTCCCAGAATCCTAATCAGACTTTTAATAGTCCCCCTGCTCCCAGGAAGAGGCCTGAAACCCATCTAACGGGGCTTCAGAACAAGAGCAAGTACTGTGGGTGTGCTTGCTGCTCTGCTTCTAGGGCTTGGTTCCTTGTTCTCTTGCACAGAAATTCATTTTCTTTAAATTCTTTGGTCCCTCTTGCACATGTAGGCTAACATCTGTTGAGCCACCTAACACTTCCTAACCATATGACTTTGTTGCACAAGTTATTTAACATATGCCTCAGTTTCCACATCTGTAAAATGGGGGCCATGGCATGAAGCCCTTTGCCCAGTGCCTGGCGTGCCATGAACACTCCGTAAGTGATACAGCGTTACGGAAAGAAATCCCCAAGCATTTTACAGAAGAGCACAGTGTCCTGTGTTCCTCCCTCTGTCTCTCAAAGGAACAGGCTGGCCCAACATTCTTTGTCCAAGGCCTTGGGAGATGATGTCAAGGCTGGAGAAAAGGGAGAGGATGCTTTGTGAAGGTCCTATTCCAGCCCAAGCAGCCCAGGGTCACCAGGGGCAAGCCTATAATCTGACAAAGCCAGGGTATGGGACAGGTGGACAGGAGGAAGATGGGGGAGGAACGGTGGCCCTCCACGAAGCAAAGGAAACACACAGTTGGAGGAGGAACAGGTGGCCTCAGCAAAGAAAAGGAAATACACAGTTGCTACATGCTTGGGGGGAGAGTGGAGTTCGGAGTTTTGCAAGGTGAAAGCAAAGCTGTGTTTAAAGTGGACCTGAGACCCCGTCTCCTCAGACAGCACAGGGTTAATGTGTCCCCAAATCCCTTATCTAACGCTGCACACCCGGCTAGTACATGGAGGCTGCTTCTCTGTTCAAGAAAGGCCGGCACTGCAGACAAGCCGTGGGGCTGCTCGCTCTGAAGTCTGTGGTGTTGGAGAACGAGGTCTGCGCAATGACTGAGAGCCAGGACACAGCCACTGGGTGGCGCCAGTGTGTCTGTGACTTTGTGGCTGGCCATACCTGTTGTCACCCCTGGATGAATGGCAGGGCTTCTTTCAAATTTCTCAGTTCTGGCTCATTTTTACTTTTAATCCTCAGAAAAGATGAGGGGATGCACTTTGTGGGAGCCATGTAGAAGTAGAGGACACTGTAGCCTGCCTTTCAGACAGCAGGGACAGCAGATCGAGGTGCCTGAGTATTCCCCAGAGGGCCTAAGGGCTGGTGGCCCCTGTGCAAGGCTGGCGGGGGGAGCAGAGACCACTTAGGCAGAAGGAAGTCCTGCAGCCTACTTCCCACCCTGTAGCTAGTTCTCCTGGCAACTTTGGTTATTTTTTTTTTTTTTAAGATTTATTTTACTTATTTGAAAGGCAGAATTACAGAGGGTAGGGGAGAGGAAGAGACAGAGAGAGGTCTTTCATCTGCTGGTTCACTCCCCAGATGGCTGCAACAGCTGGAACTGGGCCAGACTGAAGCCAGGAGCTTCTTCCAGATCTCCCACTTGGGTGGCAAGGGCCCAAGAACTTAGGCCATCTTCCTCTGCCTCCCCGGGCACATTAGCAGGGAGCAGGATCGGAAGAGGAGGAGGTGACTCTTGAACTGATGCCCATTTGGGATGCCAGCATCATGGCATTGCAGGTTGTGGCTTTAGCTGCTATGCCACAATGCCAGCCCCTAACTTCCATTCTTACCCCAGACCACAAATGACACTGCTGGTGGGGAGGGGAGAGGGCTAGCACAGGCACTTCTCTGGCTCTCCAGAGCCATCCCGGATGGAACTGTCAGGTGCCTAAGTTCCCACAGCCTCCTTCCCAATGAACATGGTCTCACCTGCTGATTTCCAGCCCCGATCTTGCTTCCCAAGCCACTGGCTTCTGCCCTGTGCCTGCAGTGTTCTGGGATCGGGCCCACTCTGAGACACACAAATCGGGTTTCAATCCTAGCAACCTCCTGTTCAGGTCTCCCTGGGTAAATTCCTTGTGTTGGAGCCTCTCTCTCCTAATCTGGTAAGAGGGCAGTGCCCAACACCTGCCTTGCACTGTTACCGGAAAGAGGGAATGGGAGGAGAAATGAAAATGCTGGCAGGCACCTATTGCATTCCCCATTGGCAGAAATCCTCTTCTTCCCCTCACGCTGTTCTTGCCCCCTGCCATGCTCTTGTCCACCTCCCTTGACCAATAGCAATAGCACATCAGCTCAGCTGAAGTCCCACGCCCCTCCTTTGAACATGTGGCCCTAGATCAGGAGCACCTCATCAAGTCATCGACCCTGAGCTGTGGTTTCAGAGGTGTGGCCCCAACACCGGTAGGCATGCGTGTGGTCCTGTGGCATGCCTCAGGTTGTCTGCCATTTGTCATTTCACAGTGAGCCAGAGAGTATGGGACTGGCCAAGCCCTGTGGGGACCCACTGGGAATCCCTGGTTTGGTATAGAGGTTATTTTAAGTTGAAGACATTTGAAATTTAACAGATGGGGAGAGAAGCCTTCTCAGAGCCTCCTGTAACTAACAGCAGAAACTTCTAAGAAAGGAGGACTGCCCCCAAATCCCAGTTTGGGCAGCTTCTTCTCCCAGGAGAGAGTAAGCCTCAGGAACCCTATCCCTGGGGGCATTTCCTGGCCATGAAGAAGACAGAAGGGCCACGTACACCTGCAGAACCGTCACATGCTTCTCTCTCCACCTTGTTCTAAACACTCATCTGTCTTTCTGTGAGAAGCCAGCTCATTTCCCCATTGGGGCTTTTCTCCCACTACCATTCCCCTGCCAATTTAGGCAGATCAAGGCCCAGACTTTGGGCGGCCCCACTCAGTTACCCATCATGCAGCACTCCTGTGTGTATGAGCGCTGCCTGCTGAAACAAACTCACCAATCATCTTTTCTCAGTTTAACTCCCAGGCGCCTGGTATCTAAGCATGAGAGCGGAGAGGAAGTTGTCCTCCCACCAGCCTTTACCTTCTGGGAAAATCCCTCATGCATAAAGAAAAACTGAGAAACTAAGTGGCTAAGCAAGGGAATCTGGGGCCAGTGTTGTGGTGCAGCTTAAGCCACTGCCCGTGGTGCTGGCATCCCAAATGAGCACTAGTTTGAGTTCCAGCTGCTCCACTTCCAATCCATCTCCCTGCCAATGTGCCTGGGAAGCCAGCGGAAGTTGCCTCCAGTACTTGGGTCTCTGCCACCCACGTGGGAGATCCAGGGCAGCCATCTGTTAGCATGTAGGTTAGAGGGTTGTTGCAAAAACCCAAAGTAGGTCAGCTGCTGAGCTAGCTCTGCAAACCCTGCACCATTTGTTATGGTTGTAACCTTCAGCCACTCCATAATCTGTAGCCACCAGATGCTCCTTGCACTATGGTCTCCCCCCTCAGTTCCTGGAGCCTTGATGATGCCGCAATGTAACTCCGCCTCCTCTGTCCTAGATCCGCCCCGCAACACCCATCCTTCCCCTTCCCTCCTCCTGCCTTAAGCACCCAGGTTTAGATTGTACCTCCCAGGTGTCTCAACCAGCGAGGAACTGGGGGGAGGGGCCTCTGCAGGGTAGGGATAAAAGGAGATGTGTCTGAGGGAGGGGCCCAACTCCGGCTGTTGTGGCCATCTAGGGAGTGAACCAGCGAATGGAAGCCCTCTCTCTGCCTCTGCCTCTCTGCAACTCTTTCAAATAAATAAATAAATCTTTTTTTTAAAGGTAAAATCAGGAAGTTGAGCCATTCAGGAAAATGTGTCATTGGTGCACAGTTGAGAATAACAAGGAAGCTAACTTTCTTTCTTTCTATTCATTTTATATGAAAGGCAGAGAGCGTGAGAAAGCAAGTGAGAGTGTGTGTGTGTGTGTGTGAGAGAGAGAGAGAGAGAGAGAGAGAGAGAGAGAGAGAGAGAGAGAGAGAGAGAGAACCTTCCATCTGCTGGTTCATTCTGCAAATGCCCACAAGAGCCAGGGCAGGGCCAGGCCAAAGCCAGGAGCCAGGAACTTCATCTGAGTCTCCCATGTGGGTGGTAGGGACCCAAGTACGTGAGCCATCCCCTACTGCCTCCCAGGTGCATGTTAGCAGGAAGCTGGCATTGGAGCCTGACTAGAACCAGCTACTCTGATACAGGATGTGGGCCTCCCACCTGGTGTCTTAACCACTGCTCCAAATCCCTGCCCTGAGACCCACTTCAGATTGCTGAGGAGCTGAGGGTAAGGAGAGCACCAGACAGGGGGCCCAGCCAGTGCAGGGACTCCGAGACGGGAAGGAGGCGCCGGGCCTGGGCCAAGTACAGCACACAGGGGAAGTGAGGCCACACAATGAGACTGCAAAGGGCCAGGGCCAGTGGCAAGGGGTTCAGGTAGACTTCCAAGTGTGATGGAATCCACCGGAAAGTTCTTGAGGTGGGGTGGGGGGAGCACTACCTGGCTAGTGCTTTTTTTTGACAGGCAGAGTTAGACAGTGAGAGAGAGAGAGACAGAGAGAAAGGTCTTTCTTTTCTGTTGGTTCACCTCCCAAGTGGCCGCTATGGCCGGAGCGCTGTGGCCGGGGCGCTGCGCCAATCTGCAGCCAGGAGCCAGGTGCTTCTCCTAGTCTCCCATGCGGGTGCAGGGCCCAAGCACCTGGGCCATCCTCCACTGCACTCCTGGACCACAGCAGAGAGCTGGACTGGAAGAGGAGCAACCGGGACAGAATCTGGCACCCCAACCGAGACTAGAACCCCGGGGTGCCAGCGCTGCAGGCGGAGGATTAGCCAAGTGAGCCACGGCGCCGGCCGGGTTTGTGCTTTTAAAAGGTCACGCTGGCTGTTGCATGGAGCATGCAAGGATGTTAGAGGGATCAGAGCAAAAGCAGAGAGGCGAAGTAGGAAGATGCTAAGGGAAGTGGGGACAAGGGAGGGACAGTTTTGTGGTGTGTTTGCAGGGGGAGATAGCAGAAGTGCTGAGGTTATTGTCTTAAGATTCACTATTTTGGAGGCTGGGGCTGTGGTGTAGTAGAATAAGCCTCTGCCTGCAGCGCTGGCATCTCTCATGGGAGCTGGTTCGAGTCCCGGCTGCTCCTCTTCTGATCCAGCTCTCTGCTATTGCCTGGGAAAGCAGTAGAAGATGGCCCAAGTGCTTGGACCCTGCACTCATGTGGCAGACCTGGAAGAAGCTCCTGGCTCCTGGCCTCAGATCAGCCCAGCAGCCATTTGGACAGTGAACCAGAGAATGGAAGACCTTTCTCTCTGTCTCTCTCTATCTCTGTAACTCTACCTCTCAAATAAATAAATAAAATCTTTACAAAATATTTTTAAAAAATTATTTTAAAAAATTATTTTAAAAGGCAGACTGACATAGAAGAGGAGACAGATGGGGGGAGAGAGAGAGAGGAAGAGAGAGTTCCTCAGAACATTGGTTTACTTCCCAAATGCCCACAACACCTATAGCTGGGCCAGATTGAAGCCAGGAGCCAAGAATTCCATTCGGGTCTCCTAACTGAGTAGCAGGGACTCAAATACTTGAGCCACCATCTGCTGTCTCCCAGGCACCTTAGCAGGAAGTTGGATTTGAATCAGTGTAGCCAGGGCTCAAATCAAGCCCTCCTAGGGCTGATGTGGGCATCCCAGGAGGAGCTTAGCCTGGTGTGCTGCAGTGCCTGCCCAGGCTGAGATGTTGGATGTGGAGAATCAACAGGAGGTCTGGGTGCTGGGTTTCTGGCTTAGCAAGTTGGTGAAGAGAGCGATGTCTCTCCCCAGGATGGAGAAGATGGAGATGGACCAGTTGGGAAAAGGGATATAGAGCTTCACGTTGGATATGCTGGGTGCGGGATGCCTGGGAGACGACCAGGCAGTTGGGTGTCTGGGTCTGGAATGCTGGGAGGCAGTCTTTCAAGGTTGAGCTTTTGCAAAGGTGGGGCAGGGCTCACGACATCATGGTGAGGAGGGTGGCCTGGCAGGGGGAGAGCGCGCTGTCACTCTTCGTAGGGAAACCGCTTAGTTCTGTGATAACTCGCAGGGGCAGATGTTTCCTGGAGTAAGCAGCTACATTATTTTTTGCTTTGCCCTCACATTGTTTGCTACAGGGACAGGAACGTGTGTGCGCCTCACTTCTGAACATCGTTAACTAACTGCATGGACCCAGGTAGGCCCTTTTCAAGGAAGCAACTCAGAACAGAGCACGCTAACACGGGGCTCCTCCCCTTGGGTCGCTTCAGACAGGGGTTGCTCCTGAGAAGTGCATCATGAGGTGACGTCATCATTCTGTAGACATCACAGGGTGATGTCTCCTCCTGGGATACCCACATCAGCCCTAGGAGGGCTTGATTTGAGCCCTGGCTACACTGATTCAAATCCAACTTCCTGCTAAGGTGCCTGGGAGACAGCAGATGGTGGCTCAAGTATTTGAGTCCCTGCCACTCAGTTAGGAGACCTGAATGGAATTCTTAACCTAAGGTGACTTCCTCTTATGGGGCCACCATCTGTGCAGTCCATGGTCTACCAGAACACTGTTCTGTGGCACAGACCTGTATTTTGGACTGAAGCAGAGTGGGAGGGCAGCAGACGCTTGTATCCTCCAAAGAGAGTCACAGAGCCTTGAACTCCCCTGACCCCACCCTGAAGCCTCCTGCGAGACCTTGCAAGCTCATGCTCTGCCCTCCTCCCTGCACCCCTAAAGCCCCTCCTGTGTCAGGGAGCCCTGCCCAGACCCAGGCGCAGACACAGAGCAGAATCTGAACCAACGGCCCAGCTTGAGTCCCAGCAGCCTGCGACCCATCAGCCTGCCCCGCCACTGTCTCCTCCTTCAACCTAACCATCCCCTTGGGATTTGGATCCCCATTCTAAAGGTCCCCACGTCACACAGTGTTCTGCTCTTCTCTATCGTCTTTTGCTATGGAGGTGTCAGCCATAAGCCCTGCAATGGGTAAAGAAAAAATAGTGCTTCCTCTCCCCTGTGCTCACCTTCGAGAAGGCAGGCAGCCTGAGGCACTTCTGCTGCCGAAACGAGTCCCAAGGGGGCACACGGGGCTCTCATCTGCTCTCAAGAGGATTTGCACAGAAGGTGACCCACAGGACCAGAAAAGGACTCAGGCCTGCTGGTTTATCAGCCCTCCTCCCGCAATGCCCTTAAGCTTTGAATGAACTCCCCACACGTTGGCAGTGGGGCAGGAGCAGGTTGAGCAGCCCCTCCTCGGGTCCTTGGAGTCAGCGCCTTGAGGATCAGCCACCCACGGGGGAAATAGAGTGGCTGGCCCCAGGCACAGAGTGGATCAGAACGGGCAGCCTCGAGGGAGTTTTGAAAAGCCTCACATTGGGGCCAGCACTGTGGCGCAGTGGTCTAAGCTTCTGCCTGCAGTACCAGCATCCCATGTGGGTGCCAGTTTGAGTCTTGGATGCTCCACTTCTGATCCAGCTCTCTGCTATGGCCTGGGAAACAGCAGAAGATGGTTCAGGTCCTTGAGCCCCTGCACCCGCGTGGGAGACCCGGAGGAAGCTCTAGCTCCTGGCTTTGGATCAGCGCATCTCCAGCCATTGCAGCATTTGGGGAGTGAGCCTCAGATGGAAGACCATTCTGTTTCTCCCTCTCTCTAACTCTACCTCTCAAATAGATAAATAAAATCTTAAAAAAGCAAAAGAAAAGCCTCACATGCCCCGTGGTTCTGACCCTGGTCTGCACCTCCCAGCTTCCTTCCCCACAATTCCTGGACGGGCCTCTTCGTGAAGGTCAGAACCAAGGGCAGGTGTCCCCACCCAGAATCCAGAAGTCGGGTTTCCACTGCTTGGGCTGGGCTGGCAGCAGCTGCAGAGCCGCGCGCAGCCACCAGAGGTCACTGCTCGCCAGGCGCTCAAACCAGAGACCCGGCAGCTGTGCTTTGCGGCCCCATCTCCGGCATCTCTCGCTGGTCCCCAGGCTCCTGGCTCCTGGCTCCTGGCTCCTGGCTCCTGGCTCCTGGCTCCTGGCTCCTGCGTGCCTGGTCCAATCCAGTGTCCTTTGTCCCAAAGGCAAGCATCCGGGGAGTTCAGAGAAGGGTGTTGGAGTAGGGTTGTGAGATCAACTACCAGACACATAGTTGATGTCACACAACAAATTCAAGTTCATGGAATATGAAATTAAAATATGTTTATTTTGGTGCAAATCTTTTTTTGAAATCTATACATAGCTTCTTCCTAACACACATTTTCCATGAACTTTCTGAAGACTTCGCGAATGCATGGGTTTCAAAATATTGTTGCACCACAATAAACTTATCCTGGAACTTCTTGAAGTTCTCTTAGACTGGGCTAAATCTGCTCACCTGATTTTATTAATTTATTTTTTAAAGTAAATCTTTTTAAAAAATCTTTTTATTAGGCCGGCGCCGTGGCTCACTAGGGTAATCCTCCGCCTGTGGTGCCAGCACCCCGGGTTCTAGTCCTGGTTCGGGTGCCGCATTCTGTCCCAGTTGCTCCTCTTCCAGTCCAGCTCTCTGCTGTTGCCCAGGAAGGCAGTGGAGGATGGCCCAGGTCCTTGGGTCCTGCACCTGCATGGGAGACCAGGAGGAAGCACCTGGCTCCTGGCCTCGGATCGGTGCAGTGCACCGGCCATAGTGGCCATTTGGGGAGTGAACCAATGGAGGGAAGAACTTTCTCTCTGTCTCTTTCACTGTCTAACTCTGCCTGTCCAAAACAACAACAACAACAACAACTTATTTATTTGAAATGCAGAGTTACAGAGAGAGGCGGAGAGACAGAGGCAGAGAGAGACAAATCTTCTATCTGCTGGATCACTCCCCACATGGTCCCAGTTGGCAGGGCTGGGCCAGGCTGAAGCCAGGAGCCAGGAGCTTCTTCTGGATCTCTCACATGGGTGGAGGGGCCCAAGGACTTGGGCCATCTTCTACTGCTTTCCCAGGCGCATTAGCAGGGAGCTGGATCAGAAGTGAAGCAGCCGGGACTCCCATATGGGATGCCAGCATCACAGGCAGAGGCTTAACCTGCTGCGCCACAGTGCCAGTCCCTGGTCACCTGCTTGTAAAGTCAGACTTGGGTCTGCAGATTCAGCCTCACCACTGACAAAGATTCTCTTAGTGCCCAACCCTGCTCAGGCCTTCCCATCCAGCTTTGGGCTCGGCGTTGTCTGTACATCATCCAATTTTTTTTTTTAATTATTTATTTGAAAGGCAGAATTATAGGGAGAGAGAGAGAGAGAGATCTTCAATCTACTGGATCAGTCCCCAAATGGCCACAATGGCCTTTGCTGGGCTAGGTAGAAGCCCAGAGCCAGGAACTTCATCAGGGTCTCCCACATGGGTGGCAGGGGCCAAGCACTTGGGTCATCTTTCACACTGCTTTCCCAGGCGCATTAGCAGGGAGCTGGGTCAGAAGTGGAGCAGCCGGGACTCGAACCAGGACTTATACAGAATGCTGGCATCACAGCTTGTGCCTTAGCCTGCAGCCCAACGCTGTCCAATTTTAACACAAATCCTGGTAAGTCAGCCTAGCAAGAAGCCCCCACTCTGCATCTGTCAGGGTCCCTCAGGTGATGTCTGACCACCCCGGCTGGCCTTCAGGAAGAATCCTGCTGGGTCAGCTTGGCCAGAATTCCTCCCCTTTTAGCAATTTTCCATCCACTGACCCCCATCCTGCCGTTGGCTGCCCATTCCCATGGCCGGTGCTGTGTTTGGGTGGAGCCCAGTCTCTGTCCCTGATGGCAGGACTCCCGTGATGAAGGCTCCCATACCCAGCTCCACAGTCCTTGTCTGAATAAAGCCTGCCTGTGTGCAGCAAGTGTGACCAACACAGCTTTGTCCTGAGCATTGCTTTGGTGGTCACTCCCGGGACCTGTGTGCCGCAGGCACCTTTCTTGCACCGTGGGTGGGAAGTGTGCTGCATGCAGGTGTCCAGTCCTGCATGGGAGAGTGGATGGGAGGGAGGATGGAGAGGGAGCCAGGTCTCCAGGGACAGAATGAGCCCTGCCACTCTCTCCCCACAGTCTCCCCTCTCCCCTCTCCCTGTCCAAGTGTACAGCCCGTACAGGTCAAGGCCTCAAAGATCCAGACAAGAGCCAACAGGAGACCTGGGTTCCCTCTGACCCACTTGGAGACCCTTGGCACACCTTCGGTTAAGGAGCCCTGCAAAGGTGGGCACACAGAGCGAGAACGTTCTGGAAATTACAGAGGCAGCGAGTGGCTCGCATTGTCCACTCACATCGCAAAATGATTGAAAAATAGAGAAAAGAAAGGAAGAAGTGAAATAGAGGAAGCACCCTGTTCTCATCAACCAAGACGTCCTCTTCCCGGCCCCACAAACGTTCTGGTGCTTCCCCAGCCTTTTTGTCTGTCACTTAACCTATGATCATGGCTGATGCCCCAGTGTGCACCTCAGTTTCCACTTACAGTGAGGCCATTTCTTGGTGATATTAAAAATCTCCTTGGAAAACCAGGCTTGTTGACCCTAAAATAATGGACAAGTAGATATAATCCAGCATTTATTAAAGAATTCTCCTGGAGCCGCTGCTGTGGTGTAGTGGGCTAAGCCTCCGCCTGTGGAGAAGGCATCCCATGTGGATACCAGTTCATGTACCAGCTGCTCCTCTTCTGATCCAGCTCTCTGCTATGGCCCGGGAAAGCCGCAGAGGATGGCCCAAGTGCTTGGGCCCCTGCGCCCACATGGGAGACCTGGAAGAAGCTCCTGGCTCCTGGCTTCAGGTCAGCCCAGCTCTGGCTCTTGCAGCCATTTGGGGAGTGAACCAGCAGATGGAAGACCCCTCTCCCTGTCTCTCCCTCTCTGTCTGTAACTCCTCTGCCTGTCAAATAAAGAAAGTTTAAAAAAACAAAGTTCTCCTAAAGGGGCCAGCCTTGTGGTACAGCGGGTTAAGCTACTACCTATGATGTCGTTATCACTTATGAGCACTGGCTCAAGTACTGGCTGCTCTGCTTCTGATCCAGCTGCCTGCTAATGCATCTGGGAGAGCAGAAGCAGATGTCCCAAGTACCTGGGGCCCTGCACCCACATGGGAGACTCAGATGGATTTCCAGGCTCCCAGCTCCAGCTCGGCCCAGGCCAGCAGTTGTGGCCAACTGGATTGTGAATCAGTAAACAGAAGGCTGATTTTTCTGTCTCTAACTCTGCCTTTTAAATAAATATTTAAAATAAATAAATATTTTTAAAAAATAAGTGAAAAGGAAGGGAAGGTGCTTTATTACTGTTACAGCATTGTTTATAACACTGAAAACCTCAAAACAATTTTCTTTTATAGGAGAGTATTTTTTAAAGACATTAATTTATTTGAAAGGCAGAGTTACAGAGAGCTCCATCCAGGTCTCCAGGTGGGTGCAGGGGCCAAGTGCTTGGGCCAACTTCCACTGCTTTCCCAGGTGCATTAGCAGGGAACTTGATGGGTAGTGGAGCAGGGGGGCTGAACCAGCGCCTGCCCACACTGAAGCAGGAGTGGGTCAGCATGCCTAGCCGCTCAGGTTTGTGGTCTTATGAGGACGTGGCACGACGATGGCAAGGACGCAGAAGGGGGAGTGAACACCGAGCAAACTTGAAGGCAGAGAAGTGCACCAGGTAAACTAGCGTGCGTCTCAGGGGAGAACAGAGAGCCCAGCTGCACTCAGACTGGAGCTTTTCTGGATCTGGGTCTGGAGCCCCTGTTCCCTCTGCCCCCTCCCTGAGTGAGAGGTCGCTGGGTGGAGGGCTTCCTGGGGGAGGAGCTCCTGAAATTCCTCCCAGCACTTCACAACTAACAGCCCCCCTGGGGTAGGGTGGGGAAGATTCCCCTAAGCTGCCCTGGGGAAGAGCTGGGACCCAATCAGGTTGTTGAACAATGACAAGACTTTGATTACGTAAATGCTGGTTTGCTTCTACATTTCTTCCTTTATTCAACCCCTCAAAAATTTCTATCTCCATTCTCTTCAAGCCCCTAGCACACAGGGTGTCCACCTAGGTGGCTTCACCTGCTGTGCCAACTTGGGCCCCTCTTTTTCATACTTTGTCCAAAACCAACCGCTAATATTGTGAATTACCGGTGACTAGTCTTGTGCATAATAATGTTTGCATGATAATTTCAGGAGCCTACTGAAACAGGATGCCTGGGATGGCAGACCTCACACCTAGCTAGCTAAGCTCCCTGTCTGGGAAACCCACAGCCTGACTGACAACCACCACCAAGTCTGAAATGTGCCTGATTATCCACTGACTGCACACACCCTCCCCTGCAGCTACTCCTTTCCCTTGGTGCTGGCTGCAGAGCCAGGAAGAGCACATTTTGGATCCAGAGATCTCTTCCCCCAAGACTGTAGCTTCTTTCCTGGGAGGAGTTAGACGGGCTAACAGGCAGTTAGGTCAGGTCCCTGTCAGAATGACAAAAGGGGCAAAATCCCTTTAAAAATGGACAAAGTGGGACCAGCATTGTGGCATAATGGGTAAAGCCATCTTAGGGACACTGGTTTGAGTTCTCGCTGTTCCACTTCCAATCCAGCTCTCTGCTATGGCCTGAGAAAGCAGTAGAAGATGGCCCAAAAGCTAGGGGCCCTGCACCCACATGGGAGATCTGGAAGAAGCTCCTGGCTCCTGGCTTTGGATTGGCTCAGCTCTGGCCATTGCAGCCATTTGGGGAGTGAACCAGCGGATGGAAGACCTCTCTCTCTCTCTCTCTCTCTCTCTGCCACTGCCTCTCTGTAAGTCTGCCTTTCAAATAAATAATCTTTAAAAAATAAAAATGGACAAAGGGCTTGCCTCCTCCCAGAGATTGTCTCTACAACACTTAGGGTTTGTTTTTCATCTGGAGAATAGGCTAGACAAGATTACCAATCCCAGGACCAGCATTGCGGCACATGGAGTTGAGCCACTGTCTGGGACGATGCTGGCATCCCATATGGGCACTGGCTCCTGTTCTCACTGCTCTGCTTCTGATAGAACTCCCCGATAATGGCCTGGGAAAGCCGCAGGAGATGGCCCAGGTCCTTCGGCCCCTGCACCCATCAGGGAGACCTGGAAGGAGCTCTAGGTGCCTGGCTTCAGCCTTGCTCCGCCTGGCCAGTGTGGCCATTTAGGGAGTGAACCAACTGATGGAAAGATATCTCCCTCTGTAACTCTGACTTCCAAATAAATAAATATCTTTTTTTAAAAAAATTACCTATCCTGGGGCTCAGCACTTGCGTAGTGGGCTAAGCCTCCACCTGCAGTGCCTGCATCCCATATGGGCACTGACTGGTTCATGTCCTGGCTACTCCTCTTCTGATCCAGCTCTCTGCTACAGCCTGGGAAAGCAGTGGAAGATGGCCCAAGTGGTCGGATCCCTGCATCCATGTAGGAGCCCAGGAAGAAGCTCTTGGCTCCTGGCTTCAGATCAGCCCAGCTCCAGCCATTGTGGCCATTTGAGGAGTGAACAAGCAGGTGGAAGACCTCTTTCTGTCTCTCCCTCTCTCTGTAACTCTACCTCTCAAATAAGTAAATAAATCTTTAAAAAAAAATTTGCCACTCCCACCCCTCTGATGGATTTTTGGTTTTATCAGAGCAGGCCACAGAGGATGACAATTTCAACCTCTTGGTGGGTTTGTCCTTGATTCTGATTGGCTGTTATCATAGCCCTCTGATTGGTTGTTATTCCAACCTCCTGACTGGTTGCTATTGTAGCCCTCTGCTTGGTTGTTAGCAGTTATTCTGCTTCTCCCCTCATTGGCTAAATCCAGGTAGCAACAGGAAGCTGGATTGGAAAGACCCAGCAGCGGCAAGTCTCCCAGGGCAACTCCCCCTTGGAGCCTCCCCTTCTGACTACTGGTCAATAAATCTGGCTTTGCTTACCCTCCCTATCTGCATGTAAATACTTCTTTGATGTGAGATTGTGGGGTAGGCGCTGTAGTAGGTCAGGCCTCCACCTGTGGCACCAGCAGCCCATTTGGGCTCTGGTTTGTATCCTAGCTGCTCCTCTTCCAATGCAGCTCTCTGCTTAGGACCTGGAAAGCAGCAGAGGATGGCCCAAGTCCTTGGGCCCCTGCACCCATGTGAGAGACCTGGAAGAAGCTCCTGACTCCTGGCTTTGGATTTTCCCAGTTCTAGCCATGATAGCCATCTGGGAAGTGAACCAGCGTAAGGAAGACTCCTCTCTCTGCCTCTGCCTTTCTGTAACTCTGCCTCTCAAATAAATAAATAAATCTTAAAAAAAAAAAAAAAAAAAGGACTGAGATGGCTGTCATCCTCCCACGTCACTACCATCCCCCGTCTGGTGAACTGACTAGACTCGAGTGCCAGTGGCACGGTCATCTGGGGGAGAGAGTTCTCTGCCATGGACCTCGCTTAGCGGCAGCTCCTGTTTCGTGTCTCCACTGCGGGATGCACTCGGACGCCCACTCTCATCTGCTCCCTTTCCTGCCGCGGATCATCTTGAATGGACCTTCCCACTCTAGGTTGGACCTCTCCTGTCCTTGTTTAGAGATTCCATTTTTTTTCTCTCTCATTTACAGGCAACCCTTTGGCCCACTCACACTGGTATTTCTCTGTGTGGAGTGGCCCACACTTGCACATGAATGTACATTTGTTCCCTCATTGCCAAATACCCCGTTCCTATTTGCACACAATGCTATGTCGATCTCTGTGGGAGGCAAGAACCTGGATTTTACAGATTAATATATTCAGAGCCCACATCATTCCGAGAGCAGCTCCCGGGAGTGCCTAAGAGTCTTCATCTGCATAATGAGACAACCTGGGTTTGCAGTTCCACACATCCCCTCCCCAAAACTCAGCACCTCCACCAGAACCAGGAAGAACCTGATCACACGCTTCTGTCCATTCCTTGGTCCCACTTGGGTTCCAGAATCGCTCTAAAGCCAGTGTCTGTCCCTTGGGCTACTCCTCTCCCATGAAAGTCATTGACTCCCCCTTCTAGAATGTTCTACATCCCTCTCTCTTCCCTATAAAGAGGATATTTACACTTTAACCGCTTAGCCCTTCTTAGAGCTCCATATTTTACCTATCTGCTGTGACCCTGTACACACTGATACATTTGAATGCTTTCTCTCCTGCTAATCTGTCTGTTCATGCCAGCGGGTTACAGTCCCGACTCTCAAGGGAGTGGGGGAGAAGTCCTCCCTGCACTTACAAAATCAGA
The DNA here is from genome assembly GCA_949820135.1 of Sylvilagus floridanus. NCBI lineage: Eukaryota > Metazoa > Chordata > Mammalia > Lagomorpha > Leporidae > Sylvilagus > Sylvilagus floridanus. The sequence goes on along the minus strand of OX463245.1, from coordinate 31,308,244 downwards.
ATTGCCCTTCCACAAGACAGGTCATGGAACCCAGGCCTCCTCTCCCTACACTGAGCCACAAAGGCAAAGAAGGGCTGCTCTCTCCTTTCCCCTTGCAGACTCTCATTCCAGAAGATTCTCCCTCCATCATGGGAGGGAGAGATGCTGTTAAGGCAGCTAGGTGGACATTAGCCTGCGTGTAAGAGGGGCCAGAGAAAATGAGAAGTTTTAAAGAAAATAAATGCTTGTGCAATGGAACGAGGAACCACACCCTGAGAGCAGGAGCCAGCCTGTGGTCTCTCTGGTAGCGCACGGCACCCTCGCCTGTCTTTTCTCAAAAGGAACTCACTGAATCATGGGAGGATGCAGCTGGCCCCACAAGGTCCTAATCACTGGACTGAGGGGTCATTCGTTCCTCTATTAGAAAAGAACCCTGATGGTGTGCACTGTCCAGAGGGACTTGTTTAGGAGAACTCCACATCCAAAAATCCCCCACCTAGACTTTCCCAGGGAAGAAGGAATGGGGGACCTATTTGCCCATGAAACTCCTTTGCTGAGATGCCCGCCTGGTCTATCAGCTGTGGGAATTTCTGTTTCTTCACTTTTTTCAATAAAATTCTGTGCTCAATGCCTTCTATTCTGCTCATTCATCAGCCTGATCCCATGTTAGAACAAATTCCCAGGCTTCAAATCCATGGCAACAATGCCACACAGCAAGGCCAAGGAGACTAAACAGATGAGGGGCTGTGTTGCTCCTCAGTCCACTCCACTAGGTCACAGCTCCCTGTGCGGTCACACAGCTGCACAGGTGTCTGTTCTTCACAATCCCAGGCAGAAAAGCACAGTTCTCCCTGGGTCTTTGGGTTTTCCTATCCGAGAGCTCCCGTGGATGTAAAACTTTGATTAAATAAATGCATTGTGCCTTTCTCTTCTTAACCTGTCTCCTGTATGGGAACACGAGCCCTTTATGATGGGTGAGGAGAGGGATCTCACCTTTCCTGCAGCAGATGGCCAAGTCCACCAGCTCAGGGTTTGCTCCTTGGGAGCAGTGGGTAGCTCGTGTCGGTCTGCCTCTCATTGCAGTTCTTGGTCCAGAGCCTGGCACCTGGGAGACTGGTTGAACACAGTTTTCTGGCTCCCTACTCTCTGCCTGGCCTCTGCCTCACCTGGGCTGTGAGGAAGACCAAAAGATGCCACTGTCAGTGAGGCCTCTTGTGCATAGGATGGTTGAGCTGAAGGCAAGTAAGAAGTCAATAGGGGCTGGCATTGTGGCACAGTGAGTTAAGCCATTGCCTGCAACTCTGGCATCCCACACGAGCACCAGTGCGAGTCCTGGCTGCCCTTCTTCTGATCCAGCTGCCTGCTAATGCCCCCCGGAAAGCAGGGGAAGATGGCCCAAGTACCTGCACCCCTGCCACCTACGTGGGAGATCTGGAGTTTCAGGCTCTTGGCTTTGGCCTGGCCCAGCCCTGGCCATTGCAGTCATTTGGGGAGTGAACCAGTGGATGGAAGAGCGCGCTCTCTCTCTCTCTCTGTAACTCTGCTTTTTAAATAAACAAATAAATATTTAAAAAATAAGAAGTAGGGAAGCTTTCTGCCCGCCCTCTATTTGCACAAAAGCATGAAGGAGATTTACAGAGATAAAAGGAATTCTGCAGCGCCTCCTGCCGGGGAGGACAAAGGCTAGCCGAGGAAGACAACCCACGGTACAGAGCACAGAGCCGGCAGCAGAGGGGTCCACCTTAACCAGTTTTCCGAGCTCGCCTTTGCCGCCTGTGGAGCTCCGGAGTGCTTTCCCTCTGCCTGTGGCTTCTCCAGAACGTGGCTGTCCTGTGCTGAAGGTGCCACACACACAGCAGGCAGAACGCACCTGTGAGAACCCCGCATTCCCTGGTGCCTCCCGCGTGTATGTGAGATGCGCATGTTACTAAACTTCAGCTTGTTTTTCTCTACTTATCTATCTTTTGGCACAGGGTACATTTTAACTAAAACTCATGAAATTGAAGAAAAAATTATTTTTCCTGTCACAAGTATAGGATCCTGGCCGGTGCCGTGGCTCACTAGGCTAATCCTCCGCCTGAGGTGCAGGCACTCCGGGTTCTAGTCCCAGTCGGGGTGCTGGATTCTGTCCCGGTTGCCCCTCTTCCAGGCCAGCTCTCTGCTGTGGCCAGGGAGTGCAGTGGAGGATGGCCCAGGTGCTTGGGCCCTGCACCCCATGGGAGACCAGGAGAAGCACCTGGCTCCTGGCTTCGGATCAACGCGGTGTGCCGGCCACAGAGCGCCAGCCACAGCAGCCATTGGGGGGTGAACCAACAGTAAATGAAGCCCTTTCTCTCTGTCTCTCTCTCTCTCACTGTCCACTCTGCCTGTCAAAAACAAAAACAAACAAACAAAAAAAACAAAAAAACAAGTATAGGATCCCATTGCTTTTTTGTTCTTAAAATCTTATTGATTGGATTATTTGAAAGGCAGAGAGACAGAGAAAGATCTCCTATCTCTGTTCACTTCCCAAATGTCTTAACAACTAGGGTTGGGTCAAGCCAATCCCAGGAGCTGGAATCCAATCTAGGCCTCCCACATGGGTGGCAGGGACCCAAGTATTGAGCCATCCCTGATGCCTCCCAGGTGCACACTAGCAGGAAGCAGGACATTAGGACAGTGGGGCTGGGATCTGAACCCATGCACTGATATGGGATGAGGAACACCAAGCGCCAGCTTAGCTGCTGCGCCAAATGCACGCCCACAGGATCCCACTCCTGGGACTTGGGCTTCACTCTCATCAACTTCCCAGCTGGTCTTTTTTTTTTTTTTTTTTTTTTAAGATTTATTTATTTATTTGAAAGGCAGAGTTACAGAGAGAGAGAGAGAGAGAGAGAGAGAGAGAGAGAGAGAATCTTCCATCTGCTGGTTCACTCCCCAAATGGCCTCAATGGCTGGAGCTGGGCCAATCCAAAGCCAGGAGCTTCTTCCAGGTCTCCTATGTGGGTGCAGGGGCCCAAGGACTTGGGCCATCTTCTACTGCTTTCCCAAGCCACAGCAGAGAGCTGGATTGGAAGTGGAGCAGCCAGGACTCAAACCAGTGCCCATATGGGATGCCAGCAAGGTATATTTTAAGGCAGTCAGAAAGTAATTATAGTCAACAATTATAACCAAGCATCCCTAATTGAATTAACATTGAGGTCCCTTCCAGCTATCATGATCTGAGGGCTTTGATTGAGTCAGGTTAATATAAGAAATTATCATTCTGTGCTGGTAAAAGAGTATATTAATAATTAGATTTAGGAGTACGGATTATATCCAGGAGCTGGATTGGAAGTGGAGCAACTGGGACTTGAACCTGGACCCATATGGGATGCTGGCCACAATGCTGGCCCCAAAACCAAGTTTCATGCTTTTAACAACAATGGACTAAGCTGCCTCACACGTACACAGGCTCAGGTGCATTTGTCTGCTATTATCTTCCAAAAGAGTGAGGTACTCCCTCCTGTTTCATAAAGGAGAGGAAATGGGTGAAATGAGAAATACTTTTCCCACGGAAATGAAGCACTGTTTGTTCTTTCTGAAGTTCCTATGTGTGTCTTCTATGTAGCAGGGAATACTTGCGGGAGCCCAACCTGTAGCTGTCTCAACAGCTTTGTTTTTCAGTTGTTCTATTTTGGGCTCCATTATTGAAGCAATCTCTACTGGCAGGCGTTATTCTACTAACCATTTCTAAACGGCTTAGTTTTCTTCTCCCTAATGTAATAGAACTGAGCACATCACTCTTCCAGAATATTCTAGAATGTGGGGTTATCAGAGTGGAGATGCGGGTAGACCTCATGCTCCCTGTTGGATTTTGTGTTGTTCCAAAATGTGTAACTCAGGTTCATGCATGACTTCACCCACATTTTAAGCAGAATCAGGTGTTAAACAAAAAGCTTTTTTAAAAAAGATTTATTTTACTTTTATTTTCCTTGAAAGGCAGAGCCACAGAGAAAGAGAAGGAGAAAGAGAAAGAGAGAGAAAGAGAGAGAGAGAGAGAGAGAGAGAGAGAGAGAGAGAGAGAGAGAGAGAGATTGATTTTCCCTCTGCTGGTTCACTCTCCAGATGGCCACAATGACTAGGTCTGGGCCAGGCTGAGGTCAGGAGACCCAGCTGGTCTCCCACGTCGGTGGCAGGAGTTCAAGCACCTGAGCCATCTTCCGTTGCCTTACCAGGTGCATTAGCAGGGAGCTGCATCAGAAGTGGAAGAGCCAGGACTTGAACCAGCGCTCATATTGGATGCTGGTGTTGCAGGTGGCTGCTTAGCCCACTACACCTAATGCTAGCCCCTAAATTAAAATTCATGAAACTGAGTTCTTGGAAAGAAAAGGGTTTGTTGAAGGATAGGCGCTCGGAACAGTAGTTAAAAGGCTCCCATCCCATCACCGAGTGCCCGACTTGGCTTCCTGTTCCAGCTTCCTGCCAATATGCACCCTGAGGGGAAGCAGATGATGGCTCAAGCAGTCAGGTCCCTGCCTCCCACTTGGGAGACCCAGACTGAGGTCCCTGGTGCAGGCGTTTGGGAAGTGAACTGGTGGATGAAGGATATCTGTCTGCCCATGTGTCTGTCTCTCTCTCACTTTTGTATCAAACAAGTTTTTTAAAAGGGTTTATTGAGCTGTTACAGATACTAACCAGAAAAGATTCAGGACCAGGGACAGGTTTGCAACTCCCAGTAGCATGGGTCTCATATGTTAAACTTTATTCTAGGTTCTTCCTCCAACAGGGATAAGAATTCAAAGCAAGGGGCTGGCACTGTGGTGTAGCAGGTAAAGCCATCAGCTAGGAACCAGTTCATGTCCCGGCTGTTCCACTTCCAACCCAGCTCCCTGTTAATGGCCTGGGAAAAGCAGCAGAGGATAGCCCAAGTATGTGAGCCCCTGCCACCCATGTGGGAGACCTGGATGTAGCTCTCGGCTCTTAGCTTCAGCCTGGCCCAGCGCAAACTGTTGTGGCCATCCAGGGAATGAACTAGAAGACAGAAGATCGTGTGCTTGCTCTCTAACTCTGACTTTCAAAATAAATAAATAATTTTTTTTTTTAAAGCTGAGATCCTAAAAAGAATTCAAAGCAAAGCGTACATGCAGTGCACAAAAGAGAGTGAATGTACATTCATGTGTGAGTATGGCCCACCCAGCCCTCACGGAGAGATATTCATCATGAGTGGACTGAGAGCCACCCGTGGAGCAGGGGGGAACCCAGAGTGAACCCCAGGTGTGGGCAAGAGCAGAAAGGCCCCCTTCCCATATTATCAGCCTTTCTATGAGGTAGGGGGTGATGGCATAATTGAATATACAAATGGGTGAGGTCTAGGTAGAGACTACTGTAGATGAGGCTTTCTGGGATTTTCATGGTGCCTCCATGTGGTGTTCATCTTGCACAGGGCCATCATGGCACCTGCTCCTTCCTGGTCCTGATGAGACAGGTATATCCCGGGGAAGTGGGCATATTAAATTGACAGGTGAAGGGAAAAGTTACGGTTCAGGGCTGGCAGAAATTCCAACACATTTATCCCTATCTAATTCCCTATCTGGTCCCCCCCCCCACGCCCCGATCTGTTAGACAGAATTTGGAAATATGTCTGCCAGATCTGGGAGCCAAGAACATTTTTATCATGAGACTGGGGAGAAGGAAGGCAGAAATTGTTTACATTGCACTTATATCGGCTATACTCATAGATGAGGAATGGGTAACGGCAGGAAAGATTTGGGTAGGAGGACAGATGATAAGGAGAAGTATGTGGGGCTGGGGTTGTGGAGCAGTAGGTTAAGTTGCCAACTGCGACACTAGCCTCCCCTATGAGCACCAGTTCACAGTCCAGCTGTTCTACTTCTGACCCAGCTCCCTGCTAATGTGCCTGGGAAAGCAGTGGAAGATGGCCCAAGTGCTTGGGGGCCCTTGCACTCATGTGGTAGACTCAGATGGAGTTCCAGGCTCCTGGCTTTGGCATGGCTCAGCCCAGACCATTGTGGCCATTTGGGGAGTGAACCAATGGATAGAAGATCTCTGTGTCCCTCTCTCTCTGTAACTCTGCATTTCAAATAAGTAAATCTTTAAAACAAACAAACAGAAAAGGAGAAGGACGTGTTGCTTCTGCACTGGTAGGATTAGTAGTCCCTGAGGTTTATACCTAAGCAGGAGGCGCTGACGCCTGTGTGTGGGGAGTGTCAGACAAGCCTTTAGAGTCCGGAGGGAAGGTGGACCAGTGTCGCACTGTTTTGGCCTGTAGCTGCTCACTGATTAATTTCCCTACTTTTCCCCCACCCCCTCCATCCTCCAGTCCATGTAATTACGTGATTCAGCCAGCACTGTGGTGTAGTGGGTTAAGCCACCACCTGTGATGCTGGCATCCTAAGTGGGCGCTGGTCCAAGTCCTGGCTGCTCTATTTCCAATCCAGCTCCCTGCTAATGCACCTGGGAAAGCAGTGGAGGAGGGAAGAATGAGGAGGAAAGAGGAAGAAGATGACAATGGAGGCAGGGAGGAGGCAATCTGTTTTAGAACTACAATCAACAAAATATTTAGGAAAGAAGGGGTCAGCATTACCGTAGACATAGCCCCACCCTCAGCTGTCCTATTCCAAAGAGGTGGGTGTAAGCACCCTTCTGGGATTCCCTCATGATCGGGGACACTGAAACCTTACTCTTGAACAACTCTTAGACCTGGGAAGGGGAGAGAAGCAGTTTCCGCTGTGAGGAGCCCCCAACACAAACAGACCTTGGGGAACATGCCAGGCCTGTGGAGGAAGAATTGAGCCAGTAGATGGGAGAGGCACTGCCCTTGCTTGTCGGATGCTGCATAAGTGGCCCGTGGCCTTTAGCCTCTGTGGTGTGGGGCACGAGCCGTCAGCACTCAGCCTGGTGCTCACAGAGCAGATGTGCTGCAAAGTGTAACCACTGAGAGGGAACAACTAAGGCGAAACAGCCAAGTTGTCTCGGTACCTTGACCTTCCACAAGGGCCACGACAATGTAATACACTGGCCACTTCACGGCCTAAAAGCCGAGAGGTATCCTTGGAAGAAAGTCAGCAGGTGAGCCGTCATGGGTTCTGTAGAGGAGTGAGAGGAGAGAGGCTGAGAAAGGGAAAGGCAGTGCAGGTCAGAGCTGCCGCTTGTGGCGGGCTTACTGTGGCCCCGTGGGCCTGCTTGGCCTCTGTTAGCGCAGTCTTCACCAAGTCCTGTGAAAGTCATGTTTTCTCCATTTTACAGAACACGGGGTCGAGGCCCAGGGACGCCAGGTGACCTTCCCAAGCTCCAGGAAGTACTGGAGCCAGAGGGTGGACGCTATGCCCAGTGCTGCAGATGCCTGATCCCACGTTGCAAGGACTCACTTGACAGGCAGCTCCACTCCGGACTGCAGCTTCCTGCTAATGCAGACCTGAGAGGCAGCCTGATGGCTCAGGTTACTGAGTCCCATCGCCCAGTGGGAGACCGGGACTGAGTTCCTGGCTCATGGCTTGCGTCCAGCCCAGCCCTGGCCATTCTGGGCATTTGGAGAATGAACCATTTCTCTCTCTCAGGTCAAAGCCCTGGCCTGCAGTGCCAGCACCCCATATGGACACCAGTTCCAGTACCGGTTGCTCCACTTCCGATCCAGCTCTCTGCTATGGCCTGGGAAAACAGTAGAGGATGGCCTAAGTCCTTGGGCCCCTGCACCCACATGGGAGACCTGGAAGAAGCTCCTGGCTCCTGGCTTCGGAGCTCAGCTCTGGCCATTGTGACCATTTGGGGAGTGAGCCAGCAGATAGAAGACCTCTTTCTCTCTCTGGTTCCATCTCTTTCTGTAACTCTGTCTTCCAAATAAATAAATAAAAAACCTTTAAAAATTAAAATAGATAAGTATATAAATAAAGGTTAAAAACAAACAAATAACAGGAGCCAGGATTTGAGTCAGAGCAGTCCGGCTCCAGAGTCCTGTATCCATCACCCTGCACTAGAACTGCCTCTGACCAGTCACTCACAGGCGTGCGCCCCTCCAGGTGGTGCCTGCCTACATACAGTCCCACAGAAAAAATGCACAGTCTATAAGCTGGTTCTAAAATGTACACAGAAAGACCAAAGAATGAGAATATAAAAAAAAGGATGCATCTATTTGAAAGGCAGAGAGAGTGAGAGAGACAGAAGAGAGGGAGAGAGAGATCTCTTCCATCTGCAGGTTCACTCCCCAAATACCAGCAGCAGCCAGGGCTAGGCCAAAGCCAGGAGCCTGGAACTCCATTTGCATCTCCCACATGGGTGGCAGAAACCCAAGCCCTCGGGCCATCATGTGGTGTCGTCCAGGGGCATTATCCAGAAGCTGGAAGGAAGGGCCGAGGAGCCGGGACTCACCCAGGTACTCTTATATGGGATGTGAATGTCCCAAGCAGTGGTTTAACCTGATATGCCACAATTCCTGTCTCCCAAAACAATTCTGAAGAACAGCCTTGGAGAACTCCCACTAACTGGTTTCTGAGTTTTCCATAAAGATGCAGGAGGCAGAACAGTGTGGTATCTGAGAAAGGAGAGGCATATAGATTAGTAGAACAGAGACAGTGTGTCTGGACATAGACCTACATATACAAAACCAGTTGATCTTCAGCAAAAGTGCAAAGATGATTCAATTGGAGGCAGACTAATCTTTTCAAGGAATGATGCTGGAACAATTAGATATAAAAAATGAACTTCAGTAGACAGCCTATAAAATATTAACTCAAAATGAGACACAGGCATAAATGTAAAACCTAAAACTATAAAACTTCTAGTCAAAACATGTATGAACTTGGGTTAGGCCAAAATTCTTTAGCTATGACACCAAAAGCGTACCAACACAAGAAAAAAAATCAACGCATTTGACTTCATCAAAATTAAGAGCTTCCATTTTTCAAGGCACTGTTAAAAGTATGAAAAGACAGCCTCAAACTGGAGAAGAATTTCTGCCAAACACACATCTGATAAAGGACTTGAATGCAGAAATATACAGAAATCACAAAATTCAATCATGAAAAATATCAGCCCAGCTTTAAAAAATGGGTACCGTATTGAACAGATACTTCCCCAAAGACAACGCGTGCATGGGAATTCAGCACATGCAAACATGTTGGACACGATAAGTTATTAGGAAAATGCAAACTGAAACCACAACGAGATGCCAGGAGTGTCTATTAGAGCAGCTTGTGTAAAAGCCCAACAAATCCAAGTTCTCTCAAGAATACAAAGAACTGGAAGGCTTACGCACTGCTGGTAGGAGTGCAAAATGATACAGGCTCTCTGGAAGGCGGTTGGCAGTTTCATATAAAGTTAAACATCTACCACACAACCCAGAAATCTCAATCCTAGGTATTTACTTGAGAGAAATGAAAATCTATGTTTATCGCAGCTTTATTCACAATTGCCAAAAGCTGGAAACAACCCAGATGTCCCTCAGCCAGAGCATAACTAATCTGTGGTGCATCTATATGGTGACATATGTCATTCAGCAATGAGGAGGAACCAGCCTCTGCGGAACAGGCACCATAGATGAATCTCAGTGGTCGAACACTGAGGGAGAAAAAATTCAAGGCTATGAACTGTGTGTTTCCATTTATAGGCTGTTTGGGGAAAAGTGAAACTATAGGGACAGAAATGAAATGGGTTTTCTGAGTTGTGGGAGAGGCTGGCTACACAGGGGACACAGGGAGATTTTTGTGATCCATGGAATTGCTCGATGTCTTGACTATGGTAGATGACTGCCACCAAAGTCCTACTATTACTCTACACTGAAAAGAGTGAATTCTACTACCCATAAACTGCACCTTGAATTTTCAGAGCAGTTTGTGGGGCACTGATCAGAGTTGGCAAATCCTACCAGAGATCTTTCTAGAGCATGCCTCTTGTCCTTAGAATCTCCATTAACTTTGCATTTCTAGACCAGAGAAGTCGTCAAAACTCAAGAGCCTTCGCTGCCTGCTCACTGGGGACTGCGAGCCTGAGGGTGGATGGAGTTTCCCAAGGCTCTAAGTCTCTGTGGGCAAGGCACTAAGGGCAACAGAAAGTAAGCAGGGTTCAGGGCACAGGGAGAGAGCCAGGCCAGCCGGTCCTGTCCTGCCTCCAGTAAGCAGCAGAGGCCTGCAGCGATAAAACCCCTACCTCCCGGCACCACTCCAGTCTATTCTTCTGACTCCTTCCTTTGCCAAGGGGCTTGGGGAGCTGCCAGTCATGAAGCTTTTGTTCCCCAGCCACAACCCAGGAACAGGCATACGAGCCAGGGTGATACCTCCTGTCCATAGCCCACCTGATTCATAAGGAAGGCAGTGACAGCAAGGCCAAACAGGAAACCACTAGATAGATACTGGGGGAGAGAATTTTTCTCTGCACCAAGGATGCCAAACTGGAGCTATTTAGGACCTAGGCTACAGGTGCTCATCTTGCCTTGAGAGAGTGACCCACAGAGCCAAGGGCTAGACAGGGAGCCAGGGCCCTGTTCACACTCTGAGCCCCTAGATCTGACCAAGCATGAAGTCAGAACCAACCCCGGACATTCCAACTATGGGACCATCAAGTCCCCCTTTACCTCACCTGCGTCAGCAGCCAAACGCTGCTCTGTGCTCAGGCACTGCTGAGAGTTCCAACCGTGTGAATTTTGCCAACTGTAGAGGATACGGCAGGTGCCAGGCACTGGGGATGCAGAGCTGACGAGGACACGCCCCGCCCTGGAGGAACTGTTTCCTTGAGGTGAGAGGTCAGGAGATGCTAAGGAGTCAGACAGCGGAGTTACTACAAGGTGCTATTAGAACAAGAAGTCCAACAAAGCTTTTTTTTTTTTTTTTTAAGATTTATTTATTTACTTGAGCAGCTGTTACTGACAGAGAGAGGGAGAAACAGAGAGAGAGAGAGAGAGAGAGAGAGAGAGAGATCTTCCATCTACTGGTTCATTCCCCAAATGGCTGCAACGGCCAGAGCTGAGCAGATCCAAAGCCAAGGAGCCAGGAGCTTCTTCTGGGTCTCCCACACAGGCTCAGGGGCCCAAGCACTTGGTCCATCTTTTTCTGCTTTCCCAGGCCATAACAGAGAGCTGGATTGGAATTGGGGCAGCTGGGACTCGAACCAGCACCCATATGGGATGCCAGCACTGCAGGCAAATGCCTAAGCTACTCGGCCACAGTGCTGGCCCCCCAACCAAGCTTCTTGGAGAGGAGCCCTGAGCTGTCTTGAAGTATCACCCAGGTAAAGGAGGAAGAGTCATTCAGGCAGAAGCACAGGCAAGGTTCTAGCGGAGTAAAACAGCAGGACGGGTGCAGAGAAACACAAGCCCGTGTTTCAAGCCCTGTGCTATGTAGCAAACACTCTGTGTTGTTGGGAACATTCTATTTCTGTGTAGTCCATTAAGTCTATTAAGTGACTAATGTGCATAATACAATTGAGAAGCTGAATTTTTTATTTTATCTAAAATGTAAATGTAAAGAGCCACAGGTATAGGCAACAGGCAGTTAAGTGCAAGGGAGAGATGGGAGCACAGGCAGGATAGAGAGGGTCTTGGATGTCATGGAAAAGGTGTTGGACTTGACTGGTAGGCAATGGGGAGTCTTTGAAGAGTTAAGTGGAAAAGCAACAGAGGCCCCTGGAAAGGCAAGGGAAAAACTACCGGAGGCAATGCTGCAGGCAGGGAAAACTGGGAGAAACACATACACAATGCAGTCTTCAGGTGCTGCTGAAGATGCTAAACATACCTGACCAAGCACTCAGAATTTCTGTGCGAAAAATGTCAGCTCACTGATTGGTTCACATAGAATACCTGATTAGAATATACCTCAACCAATCAAGGAGGACTTCCTCCTTTAGAAATATAAAAATCCTGGCCAGCGCCGCGGCTCACTAGGCTAATCCTCCACCTGCAGCACTGGCACACCGGGTTCTAGTCCCAGTTGGGGTGCCGGATTGCCCCTCTTCCAGGCCAGCTCTCTGCTGTGGCCCGGGAGTGCAGTGGAGGATGGCCCAAGTGCTTGGGCCCTGCACCCCATGGGAGACCAGGAGAAGCACCTGGCTCCTGGCTTTGGATTGGCACAGCACTCCAGCTGTAGCAGCCATTTGTGGGGTGAACCAACGGAAAGGAAGACCTTTCTCTCTGTCTCTCTCTCTGTCCAGCTTTGCCGGGAGGGAGGGAGGGAGGGAGGGAGGGAGGCAGGAAGGAAGGAAGGAAGGTAGGTAGGTAGATAAAAATCCTGAGCAGGCAGGCCAGCTGGGCGGTACCTTTTGGCAGCCCTCCTGGCTGGTAGGAGGCTTTCTTTGCCTTCTTCAATAAACGCCCTTTGCTTTGCTCATTTATTCCTTGTCTGCATGCCTAATTTATTGTGGTCAAGAGATAAAGAACCAGGGGCTGGGGTTGTGGTGTAGCTGGTTAAGCCACCACCTGTGATGCTAGTATCCCATACAGCTTTGTATCCCAGCTGCTCCACTTTTGATCCAGATCCCTGCTAATGTGCCTGGGAAAGCAGCAGAGGATGGCCCAAGTACTTAAGTCCCTGTACCCATGTAGGGGACCTGGAAAAATCTCCTGACTCCTGGCTCCAGCTCCGCCCAGCCCAGGCCACTGTGGCCATTTGGGGAGGGAACCTGCAGATGGAAGATAGATCTCTCTCTCTGTAACTCTGGCTTTCAAATAATTTTTTTAAAAAATCTTCAAGAAAAAAAAAAAAAAACCACAAAGAGACAAGGAACCCAGCAGAGAAGAGAAGCCATAACCCAGAGGACTAGAGCCCTTGACAGATCTGGCAGAGAAGCTGTGACCGACAGGAGGGGAGAGCTGCAGGACCAGGAGCTGTAACACGGGCACTGTGCTGTTCCTCAAGCATCCTGTGCAAAGAAGAACTCGCCACACCTTTTGGGCTGAGACACAGACTCGAGTGACTCCTCCTGATGCTACTCCCGTAACACCCACACCAGAGCTCCTGCAACAATATCCCCCACCAGAAAGACTGGAGTTACCGAGTCCTGGAGGGCTGTAGCTAGAGCCGCAAGTCAGGAGGCTCTGTAGCTTGGCCACGGCAGAGGCCCTGCTGGGAACGGGATTGATTCTAGAAGGGTTAAGAGTGCAGAATCAGCAGCCTGAGTGATCTGTGGATTCTAGTGGGGGGTGGGGGGGCTGCATCTTCTCGGGAGGAAACCCTGGGACAAATTATTGGGTGATGGGATCTCGGGAGGGTGCAGTCTGTGTGCAGTAGGGCTGGAGGTCGGGGAGACCTGGTGTAGCTCCAGGGCCCTGGGGCCCTAGCACCTCTGAGCAATGGGGCTTTGTCAAGGTCAGGAGGCAGGCCAAGCGATGTCTTGCCTGGTTGCTGTTTTTTCTTTACTTGAAGGATCCCAGCAGCTGTGAAAACTACTGAGTCAGATTGTAAATATTGACACCAATTTCCACAGTGCCCATTGCGGAGTGGGAGGCTCCCAAGAGGACAGAGGGGCAGTTTAAAGTCTCCGGAAATTAAGGAAGCGCCTGAATAATTCAGTAGAGTCCAAGTGTCACGGAGAGTCTGATGCTGCCCTTCCCTGGGCCTCTCGGGCTGGGGTGGGGAGGGAACAGGCTCCTCCCTAGCTTCCACCCAGGGCTGTGGCTGGATTTCAAAGTGGGAGCACGGGCCAGGGCCCAAGGCCAGCTGTTTCGTTTTGCTGTGGTAAAGAATCAAAGAGATGATCCTGTGTGTAAGATGGACTGCCAAGATGCCCCCAGGCCTGCTTTCCCATGATTCATTCATTCATTCATCAAATATTAGCGAACAACTACTATGTGCCAGACCCTATGATAGAAAAGCCTAAAGCAGGGGGGTGGAGCTGAGGTGTAACAAATAAAGCCACCACCTGCAGTGCCAGCATCCCATATCGGCAATGGTTCAAGTCTCGGCTGCTCCTCCTCTGTCCAGCTCTCTGCTACGGCCTGGGAAGCCAAAACAAGATGGCCCAGGTCCTTGGGCCCCTGCAGCCATGTGGGAGACCTGGAAGAAGCTCCTGGCTCCTGGCTTTGGATCGCTCCCCCAGTTCCAGCTGTTGCAACCATCTTGGGCATGAACCAGTGGATGGAAGACCTCTGTCTCTTTCTCTCCCTCTCTCTGTCTGTAACTCTGCCTCTCAAATAAATACGTAAAATACTTTTAAAAAGAAAAGGAAAGAAAAGCCTAAGGACAAAAGCTATAGGAGCTCAGAGTTTTGTGTGAGGATTAGGACCCAGTCACTGACACCGCTTTGTACCTGTCACCCTCTTGGGTGCATTTTATGCAGACTTAATCTTTCTCAAACTCTATGAGTAAGGAGCTATCGTGACCCCCAACTTACATGAAGGAGCAGAGACTCCAAGGCCCTCCAGTATCCACTCACTTAAATACTTAACCTGGAACCCAGGGAGAACACACCTTTCTTTGCTGCAGATCAGATATCAAAACAGAACTCCAACCCATAATCTGCAACCCAGGCTGCTAGCTCACCACCTGCGAGTCAGACTGACAGGAAGTCAGGCTTCTGGTCTCAGGCAAGCAGCCCCTGATGGCAAACTGTGGCCTCTCGCACAACTGACCCAGCACGGTCAGGATTTGATTAGGAACTGGAGGCTTTCCTAATGTTCGTCCCTGAAACAGCCAATCAGAAAAAGCCAAATATTCTCCCCCAACCAATCACTCGGGCCTGACTGCATTCCACTGAGGCTTCATTCACGAGAACGGGTGCTGAGCCAGGCTGGGTCCGTGGGCCTTAGTTTTGAACTAGGCTGTTCCTCTGTTGAGGATGTCGCCGTAAATGCTATGCTTCAAGAACATATATTGCCACCTTTCCTTTGTAAAGGAAAGTTTTGGGGCCTGCATTGTGGCACAGAGGCTTAAACCGTGGCTCTTGGTGTCAGCATCCCATATTGGAGCAACAGTTTGAGCCCTGGCTGCTCCACTTCTGATCCAGCTCCCTGCTAATGCACCTGGGAAAGCATCAGAAGGTGGCCCAAGTGCTTGGATCCCTGCCATCCAACTGGGAGACCAAGATGGAGTTCCTGACTCCCAGGGTTGGCCTGGCCCAGCCTTGGCTGTTGCAGCCATTTGGGGGAGTGAACCAGCAGATGGGAAATGTCTCTGTCTCTCCCTGTCACTCTACCCTTCAAATAAACAAAATCAATCTTTTTTTTTTAAAGGAAATTTGCCTTTGTAAGGCACTTTCCTATCCCTTGTTCAATCTGGTGCTAGCAGATTCTGAGCTTTTTCATGCTAACGACACTGGTACTCAGTTCTCTGCTCTCTCCAGGCTTACCCAGCACTGGCGGGGCATACAGTAGATTCTTCACAGACATCTGTCAGTTAAGTTGAAATAAACTCACTGGGGTGGGCACTGTGGCATAGTGGGTTAAGCCACCACCTGCAGCATTAGCAACCCATATGGGTGCTGGTTTGAGTCCTGGCCACTCCACTTCCAATTCAGCTCTCTGCTAATGTGCCTAGGAAGGCAGCGGAGGATGGCCCAAGTCCTTGGGCCCCTGCAGCCACATGGGAGATCTGAAGAGCTCCAGCTCCTGGCTTCAGAGTGGACCAGCTCTGGTCAATGCAGCCATTTGGGGGAGTGAACCAGCAGATAGAAGACCTCTTGCTCTCTGCCTCCATCTCTCTGTAACTCTGCCTTTCAAATAAATAAATAAAACGAAAGAAAGAAAAGAAGGAAGCATCACAGTGATTCGGGAACCCTGGGAGCTTAAGGTTATTATTGCCATTGTACAAAAGATAAAACAGAGGTAAAGAGAGATTTGTGCCCTGCCTTTGAGACTCTGCCTATTGGGCTTCTTCCCAATAAGAGCAAGGTGCTGCAGGTCCTCCCTGGTGCACTGGGTTGAATTTGTCACCTCAGCATCTTTTAAACACTGGTCACCCCCTTCTCCACCCCCACTGCTTACTCTAAGTGAATCCCCGGGGATGAGCCATTCTATAAAAGTAAAGATTTCTCAGCAACGGAGTTTACCTGTTTAAGCCTCACATAGTTTAAAAGCTTTACGGAGACGTTTTCCCAAAGCACAAGGCTCTTCTCAGTCTTCCCCATTGAGACCCTCAGGAATTATTTAACTCCCTGTGATAGACCGGCTGCAGATGCCAGAGGCTGGCTGTGGGGAGGCTGGGGGCCCGCCTGGCAGCCAGGAGGGCGCCAGGCAGGGCAAACGACCTGGACTTCATGCGGGTTCTTGTCACTGTTTTTTAAATAGTGCTCACCATGCCCCAAAGAAGGCACCTGCCAGAAATACCCTCTCTTTGCTCTCACAATGTGCTGTCTCTTTCCCTCTGTGGGCTCTGACACCTGTTAACCAAGCATGGTTCATCCTCTGCTAGCCAGGTATGGGGAGAAACTTTTCCTCCACTGAGGACTTAGGGCCAGGGGTTGGGACCGACAATCGCCATGGTGCCAGGAGAAAAAAAACCCAGCTCTCTCCCTGTGCACGCGGGAGCTGCAGCCAAAGAGGCTCCTGCACGCAGCTGAGACCGGGTTTGCAGAGCAGCCTCCCCAGGAGACAGGAGGCAGGGAGAGGGCTCCGTGGCAAGAACAGACGGGCCTTGTTGAGAACGGACAAGTGGATGGCGAGGGGAGCAAGCAGGCAAGGGGACAGTTTCTGGGTGTGTGGGGGGGCAGTGTATAGCAACTTCACTCCTGGAAGGCGCTGCCGCCAGCCACATAGGTAGTTCAGGAAGTCTGGCTGGTGCATCTGCTGGATCTCAAATGTCTGCAGTTTCAAATAACCTTCACATGACCTCTGGGGGCAAGTGGATCCCTGAAAGGGGAAAACAGGCCGAGTGAGGATGGAAGAAACACAGGAGTCTTAGGAACCTGTCTAGGGCGACACTTCCAAGCCTTAACAGAGGCTCTGACTCTTAGCTGTGTTCTCAGTGGGTGAGGCTGCCAGGTGGCTGAGTGATTGACAGGTGAGGGGTGGGGACAAGGATAAGTCGTGGATTCCCATTCGCAGAGGCCAGGCCTCCTGTGTCCAGGGACACTGCAGGAGGTGCTGGAGAAGTTGGCAGCAGCAGGACGGCTCAGGGATCCTCTGAGGTTCAGGTCCCCAGATTCCACCATTAGAACTGCATTCTCTAGGTTGTCATCTCCCCTGTCCTTCCAGACTTTTTTTTTTTTTTAAGATTTATTCATTTATTTGAAAGTCATAGTTACACAGAGAGAGAGGCAGAGAGAGAGAGGTCTTCCAGCCGATGGTGCACTCCCCAATTGGCCGCAACAGCCGAAGCTGCACCAATCCGAAGCCAGGAGCCAGAAGCTTCTTCTGGGCATCCCACGCAGGTGCAGGGGCCCAAAGACCTAGGCCATCTTTTACTGCTCTCCCACAGCAGAGAGCTGGATCCGAAGTAGAGTAGCCAGAACTTGAACTGGCGCCCGTATGAGATGCCAGTGCTTCAGTCCAAGGCATTAACCCACTGCACCACAGCGCTGGCCCCTGTCCTTCCAGACTTTAACTAGTAAAGTCTCTGTCTACTAAATGTTTTGTTTAATTACTAAATATTGATTTTTTTCTTTCTTTTTAAAATTTATTTGAAATGTGGAACAACAGAGAGAGAAGAAAAGGGAGAGAGGGAGAGGGGGAGAGGGGGGGAGGAGGCAGAGGGGGAGGGGGAGAGAGGGGGAGGGGAGAGAGGGGGAGGGGGAGAGAGAGAGAGAAAAAATATCTTCCATCCACTAGTCCATTCCATTCTTTATGTGGCCACGTACCAGCCAGGTCTGGGCCAGGCTGAAGCCAGGAGCCAAGAACTCCATCTAGATCTCCCATGTGGGTGGCAGGGCCCTAGGCTTTTGGGCCATCTTCTGCTACCTTCCCAGGCACATTAGCAGGGAACTGGATCAGAAGCTGAGTAGCCAGGATTCAAACCAGTGCTCGTATGAGATGCTAGGGTTGCAAGGGGTGGGTTAGCCCACTGCACTCCACAGCTGGTCCCTCTTCTAAAATTGTAAGCATAAACTTGCAAAAACTGTAAAGGTAAAATAGGGTAAAAAGTAAATAGGGGCTAGCGCTGTGGCGTAACAGGTAAAGCCACCACCTGAAGCGCTGGCATCCCATCAAGTCCCGGCTGCTCCACTTCCGATCCAGCTCCCTGCTATGGCCTGGGAAAGAAATAGAAGATGGCCCAAGTCCTTGGGCCCCTGTACCCATGTGGGAGACCTGAACGAAGCTCCTGGCTCCTGGCTCCAGATCGGCACAGTGGCAGACATTGCAGCCATCTGGGGAGTGAACCGCCAGATGGAAGACCTCTCTCTCTGCCTCTGCCTCTCTGTAACTCTGCCTTTTGAATAAAGAAATAAATCTTTAAAACAGGAAAAAGAAGGTAAATAAGGGTGCCTGGCATGAAATAAGTCTCCCCCGCCCTATGCTGCAGACCGCTCTCCCTGCCCAGTATCAGTGGTCTCCAGGACTCTCCCGTATCAGCAGGTTCACCTTCCATGGCTTCAGTCACCTGAGGTCAACTGTGGTCTCAACATATTCAATGGAAAATTCCAGAAATGTGTCATCATTTTCAATTGTGCACTATTCTGAGAGGTGTGAGGAAGTCTCTCACTGTCCTGTGTCATCTTGCAAGGGACATGAATCATCCCCTTGGCTCTCTGCCCTGTAGTCACGTAAGGGCCCTGTGGGTTAGCAGATCGACAGTGGTGGGTACACAGTGCTTGTGACTCTGTGGCCCCAGGGAGCAAGAGCCGTGGTGCTGGCAATCAGATCCCTCCTGGAGAAGCCACAATGGCTTCCTATAAGTGAAAAGGTGGACATTCTTCACTTCATAAGGAAAGAAAAAAAAAAAAATCAAGGCTGAGGTTATTAAGATGTATGGTAAGTTATAGTCGTTACCCTAGCTATGGCTATACAGGAAAAAGAGTGTCTGTAGCGCCAAGTACTATCTGTAGCTTCAGGCATCCCCTGAGAGTGGAAACGTCCCTGTCTGATTTTAATTTTATACAAATGATAAAACACCACACCCCATACCCTTTATCCTCAGGTGGACTTCAGACAGCATGATTTAACACCAGTCCACATCAGCCCCTCCACGCCCTTCCTGTTCTTGTTTCAAATGCAATCATTTGTACTTCATTGTCTGCAAGTACCTTTATTTCCTGAGCCAGTCTCTTCCTGTACTTCTCCTCCTAGGGTTGCTACTAAAAATAGTATTACAATGAGTAATCTTGTACAGAAGCTGTTGCACACTTATGCAAACACACCTGTCAGAAAAGACTCTTACAAGTGAAACTGCTGGCTAAAGGGTATGTAGAGTTTAATTCTAGACAGATGCGTAGGCTTTCCATTTAGACCCACAGTGTGGGATCTGTGCTGGGGTAGGCGGGCGGGGAGCCGTCTGAAGACAGCCCCGGGAGGATTCCTCTTCTGGCAGGTGGAAGCAGCCCACACAGACTCCCCTTGACGAGACAGGCTAGCTTCCCATACACCAGGCCTTCAACAAACGAGTGGAAGTCACTGAGACACAGGGGGCCACAGGAGTCTTGGGCGCTTTGTGAGCTAAAGGGGAGCAGATCCGAAAGCTTCGGCTCCCGATCCAGCCCCAGCACAACTTCTCGGCCCCAGCACTCTCTCTGGTTCTCTGGTGCCCCGTCTTCTCTCCCGCGCCCCTCCCAGCTTCACCTCCTTCCTCTCCTAGCCACTTCCCGTATCGCCAAGTCTTAGATTTTTCCTAAATTCCTTAAACACCAGACCCCTTACCTTCTCCTTCAACTGAACCAGAGAAAATGAGAGAAACCCACCAGAGGGAACTCACAGGCCCTGCTCAGCCGTGCACGGCCCAACCCGACAGCCCTGCCACCTGCTCCCAGTCGCCCCCGGACTTGCTGCCCGCCTTCCCTCTACACGCGACACGGCAGACCGCTCTGCATGCTCTGGGTCTTCCTCCTCCTCAATTCCTCTGGGGCCCTGGACTGTAACCCACTTTTTCCATCTCTTCACCTCCTTCCTCTTTCTTCTCACTTGACAAACCTGGCACCTAGTAGATGCTCAATAAATCTTTACAAAAACCAAGTCTGTCTACATATATTCTACAAACAATAAAACGTACAGGTGAAATACTAAGTTTGATGAGTGCTGACAAATGCATCCTCCCACGTAACCACCACCACCCTTTCCATAACACAGAACTTTCTCAGTACCCTAGAAAGTAGCCTGTGCCCCTTTGTAAGTCAATCTTCGCCCCCTCCTCCCAGGCAAACATGGACCTAATTTCAGTCACCTGGTTTAATTTGATCTTTTCTACAATTTCACAGAAATGGAGTCACACAACTGTTTTCTCTTGTGTCTGTCTTCTTTCAACTGACACAATGTTTCTGGGATTTACCCACGTTGTTCCGTGTATTAACAGGTCTCCCTGTTGGATGTTGCTCGTGCTCTACTGTGTGGTGATAGGAAAGCCTGCTTGCCCCTTTACTGGATGAGGGACAGGCAAGCTGTCTCCAGGTTCTGGCTTGTAGCAAAAAGATAGCTGTAAACATTCAGGCACAAATGTTTGTGTGTGCATAGTTTCATTCTTGATGGTCATAGACCTCGGAGTGGGACTGCTAGATCTTAGGAGAGGTGTATGCTTCTAAGAAATTGCCAAGCTGTTTTCCCTAGTGGCTATGCCATTGTACATTCCTCTGAGCAGTGTAAGGGAATTCCAGTTGTCCCCTATCTTTGTTCACACCTGCTATTGCCAGTCCTGGAAGTGTTAGTCATTCTACAGGATTTGGAATGGCACGTGGCATTGTGGTTTTAATTTGCGTTTCTGTGAAGACTAATGATATTATATTCCTTTTCATGAGTTTCCTGGCTATTAGTGTATCTTTATTTAAACAACTGAAAATAGTCTGAGAGATTAAAGAACACTGTTTGGTAGGCGCTGCGGCTCAATAGGTTAATTCTCCGTCTTTTGGCCCTGGCACCCCGGGTTCTAGTCCCTGTCAGGGCACTGGATTCTGTCCCAGTTGCCCCTCTTCCAGGCCAGCTCTCTGCTGTGGCCCGGGAGTGTCAAGCCCTGCACCCCATGGGAGACCAGGAGAAGCACCTGGCTCCTGCCATCTGATCAGTACGGTGTGCTGGCCGCAGCACACCGGCCGCAGCGGCCACTGGGGGGTGAACCAACGGAAAAGGAAGCCCTTTCTCTCTGTCTCTCTCTCTCACTGTCCACTCTGCCTGTCAAAAAAAAAAAAAAAAAAAAAAAAAAAGAACACTGTTTAAGTGCACCCACAGAAATGTACACAGAGCACATTTTGGGGTACAGAAGTGGGAGGCCATAGAGGAATTTCTCTTTGAAAGTGAAGGGGCTGGGTCAGAGCTAAAGAAAAGAAACTTTCTGTATTTTTTTCCCTATTATTTTAAACAAATTGGACAGGAATTGAGGATTGAAGAAGTCTGGGGTGTGGTGATGAAAATGGCCACTTACCCCATCAACCAAAAGAATCGTTGAAGGCCCCAAGGACAACAAGAGGTTGAGTGTAGGTATGTGCAGGAGCACGAGGGGTTGGATTGTGAGCAGGGTGAAAGCTCAGGACCTTGACCACTAGGACGTTCCATTCCTTTAGAGATAGGTAACATCATGTTTTCCTCATAGGTGGGGAAACTGAGGCACAGAGCGGTTTCTTGCTGGAAACCCAAAGCTAACTGACTTCAAAGCCCACGCTCTCCCCCACGGCCCTGCAGTCACTCAGGAGCCCCTGGGCTGTCTGTGGAGCGGCACAAATGCCCAGGACTGTGGACCCAGCCTCTGCTTTACCGCCTGCTGACTGTGCCGTGTCTTCAGGCAGCTCTGCCATGGCTCTCCCTGTGCTCTGCCCACACCCACACGGCTGCCAGGCTGGCCACTGCTCTGCCCACACCCACACGGCTGCCAGGCCAGCCGCTGGCCCTTGTTCCATGCCGAGCGCCAGTGGCCTTCTCCTCCAGGAAGGTTTTGATATGATTTCTAAATGCTTCACTGTCATTTTAATCTGACTCCTTTTGGTCATTCTTAAAATATCCTCTCTCATCAAAAAAAAAAAAAATTTTTTAAGATTTATTTACTTGAATGTCAGAGTTACACAGAGAGGAAGAGAGACACACAGAGAGATCTTGCATCTTGTGGCTCACTCCTCAGATGGCTGCAAGTCAGGAGCCAGGAGCCTCTTCCAGGTCTCCCATGGGGATGCAGGGGCCCAAGGACTTAGGCCATCTTCTACTGCTTTCCCAGGTGCATTAGCAGGGAGCTGGATCGGAAGTGGAGCAGTCAGGACTCAAACTGGGACCCATGTGGGATGCCAGTGCCTTAGGCAGCAGCTTTACCCACCTCATCACGTTATAGCACTGGCCCCAACAGAGTGTATTTTAATTGTTTATTTTTTTTCAATCTGATTGGGAGAATAGGAGCTACATTTTACTCTTGGCTGTATCTCCAGCACCTGGTACTGTCCTTAGCATGTTATAGAAGTAATGAACTGTGCCAGCACTATGGCACAGTAGGCTAAACCTCTGCCTGAAGCATCAGCATCCTATGTGGGCACTGGTTCAAGTCCTGACTGCTCCACTTCTGATCCAGCTCCCCGCTAATGTACCTGGGAAAGCAGCAAAAGATGGCCCAGGTTATTGGGCCCCTGCACCCATGTGGGAGACCTGGAAGAAGCTCCTGGTTCTTGGCTTCAGTCTGGCCCAGCCCTGTCTGTTGTGGCCATTAGAGAGTGAACCAGCAAATGGAAGATCTTTCTCTCCTTCTCTCTTTCTGTAGCTCTTTCAAATAAATAAAAAGTACTGAAGAAAAAGAAGAAGGAGGAGGAAGAGGGGGAGGGAGAATAGGGGAGGAGGAGGAAGAGGGGAAGGAGAAGTAATAAACTGGGTAGGCAATTGGCCTAGAGTTAAGGTGCTGGTTAAGATGCTGGGTCCCGTATCAGAATATGTAGCTTCAAAACCTGGCTCTGCTGTGGATTCCAGCTTCCTGCTGGGGTAGGCCCCAGGAGGCAGCAGTGATGGCTCAAGTAAGGGTTCTTGACACCCACACAGCAGATCTCCCGGGTTGCCCCAGTCCCGGCCACTGTGAGCACCTGGGGAGTGAAACAGCAGATGGGAGTTGTCTATCTCTGTCTCTCAAATAGACAAACAAATAAACATTCAAAAAAGAAAAAAAGTAAGAGTGATGAACTGAATTCCATTCCCCAGCATTGCTCCCCCAGGGGCCCCCAGCACAGTGGGGACCCCCAGCACGGCAGGGATGTCCCAAGCCTCAGTCTTCACCTCCCTCTGGTCCAGCTAGCAGGTGAACCCCTCCCGATGCACCTCCCCTCCTGCCTGGCTCCTGGCTCCCTGGGGCCTCACGGGGACGTGGCCACACTGCCTCGGCCTCTTCCTGACTGCCTTCCCAGGGAACCTAACCAGAGTGCTGTGGGCAGGTGTCCCGGCCACTCCCTCCCCCCCCACACCGCGGAGCCGTGTCCTGCTTCTCCCCACACAGCCTCCCAGAAGGCACTGGCGGGATATTTCCTCCTAAGTCAAGCCCCTGGCATGGCTAAGCCCCTGGCATGGCTAAACCCCGGGGAAGCTGTGCCGCTACTTCCCAGGCCTTCCTGTGTGTGTATTTTACACTTCTGCAGTCGAGACGTGGGGGGTGGGGCGCCTCCCCTCTTCCAGTGGCAAGCGGGTATGAGGGGCCTCACCTGAGTGACCAACCTCACCCTAGCAGTGTGCGTGGGAGGCTTTTCCCGGGCCAGCCGTACCCTGCGTGCTGGACTGCCTTCAGGGTGCTCCCAAATGTCACCTTCCAATTCTGCTTTGTCATTTTAGTCCCCACCTCTGCTTCTGTCGTCACTCTCATCAGCCCCCAAGTCTGAGGGAAGAGGAGGCCTGGGGGCGAAGAAGGGACTGCCCAAGCTCACCCTAGAGGGCAGGTGAGGCCACTGGGGGGCTTGTGACCACTCCACTGCCCTGCTCAGCTGCCAGCTTCCTCCCCCGACCACAACCCCCTAGCCCAGGATGATAGGGAATAGATAAAACTTGATTAAATTTCCTGTCTGCCAGCTCTGGCTTGACACTTCTCCAATATGCCTGTTGACTTTTTAACCCTACAAAGCCATGGATTGCAGGTACTGCTCACTTTACCGAGTCCCAGAGAGGTCAAGCTCTCTGCTCAAGATCACACAGACCCACGGGTCAAGCCCAGGCACTGTGACCCCGAGGTCCGTGCCAGCCTGCCTCTACGCTGCCTGTTTCACTTGGTCCTCAGCCCAGCTCTTGGAAGGAGAAAACGCTTAGCGGCCCCACCTGATAGACAGGAAACTGGAGGTTTGATGGGCTGGGTAAACCGATGATGGTAACTCAGCCGGCGAGCGGCAGAGTTGGGACTAAACCCTGACCCGTGGACGGCCAGACAATCAGAACTCTGGGCTTCCAAGCAGCAGGAACCCATGGAAGACACCTGGCTGGGAACCAGAAGGGGCTGGGAGGGGATTTGGCAAGAGAACAGAGGCTAGCCTGGGGCCGAGCGGCTAGGACACCGGCCGCTGGCTGGGAATAGCATCCCATGTCACAAGGGCTGAGTTCCAGTCTGTTCTGCTTCTGACTCATGCTCCCTGCTGAGAACCACCCTGAGAGGCAGCAGTGATGGCAGCTCAAGTACTTGGGTCCCTGCCACCCACACGGCAGAGCTGGATG
This sequence comes from Sylvilagus floridanus, assembly GCA_949820135.1. Classification (NCBI taxonomy): domain Eukaryota; kingdom Metazoa; phylum Chordata; class Mammalia; order Lagomorpha; family Leporidae; genus Sylvilagus; species Sylvilagus floridanus. The sequence continues at coordinate 31,283,640 of OX463245.1, read as the reverse complement.
GAGTTCCTGGCTCCTGGCTTGAGTGTGGCCCAGCCCTGTCCATTGTGGGCATTTGTGGGAGTGAACCAAGGGATAGGCAACTCATTCTGTTTCTCAAAATAAGTAAAAACAAACACAAATCCCAAAGAGGCTGCTAACAAGAATTCAGCACTTTCCCCGAGCCAGGAGAAAAGAAATGAACTGGTCAGGGGGCCGGGATGGCCTCGGCTATCCTAAGAGCTGCCCCGGAGTTGGCCTCCCACCCACCTCCCAGCTTCCTCGGCCCTCACTGAATGTTGAGCTCCACGAGGACTTGCGATCCCTGCCCACACCGAGCTGTGCCTTGCTTCTGCGTCTGTGTCTCTGCTCAAGCTGTTCCCCCGCCTTCCCCGCCCACCTCCCTTCAGCTGGCTGACTCCCACCTACCCAACCGAGCAGCACAGGCGGCCCTCCCCCGGAAAGCCTGCCCTCACCCCCAGCGCTTGGCCCCAGCATGGCGCTGGGACCTGAGGCTCCGACCCAGGCTGGCTGGGCACAGATCTGCCTCCCCGCAGGGCTGAGTGCTCATGCAGCCGTGGCACACCCAGTGTCTTTGCATCCGGGGCCTGGCACAGTGCCTGGCAGACACCAGGCACTCAGTGTAAACCGGCGAACAAATGCTGATGCAGTGGGGAAGATGGGGGCAGCAACAGGGATGAGATACAGCTGGGCACAGGTGCGATTCTGAGCCAGAGATGAGGTATTGGGTCTGGCATGCCTGCTGTGGCTGTCTCTGTAAGCGAAGGAGACTTTATCTAATAACTGCCTACAGGGGGTCTTCAGAAAGCTCACAGGACATGCACATTAGAGAGAAGCCATGCACCGACTTCAAATTAGTTTGCACCGAATTGATGTTCTGATGCTTTCGCCAACTTTGACACTGAATCCTATCTATATGATCAGTTATACACTTAATATGATCATTTTAACACATAAGATGGCATTAATATCATCCAGCTTAATGGGATTTGGAGTCTCATGGCAAGTTTTTAGCTTCACTCTTAGGGTAAATCTGTGGGAATGTGTGCCGAACTGTACATCTCCTGCATCTCTTATTCCCACTCTTTTTTTTTTTTTTAAGATTTATTTATTTATTTGAAAGTCAGAGTTACACAGAGAGAAGGAGAGGCAGAGAGAGAGAGAGCGAGCGAGCAAGCGAGAAGGTTTTCCATCTGCTGGTTCACTCCCCAATTGGCCACAATGGACAGAGCTGCACCAATCTGAAGCCAGGAGCCAGGAGCCTCTTCCAGGTCTCCCACACAAGTGCAGGAGCCTAAGGCCTTGGGCCATTGTCCACTGCTTTCCCAGTCCATAGCAGAGAGCTGGATCGGAAGTGGAGTGGCAGGGACTAGAACTGGTACCCATATGGGATGCCAGCACTGCAGGCGGTGGCTTTTCCCGCTGCATCACAGTGCCAGCCCCGACATACATTATTTTTTTGACAGGCAGAGTGGACAGTGAGAGAGACAGACAGACAGAAAGGTCTTCCTTTGCCATTGGTTCACCCTCCAATGGCCGCCGCGGCTGGTGTGCTGCGGCCGGTGCACCGCGCTCATCCGATGGCAGGAGCCAGGAGCCAGGTGCTTCTCCTGGTCTCCCATGTGGGTGCAGGGCCCAAGCACTTGGGCCATCCTCCACTGCACTCCCAGGCCACAGCAGAGAGCTGGCCTAGAAGAGGAGCAACCAGGACAGAATCTGGCACCCCGACCGGGACTAGGACCCGGGTTCTGGTGCCGCAGGTGGAGGATTAGCCTATTGAGCTGTGGCGCTGGCCCAACATACATCTTTTAATACCGGGTTCACTTGGATTCCCTGAAGTCTCAGCCTCCCAGGGCTGCCCCACCTGCCCTGCTATTGCCTGGTTATTGCCGTGTTGCCCCAGCCCCCACGATGGCCAACACTCCCTTCCTCTCCATTCACCATAGCCCTTAAATCTCTCCCCTTGATCTTCCCCCTGGGTAATCTGCCCCAGTAGTGGTGTATCTGGCAGTAGGGCTGGGTACCCAAAGTCCTTCCCTCTATACACATACTCCGTGCTCAAGAAAAAGAAATGGAAGTAGTTTTCTCTTCACTTAGTCTCTCGAGAGGATGGGGCTCTAGTTTGAACAGGAGTTGTCCCCCAAACTTATTCAGAACTTTTACACCACAGTCATAAGTCAATGGTAGTAAGAGAGAGGAAACAATTCAGTTAGGGTGCTTTAGAGGTGGAGCCTGGCAGGGGGTTCTCGGGCCCCTGGGGGTGTGCCCACAGAAGGTGGCTCTCATGAGAGGGTTGTTAGGAAAGCTGGAGTCTGGGCCCCACTGCCCTCTCTGCTTCCTGGAACCGCACCAGCTCTTTACCCTGCACAAGCTATGCCATCGTCATCCACTGTCCTCATCAGAACCCAGACCTGTGGGGCCACCAGAACTTACACTTGGACCTCCAAAACCATGAGCCAAATAAACCATTTCTCTACATCAACTTAGCTGCTTTATCATACAAAACTGCATACTGAAGGTCACACCAAACCAGCAAGCTGTCATGCATTAGTTACTTCCAAGGAGAATGTAATCCGCCTGGAAGTCACGCACCCTACCGCTCCGTTCCCCACTCCACCCCCCCACACACACGGCTGCCTCAGGAAGGACTGCGCGCTCTCCCTCTGGTCTGCTGGATTCTGGGCGCCCTCCTCGTTCTTCCCAGGCCTTGCCCAAGCACAGTCAGCTCCCCAGAGCATCCCAGTCAGTGCCAGCCACCGTGACCCCTGGGACAGAGCAACAGAAGCCCAGGCTTGCAATGAAAGAGATTACGTTAGGAAAGTTAATGTGTCTAATAACTGCCGCCTCTGTTTGTACTAGAACAAACTTGTTCAGGGGCGAGGAAAACGGTCCCTGTGGACAGCCTTTCTGGACAAGCACAGTTCCTGCTTGTTTACAAGATTCAAGAGGGGTGACTCCAGCACAGATTTCCTTCCTACAGCACCTCTGATAGCCAAAAGCCCCCAGTCACCCTGCACCTGGCCCTCAGACTACAGGCGCAGGGGACCTGGATGGGAGGCTCAGGGACAGGCAAGGTGAACCCTGCAGGACAAGTCCTGATCGCTACTCTCAAGACCACCAAGCCCTCCTGATATCTGGCGAAGGGTTTGCAGTAGGTGCTCAATGAAGAATGGTATTCACGGTGGGTGTTTGGCCCAGCAGTTAAAACACCACTTGGGACACCCACATTCCCTACCAGAGTGCTTAGGTTTGAGTCTCAGCTCTGCTTCCAATTCTAGCTTCCTGCTAATGCAGACCCTGGGAAGCAGCAGGTGATGACCCCAGGACTTTTGTCCTTGCCACCTACGTGAGAGACCCGGATGGAATTTCCGATTCCTGGCTCCAGCCTGGCCCAACTGCGCCTGTTGTGGGCATTTGGAGAGCAAACTGTCAGTCTGCCTTTCAAATAAATAAATGAGACTTGATACTAAGATTAATCTGACTTATTTATTCAACTCATTCTTGGATTCTCTTCCTCACTGAGATCTCTCAGCCCCTCCCTCTGTATGGTTTTCCAAAACTGATAAAGCCATTTCCTTTGTGGGGTTCTATGGAAGATTATTCCAGGTAAAACTATGACACTCAACAAACATACAGTTTCAGAGACTTAAATTCATTCATCAAGAAGGGAACCAGGGCCAGCACTGCGGCTCAACAGGCTAATCCTCCGCCTTGCGGCGCCGGCACACCGGGTTCTAGTCCTGGTCCGGGCGCCGGATTCTGTCCCGGTTGCCCCTCTTCCAGGCCAGCTCTCTGCTGTGGCCCGGGAGTGCAGTGGAGGATGGCCCAAGTGCTTGGGCCCTGCATCCCATGGGAAACCAGGAGAAGCACCTGGCTCCTGCCATCGGATGAGCGCGGTGCACCGGCCGCAGCACACCGGCCGCGGCGGCCATTGGAGGGTGAACCAATGGCAAAGGAAGACCTTTCTCTCTGTCTCTCTCTCTCTCTCACTGTCCACTCTGCCTGTCGAAAAAAAAAAAAAAAAAGGGAACTATCACAATGCTACAGATGGTTCAAAGAAGTCAAAGAGCCTGCGTCCACACCAGGTAAGCCACATGCGACACTGGAATCAGTTTATAAAAAGCACAGCTGGTTGGCATCCGCTGGACAGGACGCAGCATGGCAAGACCTTTTGTCCTTTCTGAACTCTTCCAATGTTTCCCTCATACCCTCAGTGGGAAACAAAGGGAATTTTCTTTATAGATGTACATTTCCCTTACAAAGGGGAATGTCTACTGTGTTTTCAGAGCTTCTTCTGTGTCTGCTGTATCTCAAAATAATCAGCTTAAAATAATCCTTATGCCTAGAGGTATATTTTAGGCTGGCACAGTCTGGTCCCCTACACCACCCATTTAAATGTTGTCCTTCACCCCTCCCCCCCAGTGTAGACTTCCCTTTTTTTCTATTAAATATTTTTACTTTTATGAAGATAGTAGATGGCATAAATTTTCCTTTTCTGCTTTTACTTAACAGAATAAAATTTGCCAACCTTACTGAGAAAGTATAATGTTCAAAGTTAAAAATATGAATCTGATGCAAATCTTGAGAAAGAGAACATATCAAATATTTATTCATTAATGAGGGAACCAGTAAGAAAGACTAGTTCAAAGAGAATTAGACCAAGTGACGCCTTCACAGTGGCTAAAAGGACATTTGCTAAAATCTGCTTATTTAGATATCAAGCTACTTAATGGCCTACATTAGCTGTTAGCTTTGAGGTGATCTTCCCTCAGGGACAGGTAGAATTGTCTCTAGAAGACAAGATTCATTTTCTGCAAGTTAGCCTTCTAGTGAAATAATCAGTAGAGTAATAAGTCAAACAAAGGCCCGTGCCCCTGGCCATCAGATAGCCCTTGGGTGGTCCTTCCAGACAAAGCCTGGTACAACCCTGGAAAGAATGGTGGCAGGTCCTTTGCCGTCTTTCCAAGTTTTGAGACTTTAATTTTTATTTACTTGTTTGCTTATTTTTAAAAGATTTATCTACATTTTTGAAAAGTAGATTGGCAGGGAGGAAAAGAAGAGGAGAGAGAGAGAGAGAGAGAGAGAGAGAGAGAGATCGATCGATCTATATCTCCTGCCTGCTCAGTCTAGATGCCTGCAACAGCCAGGGCTGGGCCAGGCTGACGCCAGGAGCCTGGAACTCCATCTGGGTCTCCCAGGTGGGCGGCAGGGACCCAAGTCCCTGAGCCATCATCTGCTGCCTCTTGGGGCCTACATTAGCAGGAAGCTGGCATAGGAGCAGAGGCAGATAGCAAGCCCAAACACTCTGATCTGAAGCATGGGCACCCTAGTTGCTGTACCAAATGCCCATCCCTACATACCCTTTGAAAGCACAGAGCTTTCAAAGCAGTCATCTAGGCTAAGGAGACTTAAACGGAACTCATTGCCTTTAAGGATCCAGCCCTCCCTAGGTTACTGAGGGGGAACAACGTCATGGCAGCCCCTCCCCCACCCCTGCCATCATGGCTCCCGATGACTATTGTGGTAATGTTGCGGTCTACTAGCTTAATGCTGGTTTTTTCCCGGATGGCAATGTACCTTCTGGAAATTACACTTTCATCGAGTGGCTGCTGGTGGGGATTTCAGACACTACGTGAGGCCAGCGGTACTGGTATCACTGGGTTGTACAGTGGGTGTCCTATCATGGTCTATTCCTATTGTAGAAGACCAAAAATAAACCACTCCAAAGAATGGAGGAGACCAGAATGTGCCACCTCAAAATATAGCACTCTGGCATAAGGATTATTTTCAGCTGATTATTTTGAGAAATGGCAGACATAGAAGCTCTGAACCAGAGTAGACGTTACCCTTTTGTAAGGGGAACTCACATCTATAAAGGAACTCTATTTGTAAGGGCATCTCCTCTCTGTAGGAGGAAGGGAAAGATGACTAAGTCACACGGAACTCTTCTAAGTGGAGGAAGGCGCTGAGTTACATCTGCCTAGCAAGCTGTGGCCTTGCTCACCAGGCTTTTCCTGGTGAACCCCTCGTCAAGCAAAGATGGAACCTGAGGCTGAATTCTAAGCCACTTTAGAGAGATTTTCTCATTTCTCTGGGCATCTCCCTTACATAGAAAGGTATTTTAATAAACTTCCGGATTTTTTTCTTCTTGTGAATCTTCTGTTGCAGGGGCATCAGTTAAGAACTCAGACAGGAGAGATGGATAGTTTTTCCCACACTGAGCTGTCCAGTATCGTAGCCAATCACTACAAGTGGCTGTTGAGCCCTTAAAATGTGTCCAGTCCAGACTGAGATGTATTCTAAGTATAAAATACAGTAAAATAAGATCTCAAAGGTTGTGAAAGAAAATGTAAAGTATCTCCATAATTTTTTGTATCCACTACATGCGGAAATGACATTTTAGGTATATGGCTATTGAGTAAAATAGATAAGAAATCATCTCCCAGCATCCATTCTCACCTTCAGAACCACTCAGCCCAGCCAGGATCTCAGACCGCGGTCAACACTTGAAGAACCTTTGCCACCATTGTCAAAGAAACACATGATGACATATTAGTTTAAAGATCTTAATTGGCTTTATTTTTTATTCTAGAGTCTGGCAACTCTTCACTCCATAAAATGGAATCAGTGTTCTGACAGGCCAAGCAGAAAAAATTGGTTTCATAGACAGAGAAAAGCTGAAGAAAGCAGAAACAGGGGACTGGCATTGTGGCAGAATTGTGCATGCACTCTCTCTCCCTGCCTTTTTTTTTTTTTTTTTTTTTGGACAGGCAGAGTGGACAGCGAGAGAGAGAGACAGAGAGAAAGGTCTTCCTTTGCCGTTGGTTCACCCTCCAATGGCCGCCACGGCCAGGGCACTGCAGCCAGTGAACAGCACTGATCCGAAGGCAGGAGCCAGGTGCTTCTCCTGGTCTCCCATGGGGTGCAGGGCCCAAGCACTTGGGCCATCCTCCACTGCACTCCCGGGCCACAGCAGAGCGCTGGCCTGGAAGAGGAGCAACCGGGACAGAATCTGGCACCCCAACCGGGACTAGAACCCAGTGTGCAGGGGCCGCAAGGTGGAGGATTAGCCTACTGAGCCACGGCGCTGGCCCATTTCCCTGCCTTTCAAATGATAAATACATCTTAAAAATTAAAGTAGGGGCCAGTACCATGGTATGGCAGAGTAAGCCGCTACCTGCAGTGCCAGTATCCCATATGGACACTGGTTTGAATCTTGGCTGCTCTGCTTCTGATCCAGCTCCTTGCTAATGCAGCTGGGAAAGCAGCAGCAGATGACGTGAATGCCCCAGCCTCTGGCTTCGGCCTGGCCCAGCCCTGGCCACTGCAGCTGTTACCAGAGATGAGTAGTGGGTTCCTGTCTTTGTGCAAGAAAGAATTCAGGCATGAGACAGCCAAATATCCAGGTTTTATTTGGGATAGGGCGTCCGTCAGAACGGAAGGCACAAAGAGAGTGTCCAGTCACTCAGACTGCAGGAAAGCAAGGTCACACAGCTGAATGGAGAGAATACACTGACAAGCCAGGCGGGCAGCTCAGCAGACAGCTGAGAGAGCGTGTGGTCTTTGTTCAGACTGTGGTGTATAAGGGAAGGGCCCAGTTTTCTCTTTACCCCCTCAGTGTTAGACTGAGGGCCGTCCTGGCACCCGGCAGAGGAGTCTCCTAGGTGCCTCTTGGAGGAAGGCTGTGAAGGTTTTATTGCTCCATGTCATCAGGCCAGGTAGCCCACCTGGTGCTCAGGAGTGAGGAGTGAGCTTTCCTTGGGGGAAGGAACGAGACCACCTGGAAAGTTATCAGGGTCTGGGCAGGACCTAGAAATGTGAAATCCTGGGCTGCTTCCAAGGTGAGCTTCTGCCAGTGCTGTGCTCTGCAGGCCCCTCACAGACACACAGGCTAATTTCTCATTTCTAACTGCCTACATAACATGGCCCTTTGGAGAGAGAACCAGGGAATGGAAGATCTCTCTCTCTCTCTCTCTTTCTGTAACTCTGCCTTTCAGATAAATAAATCTTTTTTTTTTTTTAAGTAGAAATGAAAAGTAAATTGCATTCTCAATGTTACTTTCCTTGTGACAAAAGGACAGGGAGGCATAAGAATAGGAAAATTACTGATTAGTTAACATCAGATCATCTCAGGTTCACGTTTTTTATTTGAACAAATTTTTGAAATCTTCATTTTATTAGAAAGGCAGAGAGACAGGGAAAGCAAGGAACTTTGAATACTTGAGCCATCACCCACTACCTCCCAGAGTGTGTGTCAGCAGCGACTGAACCAGGCCCCCAGACGTAGGAACCTGTTCCCTGAGTCCAACACCTCCCCTCCGCGTGTTTGTTTAGTGTAAGGTCTGAAGCAGAGGGAACTTGATTGAAACTGGCCTGTGTGAAACAGTGGACTGTTACCTCTATGATCCCGGCTTTCAGAAAAACAGATAAACAGGTTTCAGCTTGGTGACAGGAATCTTGAGCGGGAGTGACTCCTTTTGGTTTTTAGTCTGGTTGTTAGGGCCCAGCACAGAGCTTTAAGCCAAAACAGTGGCTTCCTGTTAACGGAGAAGCAAAGGGTTCTTGTCTTCACGCAAGAAAGAATTCAGGCGTGAGACAGAGAGCAGTGGAAAGCAAAATAGCAAGGTTTATTAGGGTAGAGACAGGGTTCTGTCTGTTCTCTCTAGACAGAACCTGAGAGAGAGTGCGCAGTTCACATTTGGGCCGGGGTTTTTAAGGGGATGGGTCTTGCCTTCCTGCCTTTACCCTCCCCTTCTCCTCCCGAACAAAGGACTTGTTGGGTGTAAATATGAAAAAATTCCTGAGTTTTTCCCCCTGAAGGTATCAGACAGGAGAAGCCTGGCTGGGGTCACCCTGCCTTAGAGGAAGGGTGTTTATTGGGGCAGGACCTCCTGGAAGATCATCAGGATCTGGGTGGGACTTTGAAGTGCAGATACTCGGCTGCACCTGGAATGACTCTGAGATGCTGGACCGTTGTAGATAGCAATTCCTTAGGCCTTTGTTACACACACACAAGCTCATTTCTGACTTCCTACCGAACATTCCTATATATATATTTTAAATTTATTTATTTTATTTGAAAGGTAGAGTACAAAGAAAAGGAAAGGGACAGGTACAGAGACAGAGACAGAGAGAGATCTTCTATCCGCTAGTTCACTCCTCAAATGGCGGCAACAACCAGGGCTGGACCGGCCGAAGCCAGGATCCTGGAACTCCATTCCAGGCCCAAGCACTTGGTCCATCTTTTGCTGCTTTCTCAGACACATTAACAGGGAGCTGGATAGGGAGTGGAGCAGCCAGGACTCGAACCGATGTCCATGTGGGAAGCCAGTGTTGCAGATGGCAGCTTAACCCACTGCGCCACAATGCCGGCTCCACAGTTTTTATTGAGCACCACTAAGCCCAGCAGTGATCAGCGCAGATGCGGGCCAGGCCATTAAATGCCCTGTGCAGAGGGGCCCCTGCCTGTGACCGGGCAGTTCCTTTGAGCATCAGAAAAATGCCTGAAGCAGCACTACGCTGACCTGGAAGTTAGCCTGTTCCTTCTCAGGTGGAGAAGAGAAATCAGACAAGGTCCCCTAAAATTTACCCTGAAATGTGGCCCCTTAAAGTTCCCTAGATGCTATCTGGGGTGCCACATACGCACCCTGGAGAGTGAGAGCTTTATTTAGGGGAGAGAGGTGAATAGGGGTTCATACTGAGCACCAGGAACCAGCCACATGGATGAGCATCTGGGCCAGGAAGCTTAGAGCACATGGCCCAGAGGCCATGCACCCTGGAGGTGCGGGGCTACAGCAAGCCCCCTCCTGACAAGAGGCCAGGGAATAAGAGCAGGCCAGGCCACAACGTGGCCCAGCTTTTAACCCACTTCCAAAGAGGAGTGGTTAATTAAACTGATTGGCTGGTGGGCACCCAGGTGTGGCTAGGTAGGGGCATGAGGCCACTCAGGGGCATGGCAAAGGCATCAGGTAGGGGCATGAGGTCACACAGGGACGTGGCAAAGGCGTGGTCTGAAAAATCAGTCTGCGTTTTAAACCAGAACTGGTTGACTCTGCCTAGATCTACAGATAAGCAGTAGCTTTTGGTGTGGCCCTGGACACAGCTCTTGGGTCCACTTGTTTGGGGGCAATAGGCTGAGTTGTTCTTTTCTGAGACCCTAATTTACCGATAAAGCCCTAGGAAACTCTACTTCTGAAAATGTGTCTCCTGGAAAATGTAAGGCAGTGTGGGAGCATTGATGTTGGGTGGCGCTGGTCTACTCTATCATCTGCAGCCTTCCTGCAGCTCCCCAGGCTGTGACTCCTCCCTCCTGGCCAGCGGCTCCTCTCTTCTGGAGCTCGGCTGGGGGAGGACACCTCTTGCTCCACTCATCTCCATTTGTGCTAGATGCTGTTGGTGCAGAACTGGGGAATCAGGAGACTTGTGACTCAGCCCCAGCATTGCTGGCAGCTCACTTCTGTGGGACCAGGACCAGTCCCTTTGTTAGGGGAAAACAGTGATGGAGAAATTATTGTTCCCTCGGTTCTTTGTTTCACATGGAAGAAGAATTTCCAAGTGGACAAGCAGAGAGATTTAGAAGAATTTATTAGCGTCAAAGACCTCCAGCCAGAGGGGGGCTTCCAAGAGAGGAAAAAACCCCAAAGGGCCCCTTAGCATTGGGGGTATTTAAGTACAATTTCTAAGGAAAAAAAAAAAAAACTTGACAATTAGATTGGCATCAAAAGACCTGATTTACAATTCTCCATCCTGTCTGGCCTGCTTATGATAAAATAAAATAAAAAAAAAATCCTGAAGGTGGGATAGGTACTTTGTTTTCACAGTCAGCTGTGAGCTCAGGAAGCGCTCCCTTGCAATTCTCATGGTAAATTTGGAGATTCCCTAGCAAGGAGGGCAGCTTGTTTGTTCTTGCTAAGGAGGGAGGAAGCAAATGTTTTACACCCCAAGTTCCACTGGGGCCACCCGCCTACCTGTAACCATCCGAAGCCTCACACCTTAACCCCTCTGGGTCCGCCCTTCCCCACTTCTTGACTGACACAGTCTGAGACCAACTTGAAAATCTCCTTCAGCTCCAGAAGTCCTGTTAACAGGAGCCTCAGCAGTGTTATCCCTGCTTTAGGGCAGAAGGAGAAAACTGCATTTATTACTGTTGTTATTTTTTTTTTTTTTTTTTTTTTTTTTACAGGCAGAGTGGACAGTGAGAGAGAGACAGAGAGAAAGGTCTTCCTTTGCCGTTGGTTCACCCTCCAATGGCCGCCGCGGTCGGCGCGCTGCGGCCGGCGCACCGCGCTCGTCCGATGGCAGGAGCCAGGAGCCAGGTGCTTTTCCTGGTCTCCCCATGGGGTGCGGGGCCCAAGCACCTGGGCCATCCTCCACTGCACTCCTGGGCCACAGCAGAGGGCTGGCCTGGAAGAGGGGCAACCGGGACAGAATCCGGTGCCCCGACCGGGACTAGAACCCGGTGTGCCGGCGCCGCAAGACGGAAGATTAGCCTGTTGAGCCACGGCGCCGGCCTACTGTTGTTATTTTTTAAAGCTTTATTTGTTTGGGGTGAGGTTGTGGCACACTGGGTTAAGCTGCCATCTGCAACCATGGCAACCCACGTGGGCCTGAGCTCAATACCTGTCTATTCACTTCTGATCCGGCTCCTAGCTGATGCTCCTGGGAAACCAGACCCGGAGGGAGTTTTAGGCTTCAGGCTTCAGGCTTGGGCTTGCCCCAGCCCAGGCCATTGCAGCCATTTAGGAAGTACACGAGCAGATAAAATACATTTTCTCTCTCTGTGTCTTTAAAATAAATAATATGGGGCTGGTTCAATTCCTGGCTGCTCCCCTTCTGATCCAGCTCCCTGCTAATGCACCTAGGAAAGCAGTGGAAGACTGCCCAAGTTCTTGGGTTGCTACACCCAAGTGGGAGACCCTGATGAAGCTCCTGGCCCAGCCCCAGCCATTGCAGCCATCTGGGGGAGTGAGCCAGCAGGCAGACCTCTCTCTGCAAATGTGCCTTTCTCTCTTGTTTGTTTGTTTGTTTTTTTAAGATTTTATTTATTTCAGAGGCAGAGTTATAGACAGTGAGAAGAAGAGACACACAAGTCTTCCACCTGCTGGTTCACTCCCTAAATGGCTGCAGTGGCCAGATCTGCACTGATCTGAAGCCAGGAGATAGGAGTTTCTTCTAAGTGAATGGAGAGGAAGGGAGTGATGGCCATCGTGGGGGCTGGGGCAACACGGCAATAACCAGGCAATAGCAGGGCAGGTGGGGCAGCCCTGGGAGGCTGAGACTTCAGGGAATCCAAGTGAACCCGGTATTAAAAAATGTATGTTGGGCCGGTGCCACAGCTCAATAGGCTAATCCTCCACCTGCGGCACCAGAACCCGGGTCCTAGTCCCGGTCGGGGTGCCAGATTCTGTCCCGGTTGCTCCTCTTCCAGGCCAGCGCTCTGCTGTGGCCTGGGAGTGCAGTGGAGGATGGCCCAAGTGCTTGGGCCCTGCACCCACATGGGAGACCAGGAGAAGCACCTGGCTCCTGGCTTCAGATCAGTGCTGTTCACTGGCTGCAGTGCCCTGGCCGTGGCGGCCATTGGAGGGTGAACCAACGGCAAAAGATGACCTTTCTGTCTGTCTCTCTCACTGTCCACTCTGCCTGTCAAAAAAAATAATAATAATGTATGTCGGGGCTGGCACTGTGGTGCAGTGGGAAAAGCCACCGCCTGCAGTGCTGGCATCCCATATGGGTACCAGTTCTAGTCCCTGCCACTCCACTTCCGATCCAGCTCTCTGCTATGGACTGGGAAAGCAGTGGACAATGGCCCAAGGCCTTAGGCTCCTGCACTTGTGTGGGAGACCTGGAAGAGGCTCCTGGCTCCTGGCTTCATACTGGCGCAGCTCTGTCCGTTGTGGCCAGTTGGGGAGTGAACCAGCAGATGGAAAACCTCTCTCGCTCGCTCTCTCGCTCTCTGTCTCTCCTTCTCTCTGTGCAACTCTGACTTTCAAATAAATAAATAAATCTTAAAAAAAAAAAAAAGAGTGGGAATAAGAGATGGAGGAGATGTACAGTTTGGCACACATTCCCACAGATTTACCCTAAGAGTGAAGCTAAAAACTTGCCATGAGACTCCAAATCCCATTAAGCTGGATGATATTATTGCCATCTCATGTGTTAAAATGATCATATTAAGTGTATAACTGATCATATAGATAGGATTCATTGTCAAAGAGATCACATAAATAAGACCAAGTGTCTGGTAATAACAATAGAATTAAAAAGGAGAGAATGTTCCAACACGGGAAGCAGGCCACACAGCAGACTCTCAGAATGACAAATGGCCTAAACAGCACTCTGACCTCAGAATCAGCCCTTAATGCATTTGGATCTGGCTGAAAAGTCCATGAGAGTATTTCAGACATGGAAAGCCAAGACTTAGTGGCAAAAAATGTTCTGCATGAAGGATCTCTGTGAGAGAGACCCCATTGGAAAGAAGGGGCCATCAAAGAAGGAGGTACCTTTTTCTGAAGGAAGGAGAGAACTTCTACTTTGCTTATGGCCCTAATACTTATGGAGTTTGTGGACTCAAAAGGCCTTGGCAGCTCATGTCAAGAGCCTCAGGTGATCACTGATGTCATACATAAGAATGTTAATTGTTTTTTATAGAAAGCTTTTATTTAATAAATATAAATTTCATAAGTGTTAATTGTCAAATCAACAACAGGAGTCACTGTGCACTTACTCCCCATGTAGGACCTCTGTCTTTAATGAGTTGTACTATGAGAATTAACTGTAAAACTTGGTTTCAAACAGTACTTTATACTTTGTGTGTTTCTGTGGGTGTGAGTTATTAAAATATTCACTTAGTATAGAGTTTTTTTTCTGTATGTAAAGTTAATTAAAAATGAATCTTAATGAAGAATGGGTTGGGAGAGGGAATAGGAGGTGGGATGGGAATGGAGGTGGGAGGAGGGTAGATTGTGCTCGCTTCGGCAGCACATATACTGAAATTGGGAGGGAGGGTATTGTGGGAAGAAACACTAGATTCCTAAAGCTGTACCTGTGACATTTGTATTCATTAAATAACAGCTTTCTTAAAATAAAAAAAGAAAACCACCCTAAAGGTGGGTATTTTTTAAGTTGTCTATAACATTTGATAAATTTAACTAAAAAGGAAAAAAAAGTGCAGTGAGTTACATATGGCATGAAACATAACACCAAAGGCTGACACTGTGCCATTGGCCTTTAATCACTTTATATGTAGAAAAGATCAAATTCATTCTAATGTTTTGTTATTGCCTATAAATATGCAATTTCTTAAAAGTTATTTATCTTTATTTATTTGAAAGGCAGAGAGATGGAGACAGAGCGATCTATCTGCTAGTTCATTCCTCCAATGCCTGCAACAACGGGGGCTGGGACAGGCTGAAGCTGGGAGAGGCTGGAAGGCAATCCGCAGCTCCCACATGGGTGGCAGGGACCCAGCTACTTGGTCTGTCACCTGCTGCGTTGCAGGGGGTGTACCAGTAGAAAGCTGGAATTGGGAGCAGAGCCGAGACCCAGACCCAGGCGCTCTGATGCGGGGTGCAGGCGTCTGAACAACATCTCAACCACTCTGCCAAATGCCCACCCCCAAATGCTGCTCACTACGTAAACTTCCCATTTTGAGATTACAGATTCACACACAGTTGTAAGAAGTCATGAGACATCCCACATACCCTCTGTTTAGTGTCCCCAGGGGTAACATCCTGTGGACCATGGAATGATATCACAGCTGGGGCTGACATGATAAGGTCCAGGTGCAAGACAGCTCCATCAGCACAGGGACCCCTCCCCCCACCCCATTCCTTCCCTCTCCACCTGGACAAGGACTCTCTCCTTGACCACCTTGCAGGCAGGCTCCTCCCAGGCCTCTCCTCAACCAGTTCCTGGATTCCCTGATTCCCGTCCATCTTTGCCAATTTCAGTTAGAATCCTGTTAACAACAGGCTAGCCAGAGTCTCACCTTGCACACCTGGTCACACCTCTTATGCTTTCATTCCCATGTTGACGTCCGATCACTGCCTTCAGCAAGAATCCCGTTCCATCTGTTTAACCAGAATCCCCTCTACCACTGGTGCTTCCTTCCAGTAATTTTCCATCCGCTGACCCCCTCCTCTGCTCTATGACCAGAAATCCCCTCTTGTCCATGTTGTATTTGGAACTGAGCCCAGGTCTGTACTGAGGTTTCTTTCTCCATTGCGATGGTTCTGTGTGAAATCTGATTTTACTGCTCTGAGGATTGTCTAGCTCCATTTTTAAAAGTTATCTTTATTTATTAGAAAGGCTGAATACAGGGCCGGCGCCGTGGCTCAACAGGCTAATCCTCCGCCTTGCGGCGCCGGCACACCGGGTTCTAGTCCCGGTCGGGGCGCCGGATTCTGTCCCGGTTGCCCCTCTTCCAGGCCAGCCCTCTGCTGTGGCCCGGGAGTGCAGTGGAGGATGGCCCAGGTGCTTGGGCCCTGCACCCCATGGGGAGACCAGGAAAAGCACCTAGCACCTGGCTCCTGCCATCGGATGAGCGCGGTGTGCCGGCCGCAGCGCGCTGTCCCCGGCAGCCATTGGAGGGTGAACCAGCGGCAAAAGGAAGACCTTTCTCGCTGTCTCTCTCTCTCTCACTGTCCACTCTGCCTGTCAAAAATAAAAAAAAAAAAAAAAAAAAAGAAAGGCTGAATACAGTTACAGACAAATAGACTGAAAAAAAATCTTCCATTTGCTGGTTTACTCCCAGCCAAAGCTGGGCCAAACTGAAGCCAGGAGCCCGAAACTCCATTTGCATCTCCCACATGAGTGATGGGGCCCAAGTACTTGAGTCACCATCTGCTGTCTCCCAAGATGTGCGTTAACAGCTCTCAAGACATCATGCCTTCCCTGGCCCCTCAAATGTTCTTTTAATCAAGCTTAACACAGGGGCCAGCACCACAGTGCAGTGGCTTAAGCTGTAGCTTATGACACTGGCATCCTGCATAGGAGCACAAATTCATGTCCTGGCTGTTCCACTTTTGACCCAGCTCTACGCTAACGTGCTTGGGAAAGCAGCAGAGGATGGCCCAAGCGCCTGGGCCACTGACACCAATGTGGGTGACCCTGATGAAATTGCTGTCTCTTGACTTCAACTTTTTATTTTCTTTTTTCTTTTTCTTTGACAGGTACAGTTATAGACAGTGAGAGAGAGAGACAGAGAGAAAGGTCTTCCTTCCATTCGTTCACCCCCCAAATGGCCACCATGGCCGGCACTGCGCCGATCCAAAGCCAGGAGCCAGGTGCTTCCTCCTGGTCTCCCATGAGGGTGCAGGGCCCAAGCACTTGGGCCATCCTCCACTGCACTCCCGGACCACAGCAGAGAGCTGGACTGCAAGAGGAACAACCGGGATTAGAATCCAGCACCCATATGGGATGCCGGCACCGCAGGGGGAGGATTAACCAAGTGAGCCACGGCGCCGGCCTCTCTTGGCTTCAACTTGGCTCAGACCTGGCTGATTTAGGCATTTGGGGAATGAATCAGCAAGTAGAAGATCTCTGTCTCTCTGTCACTCTGCCTTTCAAATAAATAAATCATCTCAAAAACAACAACAACAAAGACTTAACTTCACACTTCTTCCCTCATTAAAATTGAACAAAATCTTCATCATGCATCCGTTTTCTATTTGAATTAATCCTTTTTAGACTTTTCAAGAATCACTTTGATATTGGGAAGGCCCAAAGTTTGAAAGCTGGGTGTTATATACTTTCAGGGCCATTGTTATGGTTTGAATACCATCTGGGCCCCAAACACCCAGTTTTGTCCCCAAAATCCTATGTTAATGGCACCAAGAGCGTGGGAACTTCATCCAAGCATGGGTTTTTGGAGGTGGTGCCTTTGGGAAGGTCTCAGATTGGATTAGGCCATTGGGGAGGCATCCCCAAGATTGAATTCTGATGGCTTCATGAGACCAGAGACAGACACGTGTACTTCTTGAAGAGGCAGACTCAAAGAGGACTTATTGTGGACATAAGTTTACAGAGGTGCACCTCCTCTCTCTATCATGAGGACAAAGTTGATCACAAAAAACAACTGTAGGTGCTTATCAGCCTGGAGACGGCACCAGAGCAATCTACATAACACAGCTCACTAACTGGCCTTCCCTACCGCCCTATTAGCCCATGCATTTGCCATCCCATGCTTTGCTGCCTCTATAGACCCACGTCCTTTTGTCCTGTCTCTAAATATTGAATCATCTGCCTATGCCAGAGTGCTAAGCCACTTTGCTTGGAGTCGCGTTCCTGGAATTTTCTCCCCTACACATATGCCGCGTGCATGTTAGTGAGCTCAGGCTTGGTTTTCTCTTCATCTCTGTTATGTGGGAAAATTATTTTTTCTTCTTCTACAATTTTACACTGTAGATAAACCAGAGTTTTATTTTTTAAGTTGTCATTGTTTTGCTGACCTTTTTATGTTTATTTATTTTCATCTACTTGAAAGGCAGAGAGACAGAGAGAAGGCCAGGCTGAAGCCAGGAGCCAGGAACTCCATCTGGGCCTCTCACGGAGGTGGCCAGGGCCCAGGCAGTTGAGCCATCCTCCACTGCCTTCCTAGGGTACAGCAGGGGGCTGGATCAGAAGCATGGGACAGCCAAACCTGAACTAGCATTCTGGTTGTCCAATGAGGTGGCTTAACCTGCTGTGTCACAACACCTGTCCCTACCACAGTTTGTTTAATCATTCACCTCTTCAAGAGCTTGCGAAGCGCTTAGTTTTTGGCTACTATAAATAATGCTGCTATGAAAATTCCTACAGTTTAGGCATGAACTAAGTTTTCATTTCTCTAGAATAAATGCCCAAGAGTGTGTATGATAGGTTGGATGGTAGCTTCATATTAGTTTTATAATAAACTGCCAAGCCATTTTCCCAGAATGGCTATGCCATCTTGTATTCCTGCTGTCAGTGTGTTAGGGATGCAGTATCTCCTCATCCTCACCAGTGTTTGGTTTTAATGAGACAGGCAGTGGAGGGAGTTGAGTCATCTGGTGATAGTCCTAACAGGAAATGGGTTTAGTTCTCCTTGCTCTGAAGATAAACAGCCTCCCTGCCTGGCCCAGTCTCATCCCAGCTGGGAGGCCAAGGCTGACCTAGGTGGACCTATGGCTCCTTGTACATGCATTGTGCAGCTGGAGCTGGCAGCTGGATTCCAGGAAATCTCTACCAACTTCCCAGAAAAAAAAAATGAGTATTCCTCCATCATTGTCAAATGTGCCTCCCCGTTCACAACGTGAAACAGCACAGAGACGGACCCTCTCCCCTCGCAGACCCCACCCTGTGCAGAGTGTGCACTTTGCTCTCTCAACTCAGCACTTGCTGCTTGCTGCTTACTGTTCTCTGAGTGGCTCTTGAATTCCTTCTTGAAGTGGAGTTGAGGACCAGGGCACGGGGCAGCCCCTGCTGTCTGAGGCTGACACAGGCAGGTAGCAGGTGAGGCAAGGGGAACTGAGGACTCTCAGCATCCACGTGTGCTGCCCCAAACCCACCCCTTCTGTACCACACAGCTGCCAGGGCTGCAAGGGACAGAAACACCCAACATGGCTACAGCCTGGCACCCCCACTCCCCTTCATGTGCCTGATGTCATGAGACTCCCAAGATCTCCCAAAAGGGGGTGGGGACTCCATCCTATTTGACTATTCAACTAGGGCCTGCCAGGCACCACCCCTTTTCATATGAGACGCTGACCCTGATGTGTGTTCATCTGCAACACTCATTTTCTCCTGGGGCTGCTCACACTTCTGAGTGTGTCCTCTCCATTTGTCTTCAAATAAGTCTTGCTAGGGCTGGCGTGGTGGCATAGCGGATAAAGCTGCTGCCTGCAGTGCTGGCATCCCATATGGGCGCCAGTTCGAGTCTGACTGCTCCACTTCTGATCTAGCTCTTTGTTATGGCCTGGGAAAGTAGTCGAAGATGGCCCAAGTCCTTGGACCCCTGCACCCACATGAGAGACCCAGAAGAAGCTCCTGGCATCGGATCAACTCAGCTCTAGTCACTGCAGCCAACCAGGGAGTAAACCAGTGGATGGAAGACCTCTTCCTCTCTTTCCCTCTCTCTCTCCCCCTCTCTCTTCCTCCCTCTCTCTCCCTCTCTCTCTCTGCCTCTCCTTCTCTTTTATGTAACTCTGATTTTCAAGTAAATTAAAAAAAAAAAAAAACAAATAAGTCTTGCTTTCCTGCTCACATCTATCTACATCTCCTCCTTGAATCCTTTCACACAGGAAGACAAGAACTTGGACCACATTTGTCCAGGCTCTGTCCCACAGCAATGCCACTGTCATTAGCCATCCTGATAGGTGAGCAGTGATACTTCACTGTGGTCTTTTTTTTTTAAGATTTATTTTTATTTATGTGAAAGTCATAGTGACCGGGGCCAGCGTTGTGGCATAGCAGGTAAAGCTACCACCTGCGATGCCAGCATCCCATATGGAAGCTGGTTTGAGTCCTGGCTGCTCCAAAGTACACACACACTCACACACACACACACACACACACACACACACGACTTATTTGAAAGACAGTTACAGAGAGGGAGAGAGACAGAGAAAAAGAAGTCTTCCACCTGCTGATTCACTATCCAAATGACCACAATAGCTAGGGCCAGGGCCAGACCAAAGCCAGGAGTGAGGAGCCAGGAGCTTCTTCCAGGTCTGCCATGTGAATACAGGGGCTCAAGGACTTTGACCATCTTCTGCTGCTTTCCCAGGCACACTAGCAGGGAGCTGAATCACAAGTCGAGTAGCTGGGACTGGAATTGGCAGCCACATGGGATGCCAACATTGCAGGCAACAGCTTTTACCCACCACTCCACGGTGCCAGCCTCTGGTCTCCCACATGGTGTCAAGGGCCAAAGACTTGGGCCATCCTCTTCCGCCTCCCAGGCACGTTAGCAGGGAGCATGAGCCAGAACTCATACCAGTGCTCATATGGGAAGCCGGCGTCTCAGGATGGGGGCTCCACAATGCTGGCCCCCATCTTAGTCTGCATTTTCCCAGTGACAATGACACTGAACTTCTTTTGTGTGCTTCTTTGCCGTCTGCCTATCTTCATCAGAGGAATGGCTCTTCATGACTTTTCTCCATTTTCTAACTGAATAGTGAAAGCATTAAGTAAAGTGAATACATTTTCTCTTTTCTCATTCAGCTCAACAAAAGCTAATTGCTGACTCTGTGGCTAGCCAGACCTCTATTTAACTCAACAACTAACGATAGCTTAAGAAATACAGGGACTAACGGCAGGGAAATGGCTAGAATTAGAGTCCTTAGACTTGGAAGGGATTTGTGACCAGCAACCCAATGCCAAAGGAGCCACTGCCTGGCGAGGACTTTACAACCACCCCTAACCGTCAGGGGCCCAGCACAGCGGAGACCGCAGCACAAGCAGCTTCAGATTGATCTGCTTCGCATGAACTGTGCACATTATCCTCCTTCCGCTCCGACAACTCCCTCTGCCTCATCTGAAAGAGCACCTGCTAATCTACAAAGGGGGAGAAGCACTGTTTTGAGTCAGGTTGCTAGCCTCTTGAATAAACCTAATTTCTGTGTAGCAGCTCTTGTTTCTCGTGAGCTGGCCTTGTTCTGGCATCGACAGTCCCTTCCTTGAGGTTTGAGAGTTCTTTATGTATTCCAGGTGTCTTTTGTTGGACATGTGTTATGCAAACCGCTCTCCCAGTTTGCAACTTGTCTCTCCATCTTCCCAGCAGTCTTTTTTTTTTTTTTTAAGATTTATTTATTTATTTGAAGTCAGAGTTACACACAAAGAGGAGAAGCAGAGAGTGAAAGAGAGAGAGAGTGAAAGAGAGTGAGAGAGAGAGAGAGAGAGAGAGAGAGAGAGAGAGAGAGAGAGAGAGAAACGAGAGATCTTCCATCTGCTGGTTCACTTCCCAGTTGACCGCACTGGCTGGAGCTGCACCAATCTGAAGCCAGGAGCCAGGAGTTTATTCCAGATCTCCCACATGGGTGCAGGGGCCCAAGGACTTGGGCCATCTTCCACTGCTTTCCCAGGCCATATCAGAGAGCTGGATCAGAAGTGGAGCAGCCAGGTCTTGAACCAGCACCCATATGGGATGTCAGCACTGCAGGTGGCAGCTTTACCTGCTACACCACAGCACCCCCACCCCCCCCAGTAGAGTCTTAACAGAGAAAAAACGGTTTAATGAGGTCCAGGCTGTCCATTCTTCCTTTCTGGATCAAGGTTTTGGTGTCAAGTCTAAGGACACTTTGCCTGGCTCTGGATCCAAGTATTATGCTTTACACTGGATTCAAGATCCATTTTGAATGACAATTCTGTCCCCAGAGGTATCATGTTATGCTGTTGAACTTATGTCCCCCTCTGACTCCTTGGACCCTGCCACCCTATTACTCGTCTAAGACGTAAGAGGCTCTGCCACCTCTACACGCACTGCCCCTCTTGCTCTGACAGCACTGCTGGTAGCCAGTGGGGTGGCTGTGAGTTCCTAAGGGTAAGGGTGTGTCTTCCAGTAATTCGGGGCCTACTGTGACTCAACTGATCTCAGGATCTATTGAACACACAACTGTCCACTGGAGAAGAGGAGGCAGGGAGCAATGTTGGAAGACAAGACTTTAGAGGGCCTGAGTTCTGGCTCCAGAATGCAGCTGCCACAGTACGAGGCCCCCTCAGTTCTCAGGTTACTCTTTCTAGGCTCCCAAGTATGTTTGCAGGAGGCTTCCAAAGCCAAGCAGAGCAGTACAAATGAGGAAAATGCTTCACGTGTTGTCCACTGGTACCAAACAAATGGATGGGAGAGAACCAGGAAGAAGACTTTTTGGGCTCCTGGCACTCAGATCAGCCCCCAGCAGTCCCTACAAATTGTATTCTGGATTCTCCATGCTACGGACTGAATTGTGTACCCCTCAGATTCACACAAGGGGTCTGGATCATCTAAGTAGCCAGATGCCACCTCGGCCGGACTCGTGACGTCTGTTCCTATGAACGTTCATGAACACGCACGCACGTACACACCTTCCCATTTCACTGAGAAAACTTAAGCAAGGACTTCTGCAAACTCCTTCCACTCGGCGGCCCATCACCTGCACTAGTGCCACAAACGCTGTCACTGAGCCGTCTCTGCTTCCACAAGGCCACTCACCCTTCCCATGTGCGTATGAAGCCCCAACCCTGCCTTCCTGCTCCAGAACACAGCAATTTTCCCTCCTCCCTACACCAGCATGCTTTCCTCTCTGCTCATTCTCCAAAACATGCAAATATAATCTCTCTCCTCTCTTGATCCCATACTACTAACCCATTTCTCTCTTCAATGAACTCTTCAAAACCGTGGTCTGTGCTCACCATCGCCAGTTCCCCCTTTTCCATTTTCCTCTGAAACCTCCACTGAGCTGAATGCCACGCTTGCCCCTGGCCACCAGGACACCCAATTTCAGTCAGTGCTCAAGCCTTGTCTTACTTGCAATTCAGGAACATTTCCTGTAGTTCAATTCTTCCTCTTCCTCAAATGCTTTCTTTACCACTCTACTGTGGTTTTCTCCCTAACTGGGAAGTTATTCCTCCTTGGCACCTTTGTCTTTTGCTGTTTCCTTCCCCAACCCCCAGTATTCTGAATCAGGGATAGACAACCTAGGTCAAACCCAGCCTACCACAGGGCCTTTCTGATCTTGTGAATCCATTTTATCAGAACACGGTCACTTGTTTACACAGTGTCTGGTAGCTTTGGTGACAGAGCTGAACAGACTAATGGCCAGTGCTATTGTTTGACTGTGTCCCCAAAGTTCACATGTTGGGGACCGAATCCCCAGAGCAGAAGTGTTGAGAGGTGGGACCTTGAAGAAATGACCAGGTCGGGGCTACACTGTGGTGCAGGTTAATCCTCTACCTGCAGCGCCGGCATCCCATATGGGTGCTGGTTCTAGTCTTGGCTGCTCCACTTCCAGTATAGTTGGTATAGTCCCAGCTGCTCCACTTCTGATCCAGCTCTCTGCTATGGCCTGGGAAAGCAGTGGAAGATGGCCTAAGTCCTTGGGCCCCTGCACCATCATGGGAAGATGCAGAGGAAGCTCCCGGCTCCTGGCTTCGGATTGGCTCAGCTCCTGCTGTTGTAGTCATTTGGTGGGTGAACCAACGGATGGAAGACCTCTCTTTCTGTCTCTCCCTCTCACTGTCTGTAACTCTGCCTCTGAAGTAAATAAATAAAATCTTAAAAAAAAAAAAAAAAAAAGACCAGGTCATGAGAGCCTGGCCCCATGAATGGGTTAGAGCAGTTATGGTGGAAGTGGGCTTGTTAGGAGAGCAGGTTTGGTCCTCTCTTGCTCTCTTTCACCATGAAACGTCTTCTGCCCTAGCAGGGTGCAGCAAGAAGGTCAGATGCAGCCCCTTGATCCTGGACTTCCCAGTCTTACAAAGAAACCAAGTCGGCCTGCAGAGCTGAAAATACTACCTGGCGCTTTACAGGAAAGCTTCACTGATCTGTAACATAAATCATGCACTGGCCCACGGCTCAGGCACTGTGTTCTAACCGCCTTCAGCCCCTTGGGTGATCCATCCATACCCATGCCTGTAATGCCAGCTAGGTGCCGACAATGGCCACATTTTTATGCCCTGACTACCTCCTGACCATATATCAACTCCACGTAGGTATCTGATAAATATTGCAAACTCACCAGTGCCCAGAACCCAACTCCTGATCCCCTTTCACACTAGAAACAACAACGCTGTTTTTTTCATGTTTCCCTGTCTTGAGAAATGGCAATTCCATCCTCCAGTTATTGAGACCAAAAATCTTGGAATATTTCTCCTGTTTGGAAGAAATACTCCTCTGTCAGCTTAGGTTTGAGAATGGCTGGAGGCCTGCAGATTAACTGAAGATAGCTGAAAATAGGAGGAAAGACAGGGTTTATTTACATTTGCATGCAGGAGTCATTCAGGAGTACGTAACTCACTGAATACTGGACATAAAGGTTTATACACTAACTTAACAAAAGGGTGGGAGAGGTGACAGAGTAAGGAAACTATTGACAGGGTTTAGGACGCACCACCCAAAAACATGGCACCTCGGCATACTGAAAACTTGATTCTCCAGGAATCTGAGAAACCGCAGGTGCAGGAGGGGTACCCCAGCCTTCTCCTTAAGCAAGTCTTAGGACCCTCATGTGAGAGGTCTCCTCCCCCTGTACCTGGAGGGAAGGGGTATCCTTGTCTCCAAGGAGGAAGGGATAGAGATAAGAACCTGAACAAACAGGCCCCCCCACATCTCCCCCAGTTCACTACACTTAGTCACCATTTTGTCTTTTCACATTTTCTCACAACTTTCCACTCTCCTTCAAACTGATGTAAACAGGGAGAAAGTGAGGAGGAGCTGAGGACTGTGTCACCCAAACCCCACCTCCCTCCATGTTGATCTCTCTCTCTCTGCCTCTCTGTACCTCTACCTTTCAAGTAAATGAATAAATCTTAAAAAAAAAAAAGCTTGTTCAGATCCCAATTAATTAAAATATACTGAATGTTGAACAAGTAAACGGTACTTGAGTTATAACTCAAGGAATTATGGTTACATTTTTCTTTTTTTAAAGATTTATTTATTTAATAGGCAGATTTATAGAAAGAGAAAGAAAGAGATAAACAGAGAGAGAGAGACAGAGAGAGGGAAGGGGAGAGGTCTTCCATCTGTTGGTTCACTCCCCAATGGCCACAACAACCAAGCTTTCCCAGGCACATTAGCAGGGAGCTGGATCAGAAGTGGTGCCCATATGGGATGCTGGCGCCACAGGCCACAGCTTAACCCACTATGCCATAGCGACTGTCCCAAGAATCGTATTAACTTTTGATACAGGTGAAATGACAACAGCACTAAGGTCATGTAAGAGCCTGACTTCTTTCCATTTTTGAGATGCACATTTAAGTATGTAAAGGGTACTTCAAAAAGTTCATGGAAAATGGAATTAAACCAGGCTTATTTTGGTGGAAAGGAATTGAAATCCAGGCATAGGAGGAGTCTCCCGCAAGTTCATGAGAAGTGCAGATGGGACACCTGCACTCCCTCACAGAGTGCCTGGGTTCAAGCCTTGGCTCTGCTTGCAATCCCAGTTTCTTGCTGCTCTGCACCTGAGAGGCAGTGGGTGGTGGCTCAAGAGTTTGGACCCCAGCCACCCACGTAGGAGGCCAGGAGTGAGTTCTGGGACCCTGCCTTTGCCTGGCCCAGCTCAGCTCCTTCAGGCATTCGGGGAGTGAGCACTAGATAGATCTCTGTCTGCCTACCTCTGTCTCCGTTCCAATCACACAAGTAAACAATTTGCTTTACCCGCGATGTAACAGCGCCGGCCCTGAAGATACGTTATGTGAAAAAGATTTTTTTTTTTGCATCAAAATAAACTTAATTCCATTTTCCCATGACAGTTTTGAAGCATCCCTGTAGGCGTAGAACATAAGATGTCTGAAATTTCCTTTGAAATACAGTAGCAAAGCAAAGAAAGCAATTGAAGCAAATCTGACACAATTTTGCTAACGGATGAACCTGGGTCTACAAGGGTTTGTGGTGTTATTTTCTCTACTTCTGAGTAGTTCTAAACCTTTTTAAAAAAGATTTATTTATATATTTGAAAGAAATTGAGCTTCCATCTGTTGGTTCACTCCCCAAATGGCTCTAATAGCCAGGTTTGGGCCAAAGCCAGGAGCTTCATCTGGGTCTCCCACATGGGTGGCAGGGGCCCATACACTTGGGCCTTTTTTTTTTTTTTTTTAAGATTTATTTTATTTATGTGAAAGGCAGAGTTACAGAGTGAGGTAGAGACAGAGAAGGTCTTCCATTCACTGGTTCATGCCCTAAATGGCTGCAATGACCAGAACTGAACTGATCCAAAGCCAGCAGATTCTTCCCAGTCTCCCATGTGAGTGCAAGGGCCCAAGCATCTGGGCCATCCTCCACTGCTTTCCCAAGTGCATTAGCAGGGAGATGGATCAGAAGCAGAGCAACCAGGACTCAAATCAGCGCCCATACGAGATGCCGGTGCTGTAGGCCATGGCTTTAACCTGCTGCACCACAGCGCCAGCCCCACACTTGGGCCATCTTCAGTGGAGTTTCCAAGACTCCAACTGCACATATGGGATGCTGGTGTTGCAGGCAGTGGCTTAACCCACTGCATCACAGCACCAGCTCCCCCAGTTTGAAATCTTAATACGAAATTTTTAGTTGCTTATAAACTGAAGTTATATTACTGCTCTGCTCAAAACTCCCCACAAGTACACAAAGTCACTTCTATCAGCTTCCTGACCAGATTAAGCCTGTCCTCCCTCAGGGCATTGAGCTCACTGTTCCCCCCACCTAGAACTCCCACCCCCCAGCCTCCATCTACACGGCTGTGCCTTCACTGCTCCCAGGTCTCTGCCCCAAATCACCTATGAGTGACAGGGTCGGGACGTGCCATGCCCAAATACGGCAAGTTGGCATTTGAGCAAACAGCTGAAGGAGGAAGACCACTGCCACTGGAACCAAGCTGTTGTCCCCTTGACTGGTTTCTCTGTGTGGCATCCCTGACACTCAAAAGCCTCCTGCTGCATTTTCCGGTGTTGCCTGATCTACTCTTATTAATTGTTGTACTACTATTATTAGCTTAGTTATATGAGAAGCAGAAAGACAGTGGCAGGCATGAGGAACACAGCCAGGAGCCAGGCGCTCAATCCAGGGCTTCCCTATGGGTTCAGGGGCCCAGTTATTGGAGCCATCACCACTGCCTCCTAGGGTCTGCATTATCAAGAAGCAGGAGTCCATAGCCAGAGCCGGTGATTGAACCCAGGCACTCTGATGTGGGAGGCGGGCATCTTCACCACTAGGCCAAATGCATACACTATCACTCTATTCTTTGTTGTTAAGATTTACTTATTTGAAAGGCAAATTGAGGGAGGGGGAGAGGGAGGGGGAAAAAGAAGGAGGTGAGGGATTTTTCAACCACTGGTTCACTACCCAGATGGCTGCAACAGCTGGGACCGGTCCACGCTGAAGCCAGGAGTGTGGAACTACACCAGGTCTCCCATGTGGATGGCAGCCATGCAAGTACTTGGGCCATCCTTCTCTGCCCTCCTAGGTGCATTTGCAGGTGGTTGAATTAGAAGTGGACCAGCTGGGACTTGGAACCAGCCTTCACATGAAATGCCAGCATCCCCGCTGGCAGCTTAACCCGCTGTGCCTCAAGGCCGGCGCCAACGCCCTACTCTTTAACAATAGGTTTTAGTCATAAATCGTTACTTCTCAAGTTCTTTTACAGGCTTCACTGCTTAGCTGGTCTAAATTAGTTTCAACTAGACTGAGGTTGACCAGCTCAGCCGTGTCCATGCAAAAAGGACTGTGACCTACATGTGACACCTGGAACCAAAGTTGCACGCCACACCCTGCCCCAACCAAATTGGGAGATGGAGCAGAAACACAAGAGACAGACGGCTTTAGGAAGTGAGGGGTCGGACAGATGACAGCCCCTGGACTCTTCCTCATAGCATGTCCCTGCTGTGGGTCCTGCCAATCAGACATCGCCCCATCAAGGTGTCCACATCCTCCCCAGAACCGCCCCTCCGCCCGACTGGGGAGAGATTTGAGTCTCCAGTCTGGTCTGCCGCACAGAGAAAGCCTCCCCCTGCCCATGGACTGAGGGCACAGACCGGGTTTTATACCCACTGGGCAGCGAGCCTACCCCACTGGGTGACATCAGCTCCTCCTGGGCCTCCTTCCCTGAAGCACACAAGACTTGGGAGGGCCCCCCGACCCCTGCAGTAGGTCCCAGAATCTCATGGACCTGCTCACCTCTGACAACACAGACACAGAGGCATCTGACCAAATGGGACTTGCCGAGTCCCCGGGTTGCTGCTTTTAGATCACGCGCCTTTGTCCCCTAGTCACACTTGCCTACGACCGTCCCTGAAAGAGAAGGCCCCGTTCCTCTGGGTCTTCGTGTCTGAAGGCCCCCGTGTCACATGAGACATATTAAATGGTGATGCTTGCCTCATGCTGCTCTTTACTGTAAGGCCTCCCCGACCACCCTGATAAGAGAAAAATCCCGAGGGGTCCCAGCTTTCACTGCAAGGATTGGAGCACAGGTGGGAGAAGAGGGGGAGATAATGTTAACAAGCTACAGGCCGAAGAACGAGACCATTTCACATCCTGAAGCCGTCGAAGCCTTAGACCCCCAGGTGCCATGAAGAGCTCCCAGACGCCCCTGCGTTCTGCTCATAACCCCAACAACCGGGAGGCAGCACTCACTTCTCCCTAGGCACGGCCCTCCTATCCCACAGCTTTCCTGCATGCGAAACCCCGCCCCTCTGATCTACAGCCAATGGGAGTTCAGCGTAAACAACATCCACCTGCCTTTCCCCAGAGTCTCATTATAAACAAGTGCTCTTAGCTCTGGTTCCATGGAAATTTCTGCAGCTGCTACCTACCCTGCTGCTGGTCAGTGCAGGATCTTGTCTGTTTTTTTTTTTTTTTTTTTTTTTTTTTTCTGAGGGGCTGACATTTGCAAAGGCTCATTAAACCCTTTTATTGCAGATCCCTGGTGCTCACAAGTTCTGGTTTAACAACCACCATATATAAAATAAGTGCCCATTCTCTTTATCCAGACTGATTTTCCTCACTCATACTTAGTGCCATATGACACAGAACTCTACTTTGTGTTTTGTTTTACTTTGGTTGTCTTTCTCTTCTCGCTAGACAATGAACTTCCACAAGGTAGGTCAGATCTTTTCCACTACTATATGCAGCAGCTAGGCCAGAGTCCAGCCTAGGTCAGGCACATTCCTGAATGGGTGAGTGGGAAGACACTGCAGGTGTACACAGCCACACAGAGACACAAGGGCTGGGGTGGCCCCTGGATGTTTGCAGCCCCAAGGCCACCTTATGACCCAAACCAGTTCCCCCCAACATTGGCCCTGGGCCAGGGCCCGGGCCTAGCCTCCCTATTCCCTCTGAGGGAAACCCCAGCCTCCCCTGTGTCATATCTGATTCTCAACCAGAGCACCGCAGGCCACAGAACTATTGATCCTTAACCAGAAATGAGTTAGAATCTTGATTCTTTGTCCCCTGAGACTCTAACAGTGGAAACCTTACAATTTGTTATTCAAACTGGCACATGCTTGAGAGGGGGTGCTGTTACCACAGCATCAGCACAGCAGGCACAAACCAGGACGCTCAGCCACCCAA
This sequence comes from Sylvilagus floridanus, assembly GCA_949820135.1. Lineage (NCBI taxonomy): Eukaryota > Metazoa > Chordata > Mammalia > Lagomorpha > Leporidae > Sylvilagus > Sylvilagus floridanus. Next base: position 31,254,455 of record OX463245.1, on the reverse strand, counting down.
GCCAGACACCCTCCCCCACAATTCTAGCTAGCAGTCCAGAGCCCAGGCATAGAGGTTACTCCGGCCGAATGCAACACAACAAAGGGACACCAAACACATCAGCTCAGCCTTGAACCAGAACGGAGGCCATGTACTCACCTTCTAATTGTCTGTCTGCAGGTAGTGAGAAGGCCCTCCCACCACTATCCCCAGACAGAGCAGCACCAGATAACTCTAACACGGCAGGTTTCCTAGTTAAGAGGAGGAAAGCATTTAAGATGTTCCCCCATCAGAAAGCCAGGTCAAATTGACCTCTGTGGCTATCATATAAAATATTTACTGTATCAGAGCTAAGACATAGGAATAGTTTTATAAGAATCAAAATGCTCCCCGGTTGTCCAAAAGGCCCAAGTTGAAAGAATTACCATACCTGTAAAAGGAATCCGGCTGAGTGTTCCAGCTCCGTGGGTTAAGTCACCTCTCGGGACACCTGCAACCCACATCAGAGTGCACAGGGTCAGGTCCCAGCTCTGCTTCTGATTCCAGCGTCCTGCTTATGTGCACCCAGGGAAGCAGAGGGTGAAAGCTCACATTCTGGGTCACTGCCGCCCATGTGGGAGACCAGGATAGAGTTCAGGGTTCCTGGCTTCGGCCAGGCCCAGCCCCAGGTGTTGTTGGTATTTGAAGATTGAACCAACAGATGGACGATCTCTCTCTCTCTCCCTTTCTCTCTGCCTTTCAAACAAATAAACGTAAAACAAAAGGAATCTCTGACCAGAGGGTGGTACGTGGAGGAAGCACCACAGGAGCACTCACTGGGAACCTGTTGCCTGCAGGTGATCTTTGGAGCTAGGCCCTCAGACGTCCCTGAGTCTTATAAGAATCACCTGTTTGAATCTGCAGACGCCTGGGTCCCCTGCCAGATATGGTGAAATTGTAGGCCTGGAAGAGTGCCCAGAAATCCACACTAGTCCCAGACACGCCCAGATGACTGGTCTGGGAAGGGTTGTGCATTGCACAGCTCCCGGGTGGTGCGAGGGGCTCCATTTTCATGGTCTACAATGCGAATGGCGCCCCCTGGAGCCATGCAATGCAAGGGCCTGATACTGGGGCTCTCCACCTGTCCCAACCCTTGGGATCACCAAACACCCTCCACCCACTCAGGGTCCAACACTCACCAAGCAACTGCCGGCAAACCACTTGGTTCTCCGTGTGCTGCTCTTTCCAGCAGTCTAGTGGCTTAGTTCCATAGACGTGGAGCACGTCTCGGTGCCGGGGCAGTGAATTTCTAGGCTCAGGCAGGGATGCCTTTACCAAGGTATTTCCACATTTTGCCCGCTCCCTGAGCGACCTCTCTCCATTGGATTTGCCTTCTTCAAATTTCCAGCAGACTAAAGCTTCCTGGAGGCGCACATCCCGACTTCGACGCTGAGGGATAAGGCAATGGTAGGTCAGTCAGTCACCGGAGCCTCATCAAGCCCAGGCTGGCACAGGGCATGGAGTGGAGGAATGCCAGTGGGTGGTGCTGAGTGAGGAGGGGTCCTCTCTGCTCTCCAGGGGGCCCTTGCTCCAATGCAGAAAGCATTGCTTCTGGCCAGACCCAGGAGTCACAGACCAACCTCTCGGGAGATCCGGGGGAGAACAGTGGTGTGATAAACCGCAGAGTGGCAGCCAGTGTGGCTTGCATGTTTCCCAGCTGTCAGACACTAAATGCCCTGTGAACTTCATTTTGTTGTCAATACACTGTTTTTGCTAAGGAAATACAGCTCTGAGAGGTTCAGCAATCTAGTCAGTGTCATACGTAAGTGAGGAAGGATGTTGAGACCAAGCGTCCCTCGTCTTGTTCACAGAAACTCCCAGGGCCCCTCCTTTGCTCCTCTCGGTGTGCAAACACCACTCTGGGCAGCCAAGGGAGCCTTGCAAATCAGCGCCATGATTTGCCGCACCTTTTCTGATTTAATTAGTCACAAAATTAGCTTCCTCAAGAAACCTGGGCCGCTCTCCCCGTCCCCGCCCTCCAGTGGGAGCCCACTCTGCACCCCCCACATCTCCAGCATTTGGAGAACTTGCCAGAATTTCCAGGAATGCAACAAACCCCCCAGGCCAGGACTCACCCAGAGGCTCTGCCGATGGGCGGGGCAGGATGGGGAGTGGGGTGTGTGCCCTGGGACAGCCTAAAAGGGAGACCCCGACCCCAACCACCAGAGCCAAGGGCTGCAGCAGGAGAGTCTTGGAGTTAAGACCCTGGTTTCTCCACCTGGGGTGGGATGGGTGCGGGGCTGTTACCAGGTCATTTAGCAAAATTTCAAGCTCTGTAAAATCCTAAAATTCCCGAGGTGAGGCTGTGCTGCTAACCGGATCCCCAGTCTCTCCACTTGAAGCTGAGGTTATCGCACCTGTGCGACAACTGTGGCTCGGTGACCAGAATAGCTTCCGGGTCAAACACAACTCGGAAGCAAATTGAATGTTAGCAGAAAATTCGGTTTGCCTTGGGGTAAGCTCTTCCCAGGTGTCCCTGGGGCAGGAAGGCCAGGCACCAGGCCCAGGGCAGCACCCCCGGGGACCCTGTCCCTTCCTTCACCCCTGCCCACCTTCCGTGGTCTCCCCAACTGAACAGAAGCGGCCAGCAGGCTTCCTTGGCCAGTGTCAGAGGCACACTGAGCACGGTGAGGCGTTCTTCCTTTCCCCAGGCATGCGCCCCTGCTGGCAGAGTTCACAGAAAAATACCAACACTGGCTTGTCTGGTACCTCCAGGTGCAGGAAATCCTGGCTGCTGGGGAGGAGCCTGGGCAGCTCAGGAGAGCCTCTCGACTCTGGAGCTGGGGGGGTCCTGTGTTCGTGGTCCCACCTCTTGGATTGCTGACATCAGGTTTCTCGGAAGTAGGAAGCGGGGTTAGGGCACACAGTTCTGCCCCAGGGCCTTGTGTCTCCATCCTGGCTCTGCAGGTACAAATGGAGGGGACTCCCCATGCCTCCCCCTACCTCAACCCCTACCACTGCTTCCTTCTGGAATGTTCACCCTCCTGGCCTCTGATTCCCTAAATCCTACCCATCTGGAGGCTAAGTGAAGCAGCTCTTTACAAAAAAATAAAGTTTGTATTTATTTGAGAGCGAGAGCGAGAGTGTGCGCACGCGCACATTCCCATTCACTGGTGTACTTCCCAAATGCCAGCAACAGGCAGGGCTGGGCCGGGGTCAAAGGCAGGAGCTGGAACTCAGTCCTGAGTGGCAGGAACCCAACGACTTGAATTGCTGCCCCCTGGGGTCTGCATTGGTGGGAAGCTGGAGTAGGAGCTGGGCTGGGTTTTGAACCCTGGCACTCTGACAGGAGACGCAGGCACCTTAGCAGGTGTCTTCTTCCCCAGGCTAAACACTCAGTCCTCCACGCAGCTCGCTCTCTCTCTCTCTTTTTTAAGATTTATTTTATTTATTTAAAAGACAGAGTTACAGAGTGAGGTAGAGACAGAGAGAGAGAGAGGTCTTCCATCCGCTGGTTCACTCCCCAGGTGACCACAATGACCAGAGCTGCTTTGATCTGAAGCCAGAAGCCAGGAGCTTCTGCTGGGTCTCCCATGTGGGTGCAGGGGCCCAAGGACTTGGACCATCTTCTACCGCTTTCTCAGGCCATAGCAAAGAGCTGGATCAAAGTGAGCAGCCAGGACTAGAACCGGCGCCCATAGGGGATGCTAGTGCTTCAGGACAGGGCATTAACCCACTATGCCACAGTGCCAGCCCCATCCACGCAGCTCTTAATAGCAGTTCCTGGTGGCTCCTCCGATGGCCACTCCCCCACATCAGTTCAGACTGGGTTCACAAAGAGCAGAAGCCCTAACAACAACAAAAGCAAATATTGATGGTGAAAACCAACTAGAATTCACTTCCCTCTCGCAAGGACGGGGGGTGGGCAGTCTGGGGTCGGCAGAGCACTGCTAAGCACAGGACCCAGGACCCTTCTAGGTCTGGCATCGGCCTTCTGTAGGGTGAGATGCTGTCAGGTCCAGGCAACAGGCTCAAGGGAAGGGATGCCCTGAAGAGGTGAGGAGCGGGTGTCAGAGCCAGGACTGGGTCATCCAGGGCTGGGAAGTGCAGTCTCCATCTAGAGAGCCTCGCCCGACCACGTCAGGTCACCTCGGATGGGGGGCGGGACGGGGTGGTGGACATCAGGGGAGATGCCTGCTCCTGAGCCCATTGGCTCACCCCCCCAGGGCACACCACACTGCTCCCCTTCCTACATGTCCTATACTGGGAATCTGGCCCTGCTCTGGCCTGCTGTCGACTTTTCTACTGTGGATGCATGAAACGATGTGCAACATCAAGAATCATCCGAGAAACAAAAGTTAAAATCATGATGAGACACTACTACACACCTACTAGGATGGCTGATATTTTAAAAGTTGAGAATACCAAGTGCTGGCAGGACTGTGGAGCAGTGCTGGGGATGCCAAGGTACAATCACTTTGGGAAACAGCTTGGCAGTTCCGTGAAAGAGCGCTACATCTAGCTTTCTTGTGTACCAGCGTGTCCCCTCGCTTTCACCCTGGCCCTCTTTAGCCCAGTCTTCAAATAAGTGATCCCTTCAACTCAGGCTGATCTATTTCTCCTCTCCTCCCACCCCGGGGAGCTAAATGGCTGCTAAGACCCTCGCTATGTTGCCCCTTCCCGACATCCGTGACCTCTCACCTACTACCGCAGCACCCCATCCTCCAGGCCGCCCAGGAAAACCAAAGAGGAGGCTCACAGATGCTCACCTGCACTGCTGCCCCAAGTAACTCCTTTTAGAAAGGACCCTGGCTGCCTCCTAGCCTGGCCAAGAAGGAGTCCATGCGGTAACTGCGCCCTCAGAAACTGCAGGACCCTGCCCGGCTCAGATCCCATGATTCCCAGAACACCTTCCCCACTCCGCTGTGGGGCTTGCTCCCACACCTGCCTCTGACCTTGACTCAAGTACGTTTCTTCCGGGAGGCTTCCGGTGGGCAGCGTCTGTGAGATGCAACCCCTTCCTCACCATCCCACGCCCTGCTTTACTTCTCTGCATTTCTCTGCATTGCACTCACTGCCTCCAAACTGCCCCCTAGCTTGCTTCTGCCCCCCCCCCCCCCCCCGCCACCAGCCTGGCAAGAAGCATTACCTGGTCCAGGCACTGCATTTCCTCAGGGAAAATGCCCGACACATGGAGCCCATTCAGGAAACTCTTGGGGCTGGCATTGTGGTGCAGTGGGCTGATCTACCACACGCAACGCCAGCATCCCATACTGGAGCACTGGTTCGAGTCCCAGTTGCTCCGCTTCTAATCCAGCTCCCAGCTAATGTAACTGGAAGGCAATTGGCAGTGGCTCAAGTGCTTACACCCCTGCCACCCACATGGGAGACCAGGATGGAGCTCCTGGCTCCTGGCTTCAGTCTGGACCAGTCCCAGACTTTGTGGCCACTGGGAATAAACCAGCAGGTGGAAGATTTCTGTCTCTCCCTCTCTGTTGTTTTGCCTTTCAAATCAATCTTTTTAAAGAATGAATGAGGAGGACTTTAAGGCTTAAAGGAAGCTTCACTCTGCACCCATGAAGCCTCCTCAGCGCTCTCACCCTCAAGTTCCTTCTCTGAGCCCATGTGCTCCCCTCCTCACATTTCTTCCTGTGCGTCTGTTACTCACGTGGCCCCCATCCCACCCTTCCATGTCTTGGCCTCCCCACCATCAAGCACTGCCTGACATAAGCCTGGGGACCTGGGAAGTGCTCCCTTCCGGTTTCTTGGGAGACAGCAGCAGGCATGCCTTGATGTAGGGGAGAAAAAGTAATAGCCTTGTGCTCGCCATTGGTGGGTTCAGGCCCGAGACCCCTGTAACACGAGAAAGATTAGCAAGAGAAAAGCAACACAGTTCATGTAATGGAAGTTTCCTGTGGCACAGAAGCCTTCAGCAACGAAGCCCCCAAAGGCACAGGCGATCTGGGTCTGTTCACACTTAGTCCAAGGGAGAAGCGGGCAGGCAGGGGGAAGGAAGGCCAGACCAATGAGCACGGTGAGGGGCACGCGGCAAGGCCTGTAGCTCAGGTCCTTCTTGGCGTCCCCGTGGGACGCTCCTTGCCTCCTGGTCGAGGACAGGACACCTGCCGCCTGTCTTTAGGAGAGCAAGTTGGAAGGATGTCGGGTGGCCTTGCTGGGTTTTGTGGCTTGCTTTGGGGAAGAAGGGAAGGAAGGTGAGGGTGGCCTCTTGCACCTGCTGTTCTCTCGATTTCCAAGGCGCCCTCTTTCGGGGTAGCATTCCCTCCACTCCATCACTGTGAACGCCCCTTGCTCTAAGCCTTGGTTGAATTTGCTGAGAAAGTCCCTGCACACAGTGACACCATCAGTCACTTCAGAGGAGGGGGCACCGAGAAAAAGGAGGGATTGGAAAGGGAAAGTCAGTTAGGATCGGGGAGCTCGCTGCTATGCAATGCCCATTTCACTCCTAGCTCAAGTGCTGTTGATTGGCCCAGCCTCTCTCTGGCTGGGGCAGACGCTAACCGAAGGCCATTTTTCTTCCTTTGCAAGGAGCAGTGTTCGTGGGAGCAGGGAGATCATGACCTCCAGCTCTGTGTTTATAGGGAAATGGCCTAGGAGATGTGCAGCAATTATCCTGTGACCGGAGTCTTTTTCAGGAAGGACAAACTCAAGGTCAGTGGTTGACACCGAATCTCCAGGAGCCCTGCCCCGATGCCCGAGGAAATGACCCCAAAGCCCTGCTACCACTGCAACTCAAGACCGCAGGCTAAGGGGCGTGCACTCTCCAACTGGCAAGAAAATGAGCGTGGGCTGTTTTCTGAGGGGATGGTTAACCTGCCGAGGGAACAGCTGCCGCGTCCCAGCTGAGACCTCTGCGGTGTACCAGTGACAGGGCTGCCAGCCTCACCCCCCTTACAGATAAATGCAGGCGACAGTTCGTGTGTCAATTAAATTAGATCATCCCTCAGAGCGTAATGGAATGCCTTCTACAAATGGTGGGTATAGTGTTATTCCCACCCCACCCTCCAGGAGCCCCAGCCTATGAACACCAGTGTTCATTCCACCTGTGTATTGGGGTCGCCCTGTCCCCTTGGGAGGGACACGATTGCCTTGGGAGAGAGGAAGTTTTCTTTGCAAACCCTGAGAACTGGTAGGGTCACGCCTGGCTGCTGGTCCAGGCCAACGGGTAATGTACAAGATCGGGGACCTTGTAGGGATGCCTTGCCCTCTCCCACCACTCCTCCGCTGCCCTAGGGAGACCTCTTTTTCTGCGTGAACTTGGATACGTTGCTACATCTCATGAATCTGTTGCTGCTTCTGAAAAACAGAATCTGGCACACACCAGCTCTTGGGGGGTGGGGGTCTCTTCTGAAGCTTTGGAATCTCAACTCACTGCCCACAGTCCAGCCCTGCGCCAATGCCAGACGGGAGGGGAGGGGGACCTGCCAAGGTTGCCCAGCCCGTGAATGCACGAGCAGAAGCTACCGGCCCATCCTGGGCTGGGCCTGGTTTCACAGCCAGAGACTGGGGTCTCACACCTGTTTCGTGACCTTGTGAATCTTTCTAATACTGGGTGACGTTCAGGTCATGCTACCCAAAAATCCGAAGGGCTTGAGAACATGACAGAGAGAGGTTACTCTGACCATTCTTCCTGATGCAGGTTGTAAAATCTGGGACAGGTTTCCTGGCCTTCGCCTGCAGGAGGCCGTGAGACTGGTGTGGGAGCTGCCCCGCCTGCCCCTGGAGGAGAGTTGGGTCCTCATCTCTGGAGACACAGGGACTCGGAGAGGAACCTGAGCAAACAGGGGGCACCGCGCTCCTCCCAGCTCTCCACCAGCAGATCAAATCCTTTTTGCCTCATCACACCTCTTCCTGATCATCCACCCTTCATCAGACCCAGCATGAACACTCGCAGGTTTCACCATTTCCTTGCATCTTCGTTCCTTCAGAAGGCTCTCATGTCATACACACTTACATAAATCGGTGTGCTCGTCTCTTGCTAATCCACCCTTTGTGACAGGGACCCCAGCCATGAACCGAGATGAGTAGAAGAAAAGACATTTTTTTCTCTCCTACAGTTTCTGGTGCCCAACAACAGGCACTTGAGATTCTACAATTGCTCCAGAACCTGCAGATGGGATCCTAGGGAAACTGGCAAAAGCCTGCAGAAGGGAGGGATTCTTCGTATTTATTTGAAAGAGAGAGAATCTTCCATCCACTGATTTACTCCCCAGATGGCCACAATGGCCTACACTGGGCCAGGTTGAAACCAGGAGCCAGGAGCTTCATCTGGATCTCCCACATGAGTAGCAGGGGCCCACACACTTGGGCCATCCTTTGCTGCTTTTCCCAGCCAGTAGCAGGGAGCTGAACTGGAAGTAGAGCAGCTGGGACACGAACCAGCATCTGCACGGGATGCTGGTGTCACAGGCATTGGCTTTACCTGCTACACCACAGTCCCAGCCCTGAAGGGAAAGCCTCTAACCACATCAGTCCCTTGGGTCTCTGTCCACAGTGCCCAGTTGAGAGAAGAAGGAAAAACTTCTCATCTCTTGCTTTCCAAATTCAGATTAGCAGGAGAAAAGCATTTTTTGCAATGTGATTCTGGCTAACATTTGGGCTTGAAGGATGCATTATTAGCAATCCTTTTCTTCCTAGGGACAGATATTTTTTTATTAAAGATTTTTATTTATTTATTTGAGAGGTAGAGCTATAGACAGCAAGAGGGAGAGACAGAGAGAAAGGTCTTCCATCTGCTGGCTCACTCCCCACATGGCCACAACAGCAGGAGCTGAGCCGATCTGAAGCTAGGAACCAGGAGCTTCTTCCAGGTCTCCCACACAGGCACAGTGGCCCAAAAAATTGGGCTATCCTCCACTGCTTTCCCATGTCATACCAGAGAGCTGGATCGGAAGAGGAACTGCCAGGACTCAAACCAGCACCCATATGGAACACTGGCACTGCAGGCGGAGGCTTTAGCCCACTATGTCACAGCGCCAGCCCCAGGGACAGACATTTCTTCACAGTTGTGTCCCGAGGTCCTGGCTTTGGCTTTCTACTTGCTGGCTCATGCAAGCTGGAGTTTGTAGACCAACGGCTCCAGGGGGGCCTCCCTTCCTCACAAAGAGGCATTTCTGGCCGGCGCTGTGGCTCAATAGGCTAATCCTCTGCCTTGTGGCGCCGGCACACCAGGGTTCTAGTCCCGCTCGGGCTGCTGGATTCTGTCCCAGTTGCGCCTCTTCCAGGCCAGCTCTCTGCTGTGGCCCGGGAGGGCAGTGGAGGATGGCCCAAGTGCTTGGGCCCTGCACCCACATGGGAGACCAGGAGAAGCACCTGGCTCCTGGCTTCAGATCAGCGAGGTGCGCCGGCTGCAGCATGGCTATTGGTGGGTGAACCAACGGCAAAGGAAGACCTTTCTCTCTGTCTCTCTCACTGTGCACTTTGCCTGCCAAAAAAAAAAAAAAAAAAAAAAAAAAAAAAAAAAAAAAAAAAAGAAAAGAAAGAAAGAAAAGAAAAGAAAAAAGAGTTATTTCTATGGAAGCCAAAGAAAATCCAAGGTTGGTGATTTGGTGATTGGAGTGACCATGAACCCACTTTCTGAGTCTGGAGGCGGGAAGATGCTTAGATGTTGGACTTGAAGCATTGTGTGGCTTGAGGATCTGCTGGGATCATCTGGCATTGCAGAAGGTCGTGGTGAGCCCCCTTGGCAGCCCACAGCAACAGGCGCAAAGGCTCGGCCACTCAGCAGCTGCGGCAGTGGCTTCTCTGCCGTTCAGAGCAAACCGCCCGGCTTTAGCTCGCAGGCTTTGGGGAAAGGGCAGTTTTTATTTTTAGCGAATCTAAGTCAGAAGGGTGGGACAAAATTGGAACGGTTAGTCTGGAAGTCCTCACCAGATAATGGAGGAAATGGAAGGATCCAATCTAGCTTGCAGGTAGGTAGCACAACCTCAAAGACCAGGAATGGGGCTAGAATCTAACAACCACGCACTGTGGTTTTCTCTGGAAACATGACCTTGGGGTGGATGTTGTGGCACAGCAGGTGAAGCTGCTGCTTGCGATGTCTGCATCCCACATCGGAGTTCTGGTTCCTCGCACCTGCTCCGGCATCCGGCTAATGCTCCCGGGAAGGCAGCAGGTGATGTCCCAAGTGCTGGGGCCCCTGTACCCACGTGGGAGACCTGAGTGGAGTTCCAGGCTCCTGGCTTTGGCTTGGCCCGGCCCCAACTGTGGTAGACATTTGTGGAATGAACCAGCTGATGGATGATCTCTCTCTCTCATTCTTGCTCTCGCTCTTACTCTTACTCTCACTCTCTCTGCCTTTCAAATAAAGAAATACATAAATCTTTAAAAAACAATCAATTTTCCTTTCTACAGTCACCCCTATTTCTATGAAAGATGGTCACACACAAGAAGTCTAGTTTGAAAAATCAGTCCAGAATCATTCTATTTGGCCTGATCATTTACATAAATGTAGCAAAAATGGAGTTTTACCACAGATACCAGAGGTATCTCCCCAAAGGGTACAAAGATAGAGCCCTTCCAAGATCCAGAGTCCCCTCCGGTGACAGCCAAAAGAAAGACAACTCCCCTGAGAGCTGGCAGAGCTTGGTGGGGACGCTAGCTGGAACGGGGTTCAATCTACATCTCTAAGCAGCAATAGTGTCAGGGACTCCCGGCCTGATGGTTGGCCACCTGTTCAGGGGCCCAGGAACTGATGTGAGCATGCAGGTACTCATTTTTTTTTCTCCAGGCTCTCGTTATGCACAAACATGCTAATTGCTTGCATATACAAGGAGCCCAAAGTGGTAAAATTTATTTAAAAAGTGAGAAAGTGAACACACACACACACACAAGCATGGGTTGCCCAATACAGAGAAATACATGTCATGAGTGGGCAGTGGGTCAGATTTGCCCAAAAGAAGGGATTGGGGCAAGGAGAGGGTGGGTAGACACAGAGAGAGCACCTGGCAGTCCCTCCAGCCTTGATCTGAGGGAAGAGAGGGAGAGAAAGCCCCTCCCAGTTTTTTGTCTCTTTTTGAGGTTGGGAGTGGTGCCTGCAGGTGTGAAGCCACCTGGGAGTTACCTGGCACCTCCATATTGTCCCACAGGGAGTTCAGTATCCATATTTTCATAGAGTTTCCCTTAGGGCCCAGATGTATCCTGGGAAAGAGGGCATTTTTGACTGACAAGTAGAAGGATACAATTACTCAGGGGGGCTTGTGACTTCCAGTTCAGCAGACCTGGCCAGCTGCCTGCCTATCCCATATCAGAACCTCACGACCTGACAAAAGCCAAGCCAAGTCCCCAGGACACAAAATGAGAGACACAGGGGGTCAGAATCAATCCCAGCGGATATCTCCCAGAACCAGATTTAACCAGAATCACAATTCCAAAAACTTCATTCTTCTGTATGTTGTTCTTTTGCTAATCTGAAATTTGGAAAGGCACAAGGAGAAGTTTTTATCTTCCTAAAACTGAGCCTTTATACGGTGCCTTTGATGTGGCCGCTAGCTTCTCTGCGGCCGAGTCTCCCACAGTCTCAAAGTTTCTCTGCAAATCAACCTCTTACTAAAATTAACTCACTGCAGCTGCCCTACCGTGGCCTTGATCACAAGATTCATGAGGTCATTTGTGTCCTCTGTACACAACATCTTGCTGCTTGCTCTCATCTTGAGGGTGGTTCCAGGAACCCCAGGCCCTGAGCGAGAAGTAACTCCCAGCCGAGTGACTGAAGCCTGCTTTCCCATCCCCAAACTCCCAAAGACCATGGCATTGCTGACCAACTAGAGGAGGCCAAGAGCCCGGCAGGCCACCCGGGGACTTGCACATGAGCCGAGCGTGCGCCTCTCAGCCTCCCTTCAGGCCTACCCTTGGAGGAGCTTGGGAGTGAAGCCACAGCTGCCTGGCTCTGCACTTTGCAGATAAATACCAACTTTCTTGCTCCACCCTGATGACTTGCTGTATACTGGGCAAGTCGACCCATTTGGGGGTTCTGGAAAATTCCTTTTGCAGCTGGGCAGTACAAACAGAGGTTCTGGAGAGGCAGCTTTGCTAAGAATCTTACCCTTTGGCCGACGCCGTGGCTCAACAGGCTAATCCTCTGCCTTGCAGCGCCGGCACACCAGGTTCTAGTCCAGGTTGGGGCGCCGGATTCTGTCCCGGTTGCCCCTCTTCCAGGCCAGCCCTCTGCTGTGGCCCAGGAGTGCAGTGGAGGATGGCCCAAGTGCTTGGGCCCTGCACCCCATGGGAGACCAGGAAAAAGCACCTGACACCTGGCTCCTGCCATCGGATGAGCGCGGTGCGCCAGTCGCAGCGTGTCGGCCGCGGCAGCCATTGGAGGGTGAACCAGTGGCAAAGGAAGACCTTTCTCTCTCTCTCTCTCTCTCACTGTCCACTCTGCCTGTCAAAAATAAAAAAAAGAATCTTACCCTTTGTCAGCTTCTGCTGACAAAGTTCCTGCATGTCCCCAGCTACAGGCCCAGAGTCCACCTCCATCGCCAGAAGGAAAACCAGGAGTTTCCTCTCCACCATTCACGGTTGTCTGTTGGGACAGGCCCTGGAACAAACGGCAAATGAATGCAAGAAGAACAAATAGAAATGTAATAACATATCTACTCATTTGTACAGGGAGACAGCCGTAGATGTGGGTAAATCTCTGACTTAAATACCATCGTCCATGGGAACAAAGAATGAAGGGTGTGGAGAAAACTGGCTATGGGGAGAGGCCCAGGAGAGCTGGGTAAGCCAGGGCACACGCAACTCATGCCTGCTCCACTGCTGTGCTGGTGCAGTGATTTCCAGTCAACTTTCTCCTGGTTCAGGGGGAGACGCCCTCGCAAAAGGAGACTTACTTTATAGATGTCAATTTCCCTTACAAAGGGTAGCTTTCTACTCCATTTTTCAGAGCTTCTCTTGTAGCTGCTGTTTCTTAAAACAGCCCTCATTGCCAAAGAGACATATCGAGGTAGCATATTCTGGTCTCCTGTAATCATGTTTTGGGCTGGTATCTTAGCCCATCTCTGATACTATAACAAAATGCCTGAGACTGTGTATTTATAAAGAGGTTTATTTGACTATGATTCTCGTGGTTGAAAGATCCAAACAGCATGGTGCTGGCATCCTGGTGAGGGTCCCTGGCTCCATCACAACCTGGCAGAGAAACAAGTGGGGAACTGGCTACATGCAGAAGGAGCCAAGCCCAAGAGTTGGCCTCCCTGTATAATAAGGCACTCTAGGAGAACCAGCCAGGGACTCCAAGGTACCACATTAATCCCTTAAAGCGCAGTGACCCCTTGAACCTAATCATCTTCAGGATGACTACTGCTTTTTAAAAAAAGGTTGAGGGACCGGTGCTGTGGCTCAGGTTAATCCTCTGCCTGTGGTGTCAGCACCCCATATGGATGCAGGTTCATGTCCCGGCTGCTCCTCTTCCGAGCCAGCTCTCTGCTATGGCCTGGGAAAGCAGTGGAGGATGGCCCAAGTCCTTGGGCCCCTGCACCTGCATGGGAGACCTGGAAGAATCTGCTGGCTCCTGGCTTCAGATCAACCCAGCTCTGGATGTTGCAGCCATTTGGGAAGTGAATGAGCGAATGAGAGAACTTTCTCTCTGTCTGTAGCTCTATCTCTCAAGTAAATAAATAAAATCTTTAATAAATAATAAATATGCCTTTAAAAATTAAAAATGAAAAGGTTGATTTATTTGAAAGGCACTGTGACAGAGAGAGAGGGGGAGAGAGAGAGACTGAGATCCATCTTCTACGAGCTGGTTCACTCCCCCAAATACTTGCAAAAGCCAGGGCTGGACCAGGCTAAAGCTAAAAGCCAGGAACTCCAACCAGGTCTCCCACATGGGACATCATCGCAGGTGCATCAGCCAGAAGATAGACTGGAAGTGGAGTAGCTGGGACTTGAACAGGCACTCTGATATGGGATGTGGACACCCTTAGTGGCAACTTAACACACTGTGCCACAACACCTGCCTTGCCTTGTCTCTCATAGGACTGACTACCTCAGCACCACCACTCTGGGGACCAAGCTGGCAGCAGTACATGAACTACTGGGGGCCAAACCACACCCAAGCCATAGCGGGCAGCATGCTCTTGTTTCCTATGTGGACAGCCTTGCAAAGCCTTTGACTTCCCCACAGCCAGTGGGAAGTCAGCAATGCCCTGCGAGTCACAAAAGGCCCTCAGTGCACGATGCTGCCCTCCCCAACACCCCCGTCAGCAGCACTGTCTGCATGGCTCCAGCCAGGGACCTGGCTGGCCTGGATCCTGCCCCAGCCTTCCAGACTTGACTCAAGGAGGTGACTCAAGGAGGAGAATCTGCTGAGAGGTGGGGATCCCGGGCCCCCAGGACTCCAGAGTCCAGGCCCTGGATCGCTGGGGGAGAGGGGTTCTGGAAGGGTGTCTGTGAGGCCCACAGAGGTTGTGGGCCAGGAAACCTTTCCTGTGGGCCAGATCATCTGCGTTAGTTTCCCAGAGCTGTGGCAACAAAGTATGACGAATTTGGTGGCTTACAGCAACAGAAATGTTGTCTCATGGGTCCAAAAGCAAGAAGTCTGGGAAGGAGGTACCAGCGGGGCTGTGCTCCCCTGAAGCCTCCGGAAGCACCTGCTTGCTGCTCCAGGCATCCTTGGCTGATGGCTGCATAACTCCAACATCTGCCACCCCCACTCACGTGGCTTTTCCCATTCTCCCTCTGTCCCAAATTTCCTTCTTCTTTTCTTAAAAAGAAAAAGAAAAAAGAGATTCATTTTATTTATTTGAAAGGCATAGTTACAGATAGAGAGATTTTCTATCAACTGGTTCACTTTGCAAATAGCCACAACGACTAGGGCTGGGCCAGACCAAAACTAGGAGCCGGGAACTTCCTCTGGGTCTCCTACGTGGGTGTGGGAGCCCAAGTACCTGGGCCATCTTCCACTGCTTTCCTAGGCGCATTAGCAGGGAGCTGGATCAGAAGTGGAGCAGCCAGGACTAGAACTGATATCCACATGGGATGCTGGCATCACAGGCAATGGCTTTACCCACTAAGCCACAAGGCCAGCCCCATTTGGTTCTCTCTCTCTCTTGCTCTCTCTCTTTTTGTTTTGACAGGCAGGGTGGATAGTGAGAGAGAGAGAGAGACAGAGAGAAAGGTCTTCCTTTGCCACTGGTTCACCCTCCAATGGTCACAGCCA
Organism: Sylvilagus floridanus; assembly: GCA_949820135.1. Classification (NCBI taxonomy): domain Eukaryota; kingdom Metazoa; phylum Chordata; class Mammalia; order Lagomorpha; family Leporidae; genus Sylvilagus; species Sylvilagus floridanus. The sequence goes on along the minus strand of OX463245.1, from coordinate 31,239,319 downwards.
CCAGCGCGCTGCGGCCAGCGCACCACGCTGATCCGATGGCAGGAGCCAGGTGCTTCTCCTGGTCTCCCATGGGGTGCAGGGCCCAAGCACTTGGGCCATCCTCCACTGCACTCCCGGACTACAGCAGAGAGCTGGCCTGGAAGAGGGGCAACTGGGACAGAATCCGGTGCCCCAACCGGGACTAGAACCTGGTGTGTCAGCACCGCAAGGTGGAGGATTAGCCTATTGAGCCGTGGCGCCGGCCTTGGTTCTCTCTTAAAAGAACCCTTATTATTGGACTTAGGGCTCACCCAGACAATCCAGGATGCACTCATCTCCAGATGAGATCACACCTGCAAAGACCCTTTTTTTCTAAATCTGGTCACACTCAGTGATCCCATGTGGACATATTCTTGGGGGGCCTCTATTCAGGCCACCGCATCAGCAAATCAGATCTTGAGATCAAAAGGGGCTCTTTAACAGTGATTCTGTGAGGAAGTAGACGAACTAACAGGCGGCTAGGTTGGGTCCCTGATGGGATGAGAAAAGGGGAAGCCCCTTTAAGAGCAGACAACATGCTTCTATCCAGAAGCTGCCTTTAGCAAAACAAAGTAACCATCTCATCCCTCGGAGTTTCTGGTTTTATCCTGAGCAGGCTAGACAGGATGACAATTCCGGCCCTCCGATGGACTATGTCCCGCCCTCTGATCGATTGTTAGTGGCTGTTCTATGCTTTATTTATTTATTTTTTTAGCAGCACTTTCTTTTTTTTAAAGATTTATTTATTTATTTGAAAGTCAGAGTCACACACATCGGCAGAGAGAGAGAGGTCTTCCATCCGCTGGTTCACTCTCCAAATGGCCTCAACGGCCGGAACTGACCCAATCTGAAGCCAGGAGCCGGGAGCTTCTTCCAGGTCTCCCACGTGGGTGCAGGGGCCCAAGGACTTGGGTCATCTTCCACTGCTTTCTCAGGCCAAAGAAGAGAACTGGATCAGAAGTGGAGCAGCCAGGATTCGAACTGGCACCCATATGGGATGCCGGCACTGCAGGCACCAGCTTTACCCACTACACCACAGCGTTGGTCCCTGTTCTGTGCTTTAAAGACCACCTTGGGACCATAGCACTGTAGGCTAATCCTCCAGTGGTGCCATCATCCCATTTGGGCACCGGTTTGAGTCCCCGTTGTTTCTCTTCTGATCCGGCTCTCTGCTATGGCCTTGAAAAGCAGCAGAGGGTGTTTGCGCCCTGCACCATGTGGAAGACCTGGAAGAAACTCCTGGCTCCTGGCTTCAGACCAGGCCAGCTCCAGCCATTGTAGCCACTTGGGGAGTGAACCAGCGGGTAGAAGACGTCTCTGTCTCTCCCTTCCTCTCTCTGTAACTCTTCCTCTCAAATAAATAAAATCTTAAAAAGAAAAAATGACCACACTTTGATAAAATCTCAAGTCTTGTCTTTTGGAGCCCTGTCTTGAGCTCTGTGGCAGGAGGTTTCTCACTTAAATAAATCTTTGCTTTACTTGCCGTACTGCGTGGAAATTCTTCAAACTGAGACAAGAACCAACATCCCCCTTTCTTCATTGCCATTTCCCTATAACAGGCCAGCGTGAACAGCTGGGTGGTTCACAGTGCCAACCTTAGGGGAATTTTTTAAAATGCAGGATATGGGGGACTAGCGCTGTGGCACAGTGGGTTAACGCCCTGGCCTGAAGTGCCGACATCCCATATGGGCACCAGTTAGAGACCCGGCTGCTCCACTTCCAATCCAGCTCTCTGCTGTGGCCTGGGAAAGCAGTGGAAGATGGCCCAAGTCCTTGGGCCCCTGCACCCACGTGGGAGACCCGGAAGAAGCTCCTGACTCCTGGCTTCGGATCAGCCCAGCTCCAGCCGTTGCAGCCAATTGGGGAGTGAACCAGTAGATGGAAGACCTCTCTCTCTCTCTCTGCCTCTCCTCTCTCTGTGTAGCTCTGACTTTCAAATAAATAAATAAATCTTTAAAAAAATAATAAATTGCAGGACACGGATTCAGTCTGTATCACCAGACTCTGCCCCCACCCTTGGGTCCTTGGGGTTCCCACCAAGCACTTCCTCTCATCTCGAATCTACGGCCCTGTAAAAATCAAATGAGCCTTCTGCCTTGACTCAATCTTTTTTTTTTTTTCTTTTTTTGAAAGGCAGATTTATAGGAGAGAGGGGGAAAGACACACACACACACACACACACACACAGAGAGAGAGAGAGAGAGAGCGCGCGCTGGTTCACTACCCCAAATAGCTACAACAGCTGGGTCTGGGCCAGACCAAAACCAGGAGCCAGGAGCTTCTTCTGGGTCTCCCCTTTGAGTGACAGAGGCCCAAGCACTTGGGCCATCCTCTGCTGCTGTCCCAGGCCATTAGCAGGGAACTGGTGGGAAGTGGAGCAGCCGGGACTCACAGGGGAGTCCACATGGGATTAACCCTCTACACCACAAGGCTGGCTTCTGACTCAACCTAGATGACTGGGGGCAAAGGGCACCTGCAGGTGCAGGTCTCCTCAGAGTGCATCCCTGACTTCATTGGGTCACAGAGTGCACATGTGGCCCCCAGGTCAAGGCTTGTGCAGGGTCCCAGAAGGCACTGATGAGTTTGCAGGCCCTAAGCCACAGTCACAGAAGTCACAGCCCCCACCCAGTGCTCCAGGAGGCACCTCAGCCTCAGGGCACATGCAGCCTTTAGCCAGTGTGTAGGAGGTTGCAGAACAAAAAGGGGAACAATGCCTAAGAAGCTTCTGGAATTGGCTCATCAAAAGTCTTGCCCAAGTCTGATAACCTTTGTGGATCCCCATCAGGTCCAACAACACGATGCTGATAAAATCCTGGGAGGGCTTTAACTAATTCCACACCCCAAAGCCCTTTGCCCAGCAATACCCCAGAAGAAAGAGGGGGGAGGGGAAACGGTGGGTCTGGATGCAGACTGAGCACTCAGTTCTTCACCTGCAGGTGCATTCTCTTCACTAGACATCCCAGCTGCTGCTACTCCCTGTCTCATGTTGGAAATTCTCTCCTTGCGCCAAGACAAGGACCCCCAATCCAGCCATCTCCCGTAACCCAGCTGGTGCTGCAGAGGTGGCCTACCAAGGCCTTGTCCTTCCCCAGGAAGCCCACCTCAGTTCTCCCTGCCCCTCTGGGTCTCTGACCCAATTCCCTAGCCGCTGACAGCAGGTGCCCCTAGGAATGGGGGGAGGCAAGGGAGTCCTGGGCAGTTCCACTTGGGTTGGAGCCATTGCGCATCCCTGGGTGTGGCCAGAGTCAGGGCAGAGGGTTGGGGCAGGAGAGGTGGGGCAGACCAGCACAGCAGTTGGCCTCGGGTTCAGTCCCAGGGAAGCCATAAATACTGGCTTTTGGCTGCAATGAATTTGATGCAGAAAGTACCTGGTTATCAAATTGAGCTAAAAAAAAAAAAAAAAAAAAAAAAGAATTGCTGACAGTCAGTGAAAAACACCTGACCTTATCCTGCAGGAGCCAGGCCGTCAGTCCAGGGCCAGGGTGGGCGATGAGGGGCGAGAAAGGCACTCCTCAGAGACAAAGTCAAGGGTGAGAGTCACCTGGGGTCCCCCGGTGCAGGAGGGGGGACACCTCCCCTCGTGGCCAGGCTCCCCACACCTCACATGCTGGATCTGCCGGCTGGGGGCTGCTGGGCTACACACCCCCCACCCCCACGCCCTGTCTAGGGAGATGAGTCAGGACCAAGGCCTAGCGGGAGCCACAGGCGCGGACACAGGTCCACCCAGGACGGCCAGGGTGCCAGCAGAGGCTTTCCTAGGAGGGCACTTGTGCTGGGCCTCCAGGGACAGCTCCTGGCTCCTGGCTCCAGACCAGTTGCAGCCATTCTGCCGAGTGAACCAGCAGGTGGAAGATCTTTCTCTGCCCCTCCCTCTCTAACTCTGCCTTTCAAATAAAATAAACAAAAAGAAAGAATGATCCATGCTTCTCCACAGAAGCTTTCTTTAGCAAGACAAAAGTGCTGATCCCACCCTAGTTCCTAATTTTACCATGAGAAGAGAAAGGCTTGTCCCAGCTTCTGCTGGCTTTTTTATTTTTATTTTTATTTATTTTTATTTTATGTTTTATTTTATTTTATTCTGAGCGGGATATATAGGACGATCTAATGGGGGTTTGTCCCCGCCCTTTAATTGTTCCCCTAATAGAGCTTGAAGAGTCTGTCACGGGGAGGGAGAGTGGCAGAGCAGGTGCTCCGTCCCTGTGCCCTGTGCTTCTGTCAGCCCCCGAGAAGGGCACAGAGGACTCTGCACTGCAGAGCTGCTGAGATGATGGGGCGGTTACGGGTGAAATGGCAGAGGAGAAAATATTACTTCAGTTCTTTAACTCACACGGAAGAAGAATTTCCAAGTGGACAAGGCATTCAAAAGCAGGATTTATTAGAATCAGAGGCCTCCAGCCAGAGTGGCCTGGAGGGGGCT